>CM053601.1:19054282-19078174 GCA_028646575.1 Pseudocheirus occidentalis
CCTTTAGAATCATCAAGGTCCAGTGAGTGGTATAGGTCAAGACAACTGGTGATGGCTCAGCCTGCAGTGGGAGACTTGACTTTTCTAAGCTAAAGTCTTTCCCAAGTGTCAGTTTATTTGAAGCAACACTCATTCAAAAATTAAAGGCTGGGTAAGAACTGAGGCAAAAGATGGCCTAGTTTGCCTTCTTGAAGTCTAGGAGGAGAAGACCCTCAGAGTTTCTGACCTAACAGAAAGAATTGCTATCTACACTAACTCTGAGCCGTCAGAACCCAATGAACAGAGGAGACTTGGGCTGGAGCCTATTATTGGCCAATCAGGGAGAGCCAGAGGGATTTGGACTTAAAGGCATAGTTAAGCAGCTCCATCTGAACCACAATGGATGGGCCTTAACAAAGCCTGGTTTTTCAGAGCTATATTTCAAGAAATCACGAATGAAAACTGCTTAAGTCAAAAATGTGTGTGAGTAGGAGCAAATCATTTAGCTATTTAGTACCATAAACTGTCTAAGACTAACAGAAAGAAGAGCTGCCTGTTTCTACTCATAATTTCAGCAGGAAATCCCCACAACAATGAAATCAAGTAGAACCTTGATTTTTAAAAACTAGCACAATATATCATGCTAAATACCAGAGAAGAAGATTTTGCACTGTGTATTAAATCATAGTAAAGGAGCCACAAGGACTCTCAGAGGCCATCTGGTCCAACCCTATCATGTTACAGATGGAGAAGTGAGCCCCAGAGGCCTTCAGTGGTTTCCTTGCTCAAAATCACACAGAAAATAAGCTGAAAACTTCAACTCCAGCACATTGAAAAGCACATGCTTATGATGAGGATTCCAATAAGTGAAATTTAACAAATCAATTATATTCTGTCTTGTTGATCACTACTAGACTGGCCTTAAAGAGGACGAGGACAGTGAAGCCTTTTGAGAGGTGGAAAATCTTGTGACTGTTTGAGTTTGATGAAACAGAAAAGACAGCGACCATCCTCAGTAGACATATCCTCACTTCACGGCTGTGCTGTAGCAGGACTTTGTGGTCCAGGAGCACCATCTGCTGTCAGAAGTATCTCAGTGCCCCAGCAGCAATAAAATACATTCACAAAAGAAAAAACTGGAAAGCCGGAAAAGTATTTGAAACACATTGTACAACACCTTCATACAGCTGAAACTAGAGCTTGTCATCCACATATATTTTGCAAATATTTCTGGAGCTGTTTAAATAGCCTGAACAAGAATAGTTTCCCCTTAAGGTTGCAATTATCTCCAAAGCAGTTTTCATCTTGTCCAAGGACCATGACCCTCAATTAGAAGCTTTCTGTTCTTGCTTTTTGGATTCAAAGCCCTCCCACTAACTGTCACCTGACTCAATCACTTTTTGATGTTTCCCTTCCTGACCCCTCTACTGTAGGCAGGTTCCTTCTCTTTCTCTCTTCTGTACAGATTTCCATTTTCTTGACTCTATGCATTTGAACATATCTTTCCCGCCTCTTCCTTTTCTGTGTCATTTCAATCGTCTCACCCTTTTTCAGCATTTAACTCTGTTTCATTTCCTCTAAGAAGCTGTTCTTGTGAATGGCAGGGCCAGGAGGAAAGCATAGTCTTGGTGTCCTTGGACTTAACTATAATTTCTGTATGTTTTTCCTCCTCCCATTTATCTGCGCCAGAGATAAAAAGAATCTGTGTTGAAAAAAATAGGGGCCATCAGTCCCAGAAAAATCTGAGGGCTTTATAAAAGAGAAAGGAGATGTTGCTATCTCTCTTGTAGCCATCACTACCATCTCTTTGCACCTGGGATCACAGCCCTGGAATCACACTGGGTTATGACAGATGGACCTTTCATCATATCTTGCTTAGAAGTAGGCCTCCATCTTATTTCCTGGTTAACACTTCAAAACCCTACTGCCTGATTGCCAATAGCCAATAGTCAATAAGCTGTATTAAGCACCCACTGTGTTTTTGAACCAGGACAGAGATCTGCTGAGATTGGAGGCTTTTAGCTAAGAGATAACTAGGGACTTTGATTGGACACTAGGGGAAGAAGTCCCAGATCCAACATGGAGGACATCGATACTATTAAACAGGTGCCAAATGTAAGCTCTGTCTCCTATACTCCACCGTTTCTATTTTTGCATAAAGCTGTCATAAATATTTTTGTATTATGGGTCCTTTTCCTCTGTTTTTATTTCTTTAGAGGTCCAAGTACAGTAATGGCTTCACTGGGTCAAAAAGGTATACACAGTTTAACAACTTTCTGGGCAGGATTCCAAATTTCTCTCCAGAATTGCTTCATGAATTCACAATTCCACCAATAGTCCATGAATGTGACTGTTTTGTGTCTCCTCCCTCCCCCTCGCCTGCTTCTCCCCTTCCAATCCCTGTAACAGTCATCATACTCCACTGGAGTAGCAACAGGTGCCACATGGCAGCTCTGTTTCTTACATTCCAGAGCTAAGTTCAGATCCACTGAGAATTGTGGAGGGGACCTATTCCTAAGCATGGTGCATTAGAGCAAGGAGTAGTAACATTCCTGAGGCTATATTCTAGTAAGGAATGGGAAGAAAAGCTGGAAGCATCTGGGCGGCCCAGTACCTAGAAAAGGTCTCAGATGCAGCCCCAGGACCGGTCTGAAGACTGAGGTTGAATAACAAGGTCAATTTTTCAAACCAAGCAAAAACCTGCAGAGCCTTCTAGCTAGCGGACTGGGGTTGGGGTAAGCAGCAGAAAGCAATCTAATGGAGTTACACAACCAAAGCTGAGTCCACAGTGATGCCTAAACCTGGGTCAGAAGCTTGCAAAGCTCAGACCAATAGGACAGCAGTCACACTTTTCACTCTGGATCAGACAACTTTAGGCACACTGAAATCTTGAAAGATCCCAGCCTAAAACACATGGGAATTTACTGAAGACACAACTCTATACAATACATAAAGAAAACACCAGGAAGATTCAAGACAATTCAAAACAGAAATAAGCAAAACCTATATTCACTCCAGAAGTGAGTAGAACCTAACTCTAATACAAAATCCAAACTCCAAGAGAAAGAAAGAATAACCAACCAAAAAGAGCTATTATGGTGGCAGAGATGTTCAATACAAAAACCTGGAAGAAAAGAATGTCTCCAAAACACTAACAAGCAAAGCCTCAAAGAAAAATACAACTTGGACACAAATTCAACTAGAATTTCTGGAAGAAATGAAGTAAAAGTTGGAGGGGGGAGAGTTAATTGATTTTTTTACATAAAATAAGAGGGTAAAGGAGAGAATTAGAAAAGAAATGAGAGCTATGAGGGAAAGACTTACAAGGCAAATTAACATCTTAGGAAAAAATGTATATAAGCTTGTAAAAGTAAAAGAACCCTTAAAAATATACTCCTCCCAGACCTCGGAGAGGGGATGCTTATATATTTGCTCTTGTTACATACTTCTGAGGGAAATATTACTTTGTAAAAAGCTAATCTGTAAAAATCAGAAGACCTCTAAAATTGGGCTTGAGTTAATGACATACACTTCCAATAAACTCTTTAAGGATAACTGTAGAAGCACAGAGGAGGAGGGGAATGTTACATACCTGACATTCAAGCAGTGATGTTTAGGGCAGTCACTATTACAATTACATAAAATTTACACTTTTGTACCAAAAAAATGTACCTTAAATAAGAAGGGAAATAGTTCAACGGAAGGAGGTAGGGAATCTTTCTTTTAAGTTGCTCTGACAAAGATTCATTTCTAAGATAAATAAGGAACCAACTGACATTTATAAGAATGAGAGCCATTCCTCAACTGATAGATGGTCAGCAGATGAGAACAGGTAGTTTTCTAAAGATGGAAATCAAGTAATTGAAAGTTATATGAAAAAATGCCTTAAGTCAATAATTTTTCTAATTATGCATATTAGAGCAACTCCAGGTTTCCACTTATATTTCTCATGTTGGCAAAATTGATTTAAAAAAAAGGAAAATAATGAATGTTAGTGGGTGTGTGGGGCAGAAAGATAGGGAGAAGAAACAAAAGAGGCATATTAATATACTCTTTGTGGAGTTGTGAATTAGTGCATTCATTCTGGAAAGTAATTTGGTGATATCCCCAGAAAGTTAGTTATTAAACTGTGCATAACCCTCTGACCCAGTGATACCATAACTACTCTGGGACCCCTAAAGAAATCAAAGAAGAAAATGATCCATAATACAAAAATATTTGTAGCAGCTTTTAGTGGAAACCAGAAGTCTGCTCATAAAATGGGAAATAACTGAACAAATTAGGGCACACTAATCCAATCTGATATTTTTGTGCTATAAGAAATAATGAAGGTAGTAGTTTCAGAAAAAAACAACTTAGGAAGACTTGTTTGAACTGATCCAGTAAAGTAAGCATAATCAAAATAATTGATTAAAAAAATGACCCAAACAACGTAAGGACAAACAACTTTGAAAATCTTTGGAACTGTGATTGAAGCAATGATATGCCCCATGGGGAAAGGTGCTATCCCCTCCTGATAGAGAGTTGATTGATGGTCAAAGGCTGCAAATCAAATCACATTAAAAAAATTTTTTTAACATGACCAACAAAGGAATAAGTTTTGCTTGGAAAAAATGCATAGATATATTATAAGGAGTTTGTTCTTCCTTCCCCACCCCCAATAGGTAGGGAGGTAAGAAGGATAAAAATATATTTTTATTAAAACATTTTATTTTTTGCAGTTTCATGTACAATCATCTTTTTTACTGTATTAAGTTATAGCAATGCTTGTTTTATTTCATAAATAAAAAAAAATTTAAAGCAGTGGTCTTTAGGATCCAAAGGGCTGCCTGCAAGTCCAAGCTCAGTCATTTACTAGCCATGTGAGCCTGGGTGAGTCCTCCATTTCCTCATCTGTACAGTATCTGCACTCCCTTCTTCCCTCCCTTTCAGGGTTATTGTGGTTCAAGTGCTTTGTAGACTTTGGGGGCTACAGAAATGGGGGCAAGTTGTTTTTATCCTTGGGTTAAATGCCTGACCTCTCCTTGAGGTCAGGTCAAGGCTTCCTTCCTGGCTTTGACTTTCTCCTCAGGAAGGGAGGGGAAGGGGCAGAACTGGTTACCAATGAACTCATTCCAGAGCTGAGTTCAGTTCTGAGCTCCTCTGTGCCCAAGATGATGGTACTGATGACGCTCAGCAGGGTGATGACGCGTTGTCTGTGCTGGACAGCTCGTTCGTGATTAGGCTGAAGCGGTACTGCTGACTCTTGACCACCGTATAGTGGTCCAACGCATCCAGAATTTGCTTGTGGCCTTCAGGGGAATAGACAGAGAGAGCAGCTAACAGCTTGAACACTTGCTTTTTGACCATCACATTTGATGTATCCAGAGCCTCTGAGAGCTTGCACACATAGCCCTGGTTGCTCAGGATGTACTCTATTCCCTGGTGGGCATTCATGATGGCCCGCACACAACTGATGCACATGAGCTGCAGCAGGGCATCAGCGATTCTTGCCACACCCTAGGCTGACAGCGGGACCAGGGCCTCCAGTAACAGGTCGAGGCCGCTCTGCTCCAGGAACTGCACCAGCCAGCCATTATCACTGCTTTCCAGCCGCTTGCACAATCCAGAGTAGTTGACCACAGAGGGAAGATGCATAGCTTGGGCTCAGCGTTCTCCAGGTTGGCCTCTGTGGGGTCCCCATCCTGGGGCCCCAGCTTTTCCTTCAGGGCAGCCCATTTCTTCTGTACTCCTTCCTTCTCTGACATCTTACCAACCAGGAGGGGAGGACTGGCAATGCTGGGGATTTCCTCCACAGGTCTGTCTTGCCTGATTGATTCAAAGCAGTGTCTCATCTGTCTGTGTCTGTTTCAATGCTTCTGCCAGACAGAACACAAACATTTTAAAACTGGGGGAATAAAGGGTCAAAGATACCTGTTGTAAGTTTCAGACATACTGCTGAACTGCTTTGGTAGATGAAGTTCTCTCATATAAGAATACTCTATTCTGATGAAATCACACATATCCTGGAAAGTTATAAAAATATGAGTCAGAAATGATCTTTTGTTCCTGCTCCAGTCACTCCACCAGGAAAGGTCTCTATATTTGTAAAATTTCTCTTTCCCCTCTTTGAGTTCCATCCTTTACTCCACTCTAGAACTTAGCCTAAAGCTAAAATCTAGCTTAGCCTAGATTTTAAGAATCCAAGATCACCCCAGTGCAATGAGGCTTGGCGCTAATAAACAACTGGTTCCATATTTTTGTATGTTACAGTATTTTACTCAACTTTTACCTTTTTTATTTAGCAAGTTCCTTTTAAAAAAAATCTAGTCTTTTTATTCAGTGAATTAAAGGAAATAAGGAATGGGGCCCAACCCTTGACATCTAGGGAGAAAATATCCTTAGTTTGCACAGCACTTTTATGCACATTAGTTCACATGATCCTTACAACCCTGAAAGTCAAGCATTACAGGTGCTCTAAAACTAAGGCTTAGAGGCAGTAAGTGACTTGCCCAGGGTCATAAAGCTAGTAAATGTCAGAGATTTAAGTTTGACCCCAGAGAGGACTTGATAAAATACAACCTTATTTCTTCTTTGTAGAGATGTGGGATGAGGGATGTGAAAAAATATATATGCTGTCAGGCTCAGTTGGGATGTTGGTTTTGCTGAACTGCTTTCCCCCCTCTTTGTTATTCTGTGCTATAAGGGATGGCTCACTGGGAAGGAAATATTCAAAAATGAAGGTGACAGAAACACAAAACATATGAATAAGAATTTTTTTTGGTGAATTTTATTTCAAAAGCAATTAGGTGGGACAGAGAATAGAGATCTGGGTCTGGAATCAGGAAGACCTGAGTTCAAATCTATCGTCAGACACTTATTCTGTGACCCTGGAGAAGTCACAACTTCCATCTACCTCATCTGCACAATGGGTGTTATAACAGCATCTACCTTCTAGGGCTGTTGTTAGAATCAAATGGTGTAATATTTGTAAAGAACTTTACCCGATACCTAACACAAGTTGTTCATTCAGTCAGATCTTTGGGACCTTCTATCTTCCATTATCTCTCAAAGTCTTCCAAGTTCCCTTTCATTGTTTCCATGGCACTCTCTGTCCATCTCATCCTCTTCTATCCCCTTCTCTTCCTGCATTCAGTCTTTCCCAGCATCAGGGTCTTTTCCAGAGTCCAATCTTCTCCTCATGTGGCTGAAGTATTTAACATTCAGCTTCAGTATTTGACCTTCCAGTGAATAGTTTGAACTAAAGCATTGACAGATTTGATGTCCTTGCTGTCTGAAGGACTCTCAAGAATCTTCTCCAACATCACCATTTGAAAGCATCAATTCTGCAGCACTCAGCTTTCCTTATAGTCCAACTCTCACAGCAACACTTGACTAGCTAGACTTTCCAGCTCCTGGAAAAACCACAGCTTTGACTCGATGGACTTTTGTCATCAAGGTGATCTCTCTGCTGTTTCCTGCGCTGGCCAGATTTGCCATAGCTTTCCTTCCAAAAAACAAACATCTTTTAATTTTGTGATTGCAATCATCATCTTCTTTCCCTATTGCTAGGAGTTGATGGGGCCAGTTTCTGAGATCTTAACTTTATTATGTTAAGCTTCAAGCGAGTTTTTACAGTCTCTTCTATCACCCTCATCAAGAAGCTTCTTAATTCCTCTTCATTTTTGGTCATCAGAGTGGCATGGTCTGCATTTCTGATATTTCTCCTGGCAACCTTAATTACAGCTTTTGATTCATCCAGTTTGGCATTTCACATATGTGAAATATGCATATGTGTTAAATAAACAAGGTGACAATATACAGCCTTGTCATGTTCCTTTTCCAATCTTAAACCAATGAGTTGTTCCAAGTTTGGTTCTAAATGTTGTTTCTTGACTGACATACAGATTCCTTTGCAGAAAAGATGATTTGGTACTCCCAACTCTTTGAGGACTTGCCACATTTTGTTGTGATGCACACAGTAAAGGGCTTTAGCGTAGTCAATGGAGCAGAAGTAATTTTTTTTTCTTTCTGGAATTCACTTGCTTTTTCCATAATCCAGCAAATGTTGGCAATTTGGCCTCTAGTTCCTCTGCACTTTTGAAAACCAGTCTGGTCTTCTGTTAATTCTCAGTTCCCATATTGCTGACGTTTAACTTGCAGAATCTTAAGCATCTTGCTGGTGTGTGAAATTAGTGCAATTGTTGGTAATTTGAGCATTCCTTGGCACTGCCTTCCCTTCTTTAGGAGTGGGACATAAACTGATGTTTTCCATTCCAGTGGCCACTGTTGAGTCTTCCAAATTTGTAGCACTTGAACATCATCATCTTTTAGGAGTTTAAGTATCTCAGATGGAATTCCATCACCTCCAACTAGTCTTATTGTTAGCAATGCTTCCTAAGGCCGACTTGACTTCATATTCCAGGATGTCTAATTCTACACCAGTGACCACACCATTCTTGAGTAGTTCTTTTGTGACCTGACACCAAGTAAGTGTTTTATAAATGCTTCTTTCCTTTCCTTTAAAAGGAATTTAAATTTAATTTATAATTAATTATATAATTTATATATTATAATTGTAATATATAACATAATATTGTAATTATAATTATATAATTTATAATTAAATAAAATTTAAAAATTTTTCCTTTAAAAATAAGTTAGAGTGAGGTACTTGACCCCAGGTCTTACCAGTCGCCAGAGTCAGCACTGATTCCACTACATTGCTTCTTAGCATACTGTCTCTTGCTTTTGTTCCTGCTCCTTTGTACAGGGTGCCCACTGTGCCTGAAATGCACTCTGTCCCTTATCTCTCTCTCTCTTAGAATCCTTAGCTTTCTGTAATTCTTAATGCAAGTACCTCATTCTCCAGGAAAACTTTTTCAGTCCTCCTAGTTATTGGCAATCTGCCTCAAATAATTTTCTATTTAATTTTCCTTTCCCAGAAAGATCACTGCTTTTGGAGTCAAAGTCCATCAGTCAGTCAATAAACATTTATTAAGGTTAGGCATGGTGCTAAGTGATGGGAATATAAATATAAGCAAAAAGAAAGGTAACATATATCCTCAAGGAGGTTATATTCTAATTGGAAAGACGACAGATAAAAAGGGAGAAAGGTACCTACCTACCTGTCGCTGTGGATGGAGACTGGAGAATAATGGAGACATTCAGAGGGATGCAATCTGGTGGCAAATGAAGAGGGCCAGAGTTCTGCCTTGATTCTGTCGTATGTTCACGTTTACCCTTGGCCCATTTGTACACCCTCCATTGGCCTCATTTTCTTCATCTGTAAAATGGAGTGACCTAAAAACTCCCAAATTTAAAAATCTCTGATCCTATGTATGCTCCCTTAGAAGAGTATCAGGAATACTGGGATTAGAAGGCAGAGGAGCTAGGTTTGAGCCCCAGCTATGTTCTGTACTATCTGTGTGACTTCAAACAAATTTATCAACCCCATTGGTTCCCAATTATCTCATCTGTAAAATTATATAATTATAAAATATAAATTTTCCTGCATAAACTATGAAATTTCTTAGTAAAATTTTACCAGATGTCCCCCTAAGCTTCTTTCTTCCTCTTAATTTATGATCCCCACTAGAATGTAAGTTCCTTAAAGGTAGGGATTGGTTCTGGTCTTCATACTTTTATTTTGTTTTGCTTTGTTTTAGCATTTCTCTTCATTTTGCATAGTACCCTGCCCTATATTAGATGGCTATAAATGTTTATTAAATGCAATTGAATTGAATGGTAATTCCACTGGAAGCCAAGTGTAGATCAAATAATGACAGAAAAGGGGGGGGTCATCAACAGAGATAGATTTAGGCTGATAGTTGGTGATTTAGGAATAATTAAAGTAGAGCGAGGCTTTGTGGTTTCCTACCAAGTTGTTCCCATAGTCTGGAATATTCTGCCTCCTCTTTTTCCTTCTGAATTTCTACATAGCCTTTAAGCTACCGAAGGTTATCTTCTCCAGGAAGGTTGTGCTAATTTCCCTAGCCAGCAGTGATCTTCCTTCTCTTGGACCACTTTGATTTTACCTTTCTAAAGTATTTATTGTATATTTTAGAGCATTGCATAATTGTCTGAGTACATTCATTCCTCTGCTTTTTGGATTCTAAGTACGAGAGGCTTGAGGCCATATCGTATCTGAACTTTGTGTCTTCCCTAAGAGGTAACATGGTACAGGTATGTGGAAAAAGCTTAATAAGCATCTGTTGAATGGAGTGGAACGGTTGGAGATTCAGGTATATGATCCCTTCTTAGTAACTAACAGAATTTGGAAGCAGCCCTGTGGGTCAGTGGAGAGAGCGTTGGATCTGGAGTCAGGAACACCTGAATTCAAATCATAACTTAGACTAGCTCTATGACCTTAGGCAAGTCACTTACCCTCTGACTCAAGTTTCCTCAACTTAAGTATAATAACAATTACCTTCCAGATTTGCAAGGATACAATGAGATAATTTTTGCAAAGTGCTTAGCACAGTTCCTGGCACATAGTAGGCATTATATAAATGCTAGCTATTATTATTATTATTATTATTATTATTATTATTACTGCTACTAATAATAATATCTATATAGTAGGAATTAAAATATCTGGGGATGCTTTTTTCCCCTTACGCTTATATTATTCATAATAATCTTTTCAGTATGGAATTATAGAGCTGGCTATATAATGGACAATACTTATGAGTAATGTCCCTATGTGCAAAAAAAAATGTTATAAATGCTACTGATCCTTTCTTACTTGCCCGTTGGCCATTTCCACATTTTTTTTAAAAAAGAGAATTCACTACTTAATATTATTATGATATTAAGTAATTTGTTGTGCCAATAATTTTATACAAGTCCCTTTTGTTGTTCTTACCCTTAACTCATTTCTCTTAACTTTGGTAACAAATTTATATTTAAAAAGTTTCACTTGCTATATTTGGTTTTATTGGTGATAGAAGTGATATCATGTCCAAACTATTTTTGAAGTTCATAATGTTATTTTTATTTTATTTTGCTTTTTTTTTGGGGGGGGGGGAAGATGGGGCAATTGGGGTTAAGTGACTTGCCCGAGATCACACAGCATAATGTTATTTTTAATCAAGTTATTATATTCAAAATATTATCGTGAATAATGCTGAGATTTTAACACTACATTTTTAGGTGACTAATTAAAAGTAACTTGTTGCCAAGTCAAAATTATTTATATAGCCATGTGCTTGTGCGAGTCTGCCTGTCTGTCTGTCTGTGCGTGAGTGCTAACTCAATTTAATATCATGTAATCTTGTACTGGGTGCTAACATTTCAAGGGCTTTTGAAAGCAATTAAAATTCTAAAATATCTGTTGAGAAGCTTTCCAGCAGCTGTGGTATATTATTTTCACATGTGTTTTAAGAACTCAGAGTATGGTACAGCAGAAAAAATCTTGCATTTGCAGTCAGGAGATCAAAGTTCAAATTCTCTCTGCAAATTAGTATCATAGATTGAGAACTGGGAGGGACATTGATTCTGTCCCCTCCTTTTAAAAATGAGGAAATTGTGGTCCAGGAACGTTGTGTCCTTCCTAATATCAACAAGTTAGTAAAAGTCAAAATGAGGATTCAAACCAGAGTTCTCTCTGACTTCAAATCCTATGGTGTAAGTCAAAGTATGCACCAAATCAGTGTGTGATTATGGGTAAGTTACTTAACATCTCCCAGTGTCATTTGGAAAATGAGGTTGTGGGACTAGCTGATTTCTGAGGTTCCTTCCAGCTCTGATTCTCTGATGCTACAAAATCAAAATCAAGACAATCCTATTGAAGTCATAAATTTTAAAACAAAAATTTCCATATAAATTCCACTTGAGCATTCTTTAAGCTCACCAGATCTACATGGCAATAGAACCTTCAGAGAGCCAATCGGATACAATGGAAAGAACCCTTTTTAAGGCACTGGAAGACTCGGGGTTCTCTATCCTTTACCTAAAGCCAAACAGGGTGGCTTTGTCAAACAAAACAGGTCATGCTGTCAATCATTCCTGCGCCTGTGAAAGGGAAAGCTGACTTCCTCCTATGTCTGGAAAAATCACTCTCCTCTCACTTCCCTGGGGTCCAGCTGTCCTAGAAATAGAAACTCTCCTCTTCTGAGACATAGCTGTCCTTTTAAACCTACGTTCAACCTTCCAGGAAAAGGAGAAAAACAGCTAACTTTGCTTACTTTCTTCTGGGGCTCTATTGGCTCACATTTTAAAAAATAAAGCCCTGGTCTTAGATTCTTTCCTTGGCTTAGTCTGCCGCCTGATTTCTGACTTTATCTTATTGGCTCAGAAATTCATCTCCCACTTAACTAGTCCATCAATATCTGAAATGGGAGTCCACTCCCTGCCTTTTAGCTTCCCTCTGCAGCGGAACAAATGAAAGGTTAAAGAAATATTTAAAATATAACAAACAAATCGGGTTTGTATTGTAAGCCAGTGTTGTATCATATGCCAAAGCCTTAGAAACTAACCATTTAAAAGGCGAAAGGAAAATACTACCAAATTCCTAGCTCCTTTTCAACACAGAAGCATCGCAAAGTTATTCCCCCCCACCCGACCCTCCTGCCACGGTATCAGTTCGGTGGGGAGGCGGACATCCCTAACACCCGCGCCTGATCAGAGGTGCAGATTTCATCCGGGCCAGCGGCCAAACTTAAAATCACCCTTCTTGCTTCCTCCTCACAATTCATTGTTGCCCCATTCCTACACTTCTGCAAAGGACATTTAAAGACTGCCGGGGGTGGGAGGCACTGTATTTGTACTTTATTGCGGAACATTTCCCCTTAAACCCCGAAGTATCCCTTCGTTGTACCTTTGCTTGTATCTCTCGCTCTGTTCTCCATATTTTTGACCTCTAAGATGACTTTGGCTCATTAATGAACTTGGGACAACAAAATGTCTAACGTTGGAGATGTCTAACGGAGCTTCATGGAACATGAAGTAAGAGTCAGAATGTAGGAAAGTACAGTTCATTCTAGAACCTCTAAGAAAAAGTAGAAAAGGGGAAAGAGAGACCGCTCAAGGACCAGAAGAAGCAGTGAACCCGGGGAGGAAGGATAACCTTCCCCCAGGTGATTAAAAGGGCCGGAGGAGAGCCGGACTACCTTAGCTCCCTCCGAGCTCCAGGTTGCTAGGGACGCCGCGCCCTTAGTAACCACGATGGATAGTGAAGAAGGGGTGTCGGCAGTGGACAATATAGTCACCCAGTTTAACACTTATGAAGATTTTCTGGACTCGCAGATTACCACCCTGGACCTCTATTACCTGGAGGTAAGTGAGGGGCTGGACGACCCGCTGGAGAAGCCTGCCAGACGCTGTCAACATCTCGGGAATGATTGGTCCTGGCCGCGTCACCCCCAGTACAGAGAAGCACGGCCACGCGTGCACCCGTGCAGCTAGTCGGCGCAGAGACCTATGCGTCCTCTAAAAGACGTTGCAGGCAGGGTGACTTATGATTTTGGGGTAGTGAATTGGAGGAGTGGCCCGCAGCATTCCCTTCCTTCCCCCTTTCCCCCCGGATCTTGGCTTCTTATCTTTTCCCAGCCTAGAAATGGCAGTCCTCCGCTCTAGCAATCCCTGGGGTTTGTCTTTTGTGAAGGCAAGTCATAGGATTATAGATGTGGAGATAGGAGGAGCCCCAGAGACCATCTAGTATAACCCCTTTTTCAACAGATGAGAAAATGGTCGCTCAGAGAGATCAGTGAAGTACTTCAAGTCACCCCGGTAGTAAGTGTCTGAGGCAGGGTCAGAACTTGGTCCTCTGACGCCAAAACCCATGTCCTTTTCACAGAGATCAAATGATTAAACAGTTTTTAAAAGAATCTATCATGTAGTACAAGCTATATAATAAATAGTTTCTTGGGGTGCAAAGGCAACAAAAAAGTTTCTGCTTGCTTAGAGCTAATATATTACAGAGGTCCAACTGGGGTGAGGGAACAAAGCTTTGTGAAAGGAGCATTGAAAATCTGTGTCGGGATGCTGGTTCTGTGTGAGGGTGGTCAAGGAGGTTCATCTCCCTGGTCCTCATCTTCCTAATTTGGAAAATAGGGTCCTCAGAGCTTTCTTCAAGTTTTTACTTCCAGTGAATCTTACCTTCTTTAGAAGGTGGCTAAAGCTACCTTTCTGTTGAGGGTAGAAACCAGAATTAGTCTCACTGCTTACAAATCACTCTGTCCCTAATGATCTTCTGGGGAGGAGGCAACTCCCAGACCAGAGAATTGTATATGAGAACTTAAATAGCTCTCTTCCACTCTGTTACAGAAGTCTTGGCTTCTTCTTCTTTGTAAGTACTATTATAGATGCATGGAACAAAACAGGCCAACTTCAGATTTTGAAGTAGGGAACTGATGAATGTTAATAATGTTGATAAAATACTTATATGAAAATAGTTGACTACAAAATTTCACTGTAAAACAATGTGCTTTCCAAAGTGTGAAAAATGTCTCCTTTCTCCCTTTCCTGATTTTCACCCTGCTGGCTAAAGTAGCATGCTCAAATATTTTGGTCTCAAGATCCCTTCACACTCTTTAAAAGTACTGAGGGCTCCCCTCCAAGAACTTTTGTTTAAGGATAATAGCTATCATTGTTTACCATGTTAGAAACAAAAACATCTTGGTATTATTATGAAAACAATTTTGACCTTGTGGACTCCCAGAAAAAGTTCTAGGGACCTTGGATATCCCCAGACCATGTTTTGAGGAGAGCTCTGCAAAGGAAAGTTAATTTTTATATTATTAGCTTGTGGGTTCTTAATGCTCAGTCTATGAATTTCTTTCAAAAATATTTTGATGTGTTTGAATATAAATGATTTCATTTTAATACTACATTTTTTTAAATTTAAAAACATTATTCTGAGGAGTACATAGAGTTTTCCAGAGTAGCAGAGAGGTCCATGACACCAAAAAAAGTTAAGAACCCCTTTCTTAGAGGTATAAAATTTCAGGTACAGATCAGAAAAAAATCATTGGAGCAACTACTACTTTTATACTAAAACCTGGTAGAAAGCAGTTATGAAAGTAAGTTTGTAATGTATTTAATCACTTAAAAATTATATTTTATAATAACATGTAATAGACAATACACAATACATATTATAGCAAAATATAATACATTGATCCTATAGCATAATAATGATTTATAATATAATTCTAATATAACAATTCAAACCAGCACCAAAATATCCTCAGTCCCTGGCTTAATAATTTTTTGTTTACTCGAGTTAAAAACATTCTAGGCCTGTGATTTTATTGGTATAGGGATTCTTGCTGATCAAATTCTTTTTTTAACCAAATCTAATAATAATGATGTTGGAAGTTCTTCCATTTATCATCTTAAAAAGCCACAAGAGATTAAGTGACCTGTAGAACTTAATGCTAGCTCTATACCCACTAGACCATGCAGCTTACCCCTAACTCAATCATATTGAGTTTTATAAAAATGAAATAATGTGGAGGGAAAAACCTTATGGAGAAACTTTTTTAAAAATCTTTTTAATAACATCAGTCAAATTTATCTTTATGATCTCATTATGAAACTCAAATATGATCCTGAATCATAGCAACTTAAAGCTGGAAGGGTCCAAAGTAGAAAAATAGTCAAGAATACCAAAGGAAATAATGGAAATAAATGTAAAGGAAAGATGTTTAGCAGCACTAGATCTTAAATTATATTATAAATATAGGCAGTAATTATCAAAGTTATCTGGTACTGGCTAAGAAAAAGAAAGGTCAATCAATGGTATAGAGGAGACATACAATTTACAGCAATAAGCATAAAAATCTTGTATCTGACTTAAGATTTTGGGGTGAAAATTATTTGGCAAGAAAATTATTTGGTAAAAATTGTTGGGAAAACTAGAAAGCAGTTTGGCAGAAACTGGGCATAGACCAATATCTTACACCATTTACCAAGATAAAATTCAAAAGGATACATGAAATAGATAAAAAAAGAGATTTCACAAGAAAATTAGAAGAACATGGTGCATATTACAAATCAGATTTATGGACAAGTGAAGAATTTGTGAATGAACAATAGATAGCAAGGTTAGGTGTAAAATGGATAATTTCTACTACAGTAAATTAAGAAGTTTTGTACAGATAAAAAAAATGGTAGCCAAGATTGGAAGGAAAGTATAAAATTGGGGGGGGGGTAGGATTTTATAGACAGTTTATCAGTTAAAGGTCTTGTTTATAAAATATATAAAGAACTTTTTCAAATTTGTAAAAATACAAGTCATTTCACAATTGATAAATGGTCAAAGGCTATGAAGGCAGTTTTACAGTGAAGAAATCAAAACAATTTATAGTCATGAAAAAATGCTCTAAATCATTACAGATTGGAGAAATGCAGATTAAAACAACCTTGAGATATCATTTTGTACCTACTATATTGGCTAAAATGATGGAGAAAGTGACAAATGTTGGAGGGGATGTGGAAAAGTTGGGGCAAGAATTCATTGTTGGTGGAATTGTGAACTCATCAAGCCATTTTGGAGAGCAATCTGGAATTATACCCAAAGAGTTATTAAACTACTTATATCCTTAGACCTAGCAATTTCACTACTAGATCTATTTCTGTGGATGATTGGGGGAAAAAAAAGAAAAGAACCTGTATCTTCTAAAGTGTTTATAGTAAGCTTTTTTTGTGGTGGCAAAGAAGTGGAAATGTGCAGGGATGTCCATCAGTTGGGAAATGACTGAACAAGTTGGGGCATATGGTTGTGATGGAATGCTACTGGGATATAATAATTGATGAGCTCAATGATATTCAAAAAATATGGAAAGACATGAAATAATTAAGAGTGAAATCAGTCCTCTTGATCAGAGATCTTAAGGTTTTCAAAGGTGACTTTACGACGCTGCACAGTTTTGTACAACTTATTCTCCTGATTCTATTCTCTTTACTCTGCATCAGTTAATACGAGTCTCCCCAGGTTTCTCTGAATCCACCCCTTTCATAATTATAGTACAGTAGCATTTCATTACATCATGTTCCATAATTTATCTAGTCATTACTCAGTTGATAGATATCCCCCTTCATTTCTAGTCCTTTGCTACTATGAAAAGAACTATAGAGATATAGGTATAAATATAGAAATAGATAGAAAAATATAGATATTTTTGTACTTTGGTTCCTTTTCCTCTTTCTTTGATGTTTTTAGGTATAGGCCAAGTAAAAGTATCTCTGTATCAAAGTTTAGTGACTGTGGGAATATGTTCCCAATTCGTCTCCAAAATGTAGTTAATCCAGGATTCCGTTATACAATTCACAGTGAATGTGGATGTTTTCCTGTAACCTATGCAATATTTTTCATTTTCCATTTTGTTGTTATCTTTGCAAATGTTTTGGATTTGAAGTAGAACCACAGAGTTACTTTATTTTGCAATTTTTCTAATTATTAGTGATTTGGAGCCTTTTTTTTTATATGGTTGTTGATAGCTTGGCTTTCTTCCTTTGAGAATTGCCTGCTTGTGCCTTTTGACCATTTATCATTTGGGGAATGACTCACATTTTCAAAAATTTAAATCAGTTCCTTATTTTTCTTGGGATTTGCTGCATAGATTTTTTTTTACCTAGTTAATTTTTCCATTTTCATTTTAGCTGTATTGGTTTTGTAGGTGGTGTCTTTATTATGAAATTGGGTGGGGACACATTTTAAAGTGATTTCAGTCTCTTGAGATCAGAATTCACTAACTAGTGCTAGAAGAGAAATACATTCCCCCAGTAAAGATACAACTGAGTCCTTTATTTCTGAAGGCACATTTTTTGAAGTGAAAAATTGTTCATTTTTCCTTAATTATTTAAAAAGGTCTTTATGTTTACAAAAGGTAATTTTTAAAATATTACGAGGTAGATTCTGTCAATAGATAAACTTAGAATCAGAAAAAACAGGGTTCAGATTCTGCCTCTGGCATTCAACAGCTGGATCAAGTTAGTAAGTTCACACACATTTATTAATCATTCAGACACTGTACTAAGTGCTGGGAACACAAACAGAAGCAAAAAGAAAGTCCCTGCCCTCAAGGAGCATACATTCTAATCAAGGCAGACCATACATAGAAGGAAGCTGAACAGCTGGGGGAGGGTTTAGGGCAGAGGTGGCAAGCCTGTGGCCTCAGAATCCAAACTTCATAGAAGAAACCCTTTTTAAGGGCATTTTTTCTGTGAAGTTCAGATTCAGTTAAAGGGCTACACACACTTGAGTACTTAGAGGGCCACATGTGGCCTCGAGGCTGCACGTTCCCCACCCCTGCTCTAGAGGAAACAGGGGAAGAGCCAAAACTGGAATATGGTAGATTAAAAAGTCTGTAGGCAGAAAAAGAGCCCAGAGAAGAATGAAGACATGGCTAGCCTGGGTCCTCTCCTTAAAATACAGGTTTTCAGAGAAACCACCCAATCAGAGAAAGGGGCTACATTTAATATTCACCCTGGAGTTAACTTGCAGGGCAAGAAGGCTGTTATGTTGTGGTGGAGAAAATTTAGAGAGGAAAGGAGCCCAGAAAGGAAAGACATGGCTGGGCTGGTAACTCTCCTTAAAATAGAGGTTTTATGTCTGATGCTAAGTCGTTTAACATTCTTGAGCTCAGAAAACTTTTTTTTAAGTTGAGGCAAATTATGATTTTAAGGGAAAAAAATTAAGTTACTTTCCCACCTCAAAATCTGAAAGTAATTTTGTGATTCTTTCCTTTTAGTTAAAATAAATGTTCCTGTGGCCATAATCAAATACGAAATGTGATCCTCCTTAGAGAACAATCTATCAAAATTATGCCCTGCCCAGCACCAATGAATGACTCAAACTACATTTGGAAACAAATTGTTTCATTTCTGTTCCATTCCTACAAACTCATATGCTAGTGTTTTTTCATAGTATTTAATCCCAGAATATCAGAGTTTTGCAGGAGATCAAAGTCAATCTTTTTTAAAATAGCATTTTCCCAATTATATGTTAAAACAATTTTTTAACATTTTTTAAGTTTTGAGTCCTAAATTTTGTCCTTCCTTCCTCCTCCTCCCTCATTGAGGTGGTAAGTAATCTGATACAGGTTACAAATCAGTCATGTAAAACTGTCCCATATTAGTCATTTTGTACAAAAAACTCAATAACAACAAAAGAATGAAAGAAAGTGAGAAATAGCATGTGTCAGTCTGTATTCAGACGATATCAGTTCTTTCTCTAGAGATAGACAGCATGAGTCCTTCTGAATTGTCTTAGATCACTGTATTGCTGAGAACAGCTAAATTATTCACAATTCATCATACAATGTTGCTCTTACTAGGCACAATGTTCTCTTGGTTCTGCTTACTTCACTCTGCATCAGTTCTTGTAAGTCTTCAAAGATAATCTTGTCTAAATTGTAGTTGAACAAGAATACACCCTACAAAACACCAGACTGGTGGCCATCCCTGTGTGGAGCTGAGGTAATCAAGGGACAAGGTACAGGTGTTGAATAGATTAAGGGAATAGGAATTTGGGGAATCTGACAAAACAATAGAGTGAATGTTAAGGTCACTTAATATGAGGGCAGGACTATTTCTAGAAAATGAAACTGTGAACCAGGGAGTGAATTCATAAAGGAGGTTGAATACCTAAATATTGGCCAATAATGATGACTAGATCTGGTCTATTCATTAGAGAGCAAGTCTCCTGGGGCATGGTGGAAGGGGCAAGAAGATCCTGAATCATATATACAGATGGGGATATACAAGTTTAAGTGAGTGGTTAGAAAGGGCAATTTGTTCTTTGGTATTTGAGCATTCAGTATCCCTGGGATGGGAGTGATTAAGAAGGGATGGTGATACTCTAACCCAGCGGTTCTCAATCTGTGCGTTATGTTTAATTTAAATACATCCTGCATGTCAGATATTTACATTGTGATTCATAACAGTAGCAAAAATTAAAATTATGAAGTATCAATGAAAATAATTTTATGGTTGGGGGTCACCACAACATGAGGAACTGTATTAAAGGGTCGTGACATTAGGAAGGTTGAGAACCACTGCTGTAACCACTGGGCAAAGAGTCCATTCTAGTATCAGTGGTTGTGAGGAGTCCACAGATGAAGGCAGGTGATTAGATTGATCAAAATCTCCCCCAAGTCTAGAATCATCCACAAGTTTCTATTTCATTGATCAAAAACTCTGAATCCCCTCTGTCTCATCACAGCCCACTCCCCATTTATTATCTCTCTCTCCAACCCTTAAACCTTTTTAAATTTATTGTATTCTTGGACTTCACTGCACCTTCCTAATGTTGCTCACTCATACCAGCATCCCTACTCAAATTTCATTTTCCGTCCTTCAAAATCTTGTAATAATTCTGATAAATCTTATGCCTTCCCCAGAATCTCCCTTCAGCCGGCATGCTCCAGCATTGCTCCACAAGTGGTCTTGTTGGAGCCATTTTTGGTCAGATGCAGCCATGGCAGGGAAGAAATGCCATATCAGCAAGACCTTGGGAGTGACAGTTGGGGTTCAGACAAGGGAGTAGAGGCAGTTCATGCGAGGAATGCCTTAGAGAGAAAATATGCTCTACCCTGGATACCGCCATCTCGAGGAGGGGAAACAGTCTTTCCACCAGACCTCTGTCCTTCCCCCTCGTTTTATTTCATTCCCCCCACCCCCCACAGAATCTTAGCTCATCAGTCAGATGCTTCTTTATTGTGCTCAAAGAATAATTTGTGCTAGTACCTATGGGTAGATTTCTCTGTCTTCAAATTCATTATAGTAGAATTTTTCAGCATTGAAAAGCTAGAAAAAAAGTCCATTACAGTCCAAGTGTAAAGAATAAGAGTAAATATGTTGTTTTGAGAAATAAATGAAGCAAAATTACCACACCTATCTATGAAGAACATTCCAAATTTTTGAAAGATAGGGAGAAAATTATTTCAATGTATATTGAGTACAAGTTTTTTTTTCTCTTTGTTTTTCTTTTTGGAGGGCAATTGTGGTTAAGTGACTTGTCCAAGGTCACATGGCTAGTAAGTGTGTCAAGTGTCTGAGGTCGGATTTGAACTCAGGTCCTCCAGACTCCAGGGCCAGTGCTCTATTCACTGCACCACCTAGCCACCCTGAATATGTTTTAAAACATTTAAAATGCTTCTTGATTTAATACATCAGAAAAAAAAATTGGTGAAGCTTTACTAGCTTTGAAGCAATGTATGGCCCAGGGCTTGGGCCTGAGGAGGAATGTGACATTTTTTCCAAAGTTGTTTGGGGTGGGTTTGGGGTTTTGTTTTGTTTTGTTTTTGCTGACCCCATTTCGAAGGAAAGCCTCCTGTGCAGCTACTGTGTGATGCTCTATAGCTCTTAGCAATAGTGAAATAGTTAAGATTGGCAATATATCCACTTTCACATGTAATAGGTTAAGCTAATTTACAAATGGCTAGGTTACCCAGAGAGTGAAGATTGTTTCATTTCTGTCTCATTCCTACAGAGTCATAAGTAGTGGTTTTTTCATCAGGAATTAACTCCAGAATATCAGAGTTTTGCAGAACCTCAAAGACAGGCTTTTTAAAAATAGTGTTTTATTTTTCCCAAGTGCCGCCAGATCTTCCAGCGCTGGTTACATTATATTCATGGCAATCAGCAAAATATTTTGCAGAGTGAGGGTTTCCAGTGCTCCCAGGAGTGTATACATAATACCCTCCACCACCACCATCACAACAAAATCACAGATCCAGTCTGAAAAACAGATGCACAACACACTCTCCTAGGCACCGGGGACATAGAGAAAAACCAGTGCCAATTCTGAAGGAATTTATGTGCTGCTTAGATGAAGTAGAGGAGATGCCATAACCAACATAGAAGGCCAATTTGAGGTGAATGACCAACTGACTGACTCAGAGCACAGAGAAAGAAGGTGGCGCTGGTTCTGAGCCTTGAGGGAAGACAAGGATTCTGAGAGATAAGAGAAAGTATTCCAGGGTGATTCCTGGAGATGAGAAATAGACTGGCAAGTCCGAGAAAGGGCTAGAATTTCTGTTTTGCTGGTATAGAGAATTCATGAAAGGACATATGAAATAAAGATGGAAAGGCAGGTAGGAACCCCATTGTGGAGGTGTAAAATGCCCTTCGTGTGATTTCCTGCATTTCTGAGAATGACATGAGACTGATTTAGGACCACTCAGGTTTTATTTTGTTTTGTTTCACATACAAGAAGGGTCTCTTGTGTGTTGGAGCAGCGTTGGGCATTGTTTGCTCCTTAGATATTGAAATGTGAGTCAGCATTGAGGCTGTTAACTTGGAGGTTGCCAGACGGATCAGCATGTTTGTTGGAGTCCAGAGAGGCCAGACCGCTAATTACTCAAGGGGTTCACCGGTTTGAACATGTACAGCATGTTGAACATGTAGAGAGAGTCATTCGGCCAAGCGTTCATTTTTCTTGTCTCAAGTGAATCTTGAGTCATTGGATCACAGAGGTTCCAGAAACGCATTGGAACTCCAGTAAGTTGATTATTCACTGGAAGGAAGCTTATTATTTTATTTTTCCTATCAAAAACAAGGCACTGATTCACAGTCACATAAGCCAAAAGATTTTACTTGTTTAAACAGAGGTAACAGTCAGATTGCCATGAACTCCATTTCCACATGACAACCTGTTTGTTTTCAAGGGTTAAGTGACAGAGAAAAAATGTCAATAGTGTCATACACTTTGTTGTTTCTTTGTTTACATTCTCAAAGTGGAATATTTACTTTTACAATCTAAAACATTTTGACTGATAATTGTCCTTGTGATTTCCTAAATGTTATATCTGTTCTAACTGGCAAGAAGACTCCAAAATGGAATTGACCTTGTTCTTCAGTCCTTACAAATTGTTATTGATGAAATATAATAATGAAATAATAGAGCAAAAGGAATAATTCAACATCACGACAACAATTAAGTTACATATAGAAAAATCTATCAATGAGGTTATAGAAGTAGAAAGGTTTGAAATGTTTAGCCAAGATAATCTTATATAGCAAGAACTAAGACTAGAACCCCAGATGTCCAGTCATATAGTTCCTTGATTTGGGATCTTATGAGATTATTAACAATACGGGAAATATTATATTTTCTCGTATTTCCATTTCCAGAAAATTTTCCCTTTTCACTTAAAGTCACAGATTTAGAACTGGAAGAGACATCAAAGTCTAATCTTCCCATTTTACAGATAACAATACTAAGGCTCAGAAAATAAAAGATTTCCATCACAAATTTGTCTAACACAATTTGATCTTGTCAGAAGCAGGCTTTGATCTCATGTCACACTCGATTCTAATCCATGTTCTAAGCTTTACAACACTGAAGGAAGAGGCATGGTGAGTTCCCTTCTCCCCAGAGCCAGAGGAGGCTAACACCTTCCTGGACACAGGACACAGCCCAACTGATTGGTGCATTCAGAATACATGTGCAATGTGTAACACCTGTGAACCTGCCACCTCCTGGAAGGGGGGAAATGGTGCATGAGAACAGTTTGTTCCAGTCACCGTCATGGTGGCTGAAGCAGGTGCTGTGGAGTGCTTAGATCAAAGATGCCAAGGGCCATTCTGGGCCATCACCCAAAAGAGTTGTCCAGTTGTCCTGGACACTGGCCTCTTCAAAAACAAAGGAAGAAGAAGGTTCTTTAAAATTGCACTTGATCACAAATTTGATTTTAAAGTACTTGTCTCAGAATTGTCTCAAAATAATATCCTTAATAATATTCAGATCTGTTAGAGAAAAGCAATTATTTAATCAAAGTTAAGAAGGAAAAAAATCTGTCTAATCTATTCTAAAAAATGAAATCTGTTCTGGTATTTTTATTTCACTTGGTATGAGCCAATACTATTTGCAGGAGAAAGCATGGCATGGTGGATAGGGTCTTAGATTTGTAACCCTTGTTCAAGTCCTGCTTCTGATACACAATGACTGCCTGACTCTGGACTAGTCATTTAACTTCTCAGTGC
>CM053601.1:19078674-19101414 GCA_028646575.1 Pseudocheirus occidentalis
TTCTGTTCACTTCATTCTGCATCAGTTCATGAGAGTCTTCCCAGGCTTCTCTGAAACTATCCACCTAATTTCTTATAGAATAATAATATTCAATCACATTTATATACCAACCACTTGCGTAGTATTTTCTTTTTTCCTTTTTTGTCTCTACAAAAAGCTGTTATGTTTTTGTAGATATGGATCTTTTTCTCCATTAAAAAATTCTCTTTGTGATATAGACAAATACCACAAATTTATACTCAAATAGAACAAAAGGAATGCAAAACTTAATAGCTTTGGGGTTAATCATTCCAAATTGCTTTCCAGAGTGGTTGGAACAGCTCAGAGTTCCAATGACGGTGCATGTTTCCCCTCAGATTCTTCAGCGTTTGACATTTTCCTTTCTTTTCTTTTGTTATCCTTGCCAAAATGATGAGTGTGACATGCAACCTCAGAATTGTTTTAATTTGTATTTCTCTAAGTTTTCATGATTCACAGCATTTCTTCGCATGTCAATTGACAGCTTAGATTTCTTCCTCTGAAAACTACTAATTGACATCATTTGGCCAATTATGAAGTAGGGAATAATTCTTATCTTTATAAATTTGAATCAGTTCCCTACATTTCTTAGAAATAAGACCTTTATCAAAGAAACTTGCTTGCAAAGATTTTTTCCCCCATTTGTCTACTACTTAACTATTTTTAACTGCATTGGATTTGTGCAAAAACTCTTTTATTATATGTAATGAAATTGTCCATTTTATTTCCTGTAATCATCTCTATCTCTTGTTTGATCTTAACTTTTCCTCTACTCACAGATTTGACATTTCTTCTTCCTTGCTTTTCTAAGTTGTTTATAATGTTGCCCCTTTACATCTAAGTCATGTACTCATTTGGGACTTATCTTGGCATATGGCGTAAGTACTGGTCTATAGCTAGTTTTTACCAGACTAGTTCGCAACAGTTTTCCCATCAGTTTTTATCAGATAGTAAGTTACTACCCTGAAAGCTGGAATTGTTGGGTATATTGAACATTAGGCTACTTCAAATGTATCTGTAAGTTGTGTGTACCTTATTTGTTTCACTGATCAACCTGTTTTTTCATCATTCCCAAATTGCTTTGATGATTTCTATATCATAGTATAGTTTGAGACCTGATACTGCTAGACCTCACCTTCTTTCTGATTAAAAAATATAATTCTTTTATTATTTTTTCTAGCTTTGTAAAGCTATTCTATGGTAATTTGATTGATATGGCACTAAATAAATAAATTTCTTTATTCAGTATTATTATCTTAAATTATATTGACTTGGTTAAATAATATGAAAAACTATTTCTCTGTTTCTTTAGATTCATCTTTATTTGTGTAAAGAGAGTTTTGTAATTATGTTCATGTAGTTCCTGTGTATGTCTTGGCAGGTAGACTTTCAAGTAACACACATATCATATATGTATATATACATGCATGCATACACACATATATACACATATATTTACATATACATACATAAATACAAATATATACACAAACACATGTGCATATATAATAAATACATTTTAGTTTGGTTTCTTGTCTTTTCTTTCTTTTTTTCTTTCTTTTTGGCAAGGCAGTTGGGGTTAAGTGACTTGCCCAGGGTGACACGGCTAGTAAGTATCACGTGTTGGGGGTCAGATTTGAACTCAGGTCCTCCTGACTCCAGGGCCAGTGCTCTGTCCACGGTGTCATCTAGTTATCCCTACATATTTTAAAATAATTTTAAATGGAATATCCCTTTCTTTCTCTTTCTGATGGATTTTGATGATTTATGTGTATTTATTTTATACTTTGCAATTTTGTTGAATTGGTTAATTATTTCAATTAGTTTTTTAGTTGACTGCAAGGTTCTATAAATAAACCATAACGTCATCTGTGAGAGCATTAATTTCATTTCCTCTTTACCTATGCTTCTTTCCTCAATGTCTTTTTCTTGTCATTTCTTGAACTAATATTTCAAGTACAATATTGAATACTAATGGTGATAATGGGCATTTTTGCTATACCTCTGATCTTATTGGAAAGGCTTCTTAAATCTCAGCACAAAATATGGTGACTTTTGATTTTAGATAGATTTTTTCTTACCATATTAAGAAAAGAAAGGACCTTATTCCTGTGCTTTCTAGTGTTTTTGTGTAAGCAAGAATGGATACTGCATCTGATCAAACTTTTTTTTTCTGCTTCTATTGATATAATCATATGATTTTTGTCCTTTTAATTATTAATCATAGGCTTATAATTTTCCTAATGTTGAACCAACCCTGGATTCCTGGTATAAAATTGGTCTGGTCATAGAGTAAGAACTTGTGATATGTTATTGCTGCAATGTTCTTGCCAATATTTTAGATGAAACTTTCATATGAATACTTGCTAGGGATATTTGTCAGTTGATTTTTTTCTTTGTTTTGAGTCTTGGTTTAGGAATCAAGGCCACATTTGTAGCATAGCAGGAATTTAGCAGGTCTCCTTCATTTTTGAATGCACAATTTATAAATTAATAAATGAATATTCTAAATTCATTGTCTTTTAAATCTTTGGTAGAATTAGCTTGTAAATTCATCTGATCTTGGGTTTTTTATCCTTTGGGAGTTCATTTATGAGTGGTTGATTTTTTTCTAAGATTGGTTTTTTAAATTCTGTATTTCTTGTTTCATTAATCTGGACATTCTATATTTTTGTGAAAATTCATGTATTTCATTTAGATTGTCAGTTTTATTGGTATGTATTTGGGTAAAATAATTTCTAATATTTTCTTTTACTTCTTAATTATTTAAGAATTCATCTTTTTCATATTTTAGATTGGTAACTGGATTTTTTTATTTAAAAAATTACATTAGCTAATGACTTATCTATTTTTTTAAACCAGCTCTTAGTTTTATTTATTAAATCAATGGTTTTGTTTTGCTTTGAATTTTGTTAATCTCTCCTTTTATTTTCAGAATCTCTACTTTGGTATTTAATTAACCTAGGTCACTCAGTTTGACTCTATGCATCCTTTACACTTGAATATCTTGCCCTCTTCTCCTATTGTCAATCATTCCTTGCCTCACTCCAGCAATGGATTACTTCCACCAGACATTACCACATTAGCTCCTATTCAACAAGTTGTTGAACAAAGTTGGAGAAAGTCACACAACTATTAGGTCCACTGTAAAGTTATATTTTATAATTTCAACTTGTCCCTAACTAGAGTAAGGCATTCCTTGTAGATATCTCCAAAAGAATGGAGAATATAACCAGCCCAAGAGTGATAATCCTGAAAAGAACTGAGGGTGAAGAAAAGTCATGGTGAAGATGAAGTACAGCATTAGGGATCATAAGGGAAAGATGGACGGATAAAAGGTTATGATTACACAAAGGAATTTCAGAGTTTATGAACATGGAAGTGGAATACTTGTAGATAAAGCAAAATAGTATGACCATTTCTTTGCATGTCTGAAGTAGAATGGAAGAATGGATCATGTGAATTGATTAAATCGAGGGCCGGGTAATTTAGGGTAATAAAAGAAAAATTAATATGCCTGTTGAAGTTTCCTAATGTGATGGCAGGAACTGAGAAGGAAATACTGAGTAAGAGCAATGAAGTGAGCAGAAAAGGAGAATGTTCTGAGGTTTGATAGTTATTAGACACCATGATATGGATGGGGTGATAGAGTCTAGATGTGCTAATGAGAAAAAATAAATTTCTTGAGTAAGGGCTGTTATTTTCATAGTTTTGCAGATGAGAAATCTGGGACCAGTCAGTTCAGTAACTTGCTTAGGGTCACACAGTTAGTATGTATCTGAGGCAGGTTTCAAAACGAGCAACTCCCATTCTTGATCCACCTAGCTTAAAAGGAAGATACATTTTGCCAGAAGCATCCAAATGACTTATTTCAGGCCTACTCCAACTTGTTGACTGAGGAAACATTTAGTTCAACAAAATACTCCTCACTTCTATACTAAGGAAATTTCTTTACCCATTAAACTGCATGATCCCAAATATAAAAGTTTTAGTACAGCAATTAGAATGTCTGTCCTATGAATGTAAGGTCATTGTTGGACAGGAAGAAAAGTTATTTTGTAAGTGGTCAACTCTATAATCATATGGCTCTCTGGCTTGCTTCTCAAGTGGAAAGGAAACATACTCTTTCCTTGATTGCTAAAATGAATAAAAAAATCTTGTTTTAAATGACAGGTGCTGTTGTGATAAGGAGTGCTTTTCCATCAGAAATGGCAATTCAAGCATTTAAGGAACTTGGAGAAACAAAAGGATTTTGGAGATGTCATCACTATGAACTATGATCAGGAGGACTGAGAGTCATAATTTGCTTTGACTTAAAAATAAAACCCACTTCCTAACCATGTACAATGACATACCAAAACCAAACTTTTAATTACGTTTGTCAATACAACCACTTTTAAAATTGTGCCAAGAAATAAACTTCATCTTATTTTGTTGTCACTGACAACCCACAATTTATGTTCTGGGGGCATCAAAGAATAAAACCATAATATCTTCAGCTCTACCAGTTTCAATTCTTTTGGAATGATTTCTATTTATAGAACAAACCAAAGTAACTCATTTTAAGCAGCTAATATGAAAAAATTTGCAATTTTTATTGAATGGCCTAGCCCCTTCTATACTATTTCACACCCTGGAGAAGAACCACTTAATATTGCTTACCCTAAAGGCAAAAGGAAAGAATATCTTGTTCTGAAATTTAATGAAATGCAACACACATAGACAAGAGGTAGAGAAAGAGAGAAAACTAGGCTTTTAATGTCAGCTGGACTTGGATTTGAATTAAATTATGAAAGGACACTTAGATTTATATCTTTTTAAAAAGTACTATCGACTACTTTGTTTAAATGTAAAACTTTATAATTAGATCAATATTTTGAAAAACATAGCATCTCCTAAGAAAGGGCTAAAAGGAAATATTTTGTTCTGAAATTTATTTAAATGCAACATTTGTAGATTTTTTTTTAGTTCCCACAATAAAAAGTAGGACCATATTAGTGATGCTTTGATGGATTCCTGATTTTCATAGGAGTAGGTGTTCATTTCTTCTGTCAATGTCTTCTTGTGCTAGAAAAATCACTAACAATACTAAAGTTCTCATATAATTAAAATGGCATAAAACACCCATATGATGTCTGTGTTGTATCCCCAACCAAAAGAAAAAAAATGCAGAAGCAGAGATTTTCCTTCCTAAGTGATTGAGACATTTTAATAAAAGAACTTTAGAATGAAATCCTTATTGCCCACACCTGTGCATTCTAATAAATGTTAACATCTAATTTAACCCTCCCACAGATAAACACATATATACACCCACAAACCCAGAGTAAAAAGCAGAAAGCCTTAAGAGACATTACTTAAACACAACATTCTTCTCTTTTGTATTTGTCTGAGTAACCACTGACAGCTTCAATTACCTGGTTACTATTATGCAAATTAGATACAAGGCAGAAGTCATGCACCTGGGCATAGCTCCGCTCCGGATTTAATATTTCTAATGAGTCCTGGAAGTCTATTCTCCAGAAAAAGCTCTGGGAACTGCTCAGCTCATATGACAATCCATCAGGTGAAAAGCTTTTCATAGATAATAGTTTCAAAGAATTTAATCCCGCCTAGAAGGCTGGAAGCTCAGACCAAGTTGTATGGGAAGTGAACATAACAAAAGTACTTTAAATTATTGAAATGTTTGTTTAGTAATAGAATTCTGTACCCAATTACTTTCAAGTAATAAGAAATTGAAATGGTTTTAGCTATCTCTAAAGAGCTTTCAGTTCAAGGGTCTTTGGTGTTTCTCAGCTTCTACCCATAAAAACCTAAATCAAAAGTGTGGCCTCCAGCTTCCTAGCTTTGTCTCTGCTCTCAGGAATCACGTGTGCAACGCCTACTGGGTATGTCTAATTTTACCAAGATTTAACTTAATGAATAACCCATCTATTACCATAGATAGAAGTGATCAAATGTGGATTTTTCTGATTTCATATGCTACAATGCTCTAAAGTACACTCGTACTGATCATTCATCATCTTCCCTAATTCTTAAGAGTTGGAAGTCTTTAGAAACATAAGGAAAAAATTGGTTGCTCTAATTTTGTGGGATTTAGAAGTGGAAGGAGCCAATTTAGACGATGCTGATTAATTCCTTTATTTTGTCATTGAGGAAACTCTTTCCCAGGGAGTTGAAGTGACTCACTAAGTTTATTTTATTTATTTAAGTTGTAGATTCAGAATTTAAACTCTGATTGTGAATCCAGATCTTTTCCTGTTGTATTATATGTGCTGCCTTCAAAGTTAGGGGGGGGAAATATCAACTGATATCAAATTTTATGACAACAATATAATGAGATCAAGCCCCACTCAGCCTTATGAGCACATGCAGTGAGTGAACTATGTAGATGAAATCCCTTGGTAGAAGAGCTTGGTGCACTAGTTCCCAGACCAGAGTGATGACTTGTAATGGAAGAGCCCTGCTTCCTAATTCAGAGCCCACACAGTATTCTGACTGTTTTGGTTCTCTTTACGAAAAGAAGAGCATTTTTGATTATCTGCTGAATTGGGAGAGAATAGGAATTCCAAATGTACTAATCGACCAAGGCGTCCCACTTGCTGGGGCCCGAACTCTATATTATGCCCAGTGATGCAGGTATACAGAGATAGACAGAAATATTACATTCCTCTAGCTTAACATCAGTTCATAGGTTTACAGGGACATTCACTAGAGATGCCTTCACCATTGTATTGACTCCAGCACAGATTTCGTCTACATAACCTTGATCTTATCCACCATTTTTCTGTTATCTTTGCTTTTTTTTAAAATATTCTTTCATCCCCCAAGGTTGGACAGTGGATAGAATGCCAGGCCTGGTCTCAGGAAGACTCGTCTTCATGAGTTCAGATCTTGCCTCAGATACTTACTGGCTGTCTAACCCTGGGCAAATCGCTCAATCCCATTTGCCTCAGTCTCCTCATCTGTAAAATGAACTGGAGACGGAAAATGGTAAACCACTCCAGTATCTTTGCCAAGATAACCCCAAATGGGGTCATGAAGAGTCAGACATGACTGAAACAACTGAACAACAGCAACAAACTATTGCCTCTATAAACACATTTAGTGTTGACATGTTAAGAGTCCATGTGTGGTGGTTCCATTTTCCTTGATGGAGAAAAGAGTTTATTTTAATAATCTTTGCAGATGTTTTCCATCTTTCATCTGTTTATTGTTCTCTTTTTTTTCATCACCAAGTATCCTTGGGATGACTTTGCCTGGTTGGTTCTTGCTCCATGTTTTATTTTAAATGATTTTACCTTCCATTGCTTCTTTCTTCTTTATGACAAATTGGCAATACTGCTCATAATCTGCCACTATTCTTCTATGGAAGATTTTACAGATGAGTTTATGTTCTAAATTGGTCCGTCTTCCTTTTCTGCAGCAGCTGCTGGTGTATAATAAGAAGCATTTATTTCCATTGTCATCCTTTTGCAAATACTCTTCATGAATCCTTGAGGACCAAATATCTCATGAAAGTGTGGTTCTTGTTATTGGCTTTGGATACATGCTAAAAGCCATTTTCATCAACTGTTCTACTTGCTTCTCCAAGCAGAATTTATGAACCATCCTTTATTTACTTGTGACTTCTATCTTTTGGTTTAATTTCTAAATATAATTCACTTTCTCTAGTCATTTATTTATTTATTTATTTGCTTATTTTTTTAAGAGGACAATTGGGGTTAAGTGACTTGCCCGAAGTCACATGGCTAGTAAGTATGTCAAGTGTATGAGGTCAGATTTGAACTCAGGTCCTTCTGACTCCAGGGCTGGTGCTCTATTCATTGCACCACCTAGCCACCCAAATAGTATCTTTCTATACCATGACCCAGAAATTTCTTTATCCCAGAAATTCACTGGAGCCTTGGAATTTACACTTTGGAAAGCATCTTCTGAGCCTGAACCTCTCCCTCTGATGGAATGCCTCCTTCCAGAACCTCCATTCAAAGAGAGCACCCAAGGCAGCTAGGTCTTAATTTTTGTCCAGACTGCACTCTGGACTTTCTGTGCTATGCTCCCATGTCATGGTGCCCCTCCTTTCTTGTCTCCCCCTTTCAGTGTCTTTTTCTGTGTTTTCTTTTCTCGTTAGAATGAAAGTTTCCTGAGGACAGGAATTGTGCTTTCGTCTTGTATTTGCATTTCTAGTGCTTGGAAAAGTCCCTGACATGAAGTAAGTGCTAAAAAGTAGCATGGGAGTCTTTACATAAGACGCCTCTCCACTTTGTAGTTGCATAGATTGACTTAATTAAGAATTTTTTACCAAGTGGTTCACCTATTGGTGACGAACCTTTCTTTATGGAGTTAGATGGGTCTTTGTTAACAGACTCCGTCTGCTGCTGGAACTATGCTAGTTGATTTTTCTTTCCCACTTTGTAAAACCTACTAAGGCTCACATTCTACTGACAGCATTCAAGGTCCCAGGACCACCTTGAAAACATGATGAGTCATTAGATCAGGACTAGGGATATTTCTTTAAAACTATAAACATTTTAGTGAAATATATAAAGGTACATGTTGCAGATTTGGAATTCATTTTAAAATAGAACATGTTAGCCTAGAGTCTGTGAATTTATTTGTAAATATTTTTTACTACATTTCCATGTAATTGGTTTCCTATATAATCCCAAGTACTTTGTTGGCTACATTATTTTCAAAAGGGGTTTATAGACTTCACCAGACTGCCAAAGGATTAAGAACCCCTGATGTATAGAAAAAAAAATCCTAGTCTAGGAATAAGTTTATTTTCATTACATATAAAATTCAATTGCAGAGTTTTCTCCAAGTGTATTGTTTAATTTGGGATTGTAGATCTGAGGTAGAAAGGAGCTCACAGGAGATCTGGTCCAACTCCTTCATTTTAGTGATGAAGAAACTTAATACCAAGAAGTTTTAGGGACTTGCCCAATGTTACACATATAGTGAGCATAATTTTTATTGCTCTCTCTCTCCACATATGTAATATACCATATATAATATTTATGTAGCTCCCCATTTTAGCCACAGAAAAGGAGCAAGGATGATCCCCATCTGGGGCCCCTAATTGATTTAATGGAACTTGTAAAAACAACTCTTCCACAAGACCCTCAAATCAGTGGAACTCAGCAGCCAAGAAAAACTGGTCATTGGCCCATTTGATAACACCTTCATCAACCCATGTTTCAGTGACTCATCAGGTTGTTTTCTGTACTCATTTGGTCTCCCAGGTTCCTTGGTGGTGAAATCCTGGTCACTTTTTCCTGCTTGGTCAGTAGAGGAAATCATCCCCAGGCTTTCTTACCATTGAGTGGTCCCCAAAGTCTCATCCTCAGTCTTGCTCCTGTTCTCCTCACATTACCCTTATCTCAGCAGGGTTCAGCATATTTTCTAGTGAGTCTTCTTGTTGGGAAAGTCAGGTTGGTAGAGGGCACTAAGATGATTATATCTGTCCATCCAATCAGCCAAGGTTCCCCTTTATCTAAATTACCCTAGTCCTTCTTCATTCTTAGGTCAACAACATCATTTTGATCCAACTCTGCTGGCTACTCCAAATGTCCAGGACTTAACTCAGAGAAATCTGGTGGTGCAGGATTGAAATCAGAACAAAATAAGACATTTGCAGATCATTTAGCAAAAAGAAATTTACTTGAAGATAATATAGTCTGTTGCTTCTTGTATACAAGGAAAAGAATGATGGGAGTTGAAGTATGTGAGTAAAAGATAATCCTGAATTAAGATCACAAGAATGAGAGCTGGTACTCTGAGGGGAAAGAGTGACTGTGAATGACTAGAGTTCAGGCATCTTTTCCTTTCGTTTTCTGAAGAAGGTAGATAGTGGGGAACTATGTTGGAGAATGCAACTGGAGCAATGTGTTTTAAATGGGGATTATAGTCATGCTGTAGAGATGGCTATAACCACAGCCATGTGCCTCTGTCTAGTATGTCTTATGATCAGAAATGACTGAATTGTTCTTCCCTGAGATACTTCTGGAACTAGAAAAATGTGAATCTCCTCTCTACCTTCATCCCTATTTTTATTGTTGCCTGTAACTGACAGGCATATACTTTCTAAGTGTTGGGTATCTGGCTTTTGCTCATTTCTAGGACTATCCATTTCTCCAGTCTTTCCACTATCAGGTATGAAGTAGCTTTTCATTAACCTGAAAAATGTGTTTATCCCCTAAACAGCAAGATTTCTTTCTTTCTTTTTTTTGGTTTGATCCATTTTCTTACTTTTGAAAAATATTTTATTTTTTCCCAGTTACATGTAAGGAACATTTTTAACATTCTCTTTAAAATTTTTCAGTTCCAAATTTTCTCTCTCCTCTTACATTACTGCCACCCAACACAATAAAGCAATTTTATATGGGCTATACATGTTCAATCGTGCAAAACATCTTGCCACATTGGTCATGTTGTAAAAGAAAACACAGCTCCAAAAGGGGAAAAACACACAAAATAATGCTGAAAGTGAAGAATAGTATTCTTTTTTAGTAATCTTTCAGATTATTATCAGTTCTTTCTGTGGACAGGGATAGCATTTTTCATCCTAAGTCCTTCAGAGGCATCTTGGATCATTGTGTTGCCGACAATAGTTAAGTTATTCAAAGTGAATCATCATACACTATTACTGTTACTATGTACAATGTCCTCTTGGGTCTTCCCACTTCATTTTGAATCAGTTCATACAAGCCTTCCCAAGTTTTCCTGAAATCCACCTGCTCATCATTTCTTATAGCACAATATTCTATTAAAAACAGTATGATTTCTTAGTAAGGTCCTGTCTCCTTATCCGAAGTCTTCACAATGAACTTGGGCATCATCTCATTCCTTGTTTCTGTCAGTGTCATTCTGAGTTGAAGTTGTAAGATGTTTAAAATCCTGGGTGTCTAAAATGGAATTCATTGCTTTCTTCCCTGAAATATATCTCTCTTTCAAACTTTCATATTTCTGTTGAAGTTACTTCCATCTTTCCAGCCATTTAGGCACACAACTACAGGGCTATTTTAAATTCTTCCCTTTCCTTCACTGCCCACATCCAGTTACTTGCCAAACATTTCCATTTTGGGGGGGCAGGGCAATTGGGGTTAAGTGACTTGGCCAATCACATGGCTAGTAAGTGTTAAGTGTCTGAGGACACATTTGAACTCAGGTCCTCCTGACTCCAGGGCTTATTCATGGTGCCACTTAGCCACCCCAACATTGCCATTTTTATGTCTATAATATTCTGTTCATCTTTCCCCTTCTCTTTACTCACATAGCCACAAAGCTGGGTTTAGACCTTTACTGTCTCTTGCTTGACCTATTTACACAGCTTTCTAAATGATTCCTGAATGAATGATTGAATGGATGGAAAAAACCATTTATCAGAGTGATGCTTATATGCCAAACACTGTGCTAAAGGCTGGGAATACAATATAGAAATGACACAGACCTTGTCCTTGGGGAGCTTACATTCTAATAAGAGGAGTCAACAAGCAAATAAAAGGTAATGGTGGCCAGGGAGAGTTGTATTGGTTTAATAAGTCAGAGAGATGTGAGCAGAGGATAGGAATTCCATAGAATGACATTACTTTTCTAGTACTGATGGCAGCGTTGACTCAATTTTTGCTCCCAGAGAAAGAAGTGAAAATCAAAGGAGGGCTGGGTAGAAAAGGAAGGTCAAATGTCACACCTGACTCCTTGTATGACCTTGGACAGGTCACTAAATCTCTCTGGGCCTCCTTGTCCTCAAGTATAAACTGAAGGAGTCGAATGACATGACCATTAACGTCCCCTCTGAGTCTGAGTCTATAAGGCCAGGAACTTATTTTCACACGAATAAAATAACACTTCTTCTTCGTAAGAAAAATTTAAAAAGTTATAAAGTCTTTAAATAAAATATAATGCTAGGCTGTTACTTTATTATTTCCAGAAATTTCCTGAAATAAAATGTAAAAATAATAAAACAGGGTCTAAATTAAAGGGGAAATGGTCAGTAGTCTAGCGGTTAGAACTCAGGATGGGATCTAGTAGTGTTTAATCTTCACTCCGAGTTCTGCCCCTCATTAAGACATAGCCTGTAATTTATTACTTAGGTTAGCTGTAATTTCATCTGTCCATCAATTCCAAAAAGTCATTGTGACTACAAACACAAAATGCGTTTAAATTAAAGGAAAGGTGAGACCGCATGATTGACAAAATGGTGGAGTAGTTGTGTGCAAAGTAACTAAACCTGAACCCAACATATTAGGAGACAGAAATACTTTAATAGGTAAAAACCCCATGAAATGACATTGGAGAACTTAAACACTTAGAACACCCACTCACTTTACCCGTCACCCAGCACACTCTTGAAGGCAGTGGGAGGGACCTCCCAGGCTTATGCTTTATAACCTGGCTATGGGGGCTACTGTCCCATTTCACTGTTGGGATGAGACATCTTAACTCCCCAGTCCTTTACCCCATAAGAAGCAACAAACACCACTGCCGTTTTCAGCAACCTGAAAGGAAGAACAAGTGGAAGAGGTAGGTGGTGAAAGGCAACAGAGAGTACACAACAGAGTTGGGCCAGATGGGAAAGAGTGAGCGCTTGTACCTGAAAGACAGGGAACTTGAATTTACTCTGAGTAGGAATCTCAGCCAGTGCAGACAAGTTCCTTTCCTCTCTTCCTCCAGATACGAGGTTGAGTATTCTTAATCTGATACATTGGATAAAGGAAGAGGGAGGAAATCTGTGCAGATAGAAGTAGGTTAGGCCAAATAATGAGCAGAAAAAACAAAACTGAGTGATCCAGAATACAAGAAAAAGACTGGAAGCCTAACAGTGATCCAAAATATTGTATCTTGTTATACTAAGCCTAGTTATCAATTTAAAAATATCAGCCTTGAGGTAGAGTCAAGATGGCAGATTAGCAGAAATACAGTAAGCTTCTTGCCTCCTCCCATCTCTAAACTAATGATGTATAAAAATATTTATAGCTCTTTTTTTGTGGTGGGAAAGAATTGGATATTGATGGGGTGTCAGTCATTGAGGAATGCCAGGACATGGTTTATGAATATTATGGAACGCTATTGTGCTATGAGAAATGATGAAGGGGGATATTTTCAGAGAAAGAAACCTGGGAAGGCTTTATGAACTGATGTAGAAGAATAATTTATATAAAAACAATACAGCTAAGTCAAATGATTTTGGAAGATTTAGGAATTCTGATCAGTGTAATCAATGTAACAGAGAATTTTCTATTTGATTCTGGAGGTGAGAGGGAGTTCCTGGAGTTTTTGAGAAGGGTTGGAGCAGGAGCCAAGGGAGATGTTAGTGGTTGAGTCTAGGATGGATTAGGGTGGATGGATTTTAAAGTTTACAACAGAGTGGAACATCAGGAGAGAATTAGGCATGGTTTGAAAGATGTTACAAATGTCAAATTGATAGTGTTTGGCAGAAAAAAAATTGTACATGAGGGATGAGAGAGTAAGGAATCAAGGAAGAAATCTAGGCTGTGAGTCTGGGGGACTAGAAAGATAGACTAAAGTGTAACGGTGAAATTTGGAGGTGGGGGGGTTCTAAAAGATTATAAGTTTAGTTTTAACATGTTGAGTTTAAAACGTCTTTGTCTAACGGGTAGCTGAAGATATGAAGCTGGAGTTCAGTAGTGAGGTTAGGACTGAACAAAAAGATTTGAGAATCATAAGCACTGAGATTATAATTCCCTCCATGGGAGCTAATGATTTACCAAGTGATGCTGAAAAGGGTAGTTTTAGAGAAACCAAGAAAGATTTGTGTGAACTGGGTCCAGATTGAAGTCAGCAGGACCAGAAGAACAATTTATACAATAAAAACAAAAATAATCTAAGAAAAAAAATTGTTAAGACATAAGAATGTTGATTAACATAATGACCAACTACATTTCAGAAGACTGATGGTGAACTACCTCCTGACGGAGAAGAGATGGATTACAGAATGAGACAAGTATTTTGACACAAAGTCAATGTGGAAATTTGCTTTACCTGACTATGAATAACTGGTACAAGGATTTTGTTTTTATTTTTTTCAATGAGGGGTATATGGGTTAGGAAAACTAGCGACTAAGGAGGAAGAAAGGAAGGAAAGAAAGAAAAGGAGAAAGAAATGAAGGATAAAAGAAGGAAGGAAGAAGGGAAGAATAAAATGATATTTATGCATTTTTGTTCATTTGTTTTTAATCAATTTTTTTTTATTTTTTGGTTTACATCATTGGTTTCTACAAGATTTTGAGTTACAAATTTTCTCCCCATCTTTCCCCTACCCACTACTCCAAAATAGTGATCCCACTATATACCCCCTCCCCCATTCTCCTCTCTCCTATATCCTCCCCCATCACCCCTCTAACTTTCTGGTAGGGCAGGATGGATCTCCCTATCCCACTGCCTGTACATCTTATTTCCCAGTTGCATGTAAATAATGATAATAACAATAATAATGATAATAATAATAATAAAAATATATTTTTATCATTTGATTTTAGAACTTTAAATTCTTGATTTTTTCCATTCCTCCTTTATCACCCACCCCCACTGGAAAGACAGGTAATTCAATACAGGCTGTACATGTGTAGTAAGACAGTACATCTCCACAACGAACATATTGTGTAACACTGAATATACTCCCTCCTTCCTATTCTGCCCCCCACTTGTTCTATTCTCCTACTTCATCCCTGTCCCTTTAATGAAGTGTGTGCTTCTAAAAACCCTTCCCCCCTGTCCTCCCCTCCATCATTCCCCTCTCATTCCCCTCTTATCCCCATCCCCCCTACTCTCCTGTAGGGCAAGATACCCAGGTTAGAGTTTATGTCATTCCTTCCCTAAGCCAAATTCAATGAGAGTAAGGCTGACCCTTTTCCTTTTGCATTCCTGTTTTTCCCCTCCATTGTAACAGTTATCCCTTGTCTCTTCTATATGAGATGATTAACCCCCTTCTGTCTCTCCCTGTCTCCTCTCGTTCTATTCCTCTCCCACCTCTTAAGTACACCTTTTAAAATATTATCCCTTCCTATTCAATTGATCCTGTGCCCTCTGTCTATGTACACATAAATACCCAATGCTCACATATGTATTATATGCATATATACCTTCCTATATAGACATATGTATGTGTGTGTATATATACATACACACACATATACACACACACATTTATATTCCCTTCACCTATCCTCACACTAAGAAAAGTTTCACAAGTTACAATTCTCATTTTTCCATGTTGGCATGTAACTAGTTCAACTTTGATTAGTTCCTTATGATTTCTTTTCTGTGTTTACCTTCTCATGCTTCTTGTGTCTGTTAAATTTTCTGTTCAGCTCTGGTTTTTTCATCAAGAATGCTTGGAAATCCTTCACCTCATTGAATGACCATATTTCCCCCTGAAACATTATACTCAGTTTTTCTGGGTAGGTGATTCTTGGTTTTAATCCTAGCTCCCCTGATCTTTGGAATATCATATTCCAGGCCTTTTGGTCCCTTAATGTAGAAGCTGCTAGATCCTAGGTTATCCTGATTGTGTTTCCACAGTATTCAAATTTTTTCTTCTTGGCAGCTTGTAATCTTTTCTCCTTCATCTAGGGACTCTGAAACCTGGCTATAACATTCCTAAGAGTTTTCTTTTTGGGATCTTTTTCAAGAGGTGATTGGTGAATTCTTTCAAGTTCTATTTTGCCTCCTGGTCCTAAAATATCAGGGCAATTTTCCTTGAGAAGTTCCTGAAGGATGATTTCTAGGTTCTTTTTTTGGTCATGGCTTTCAGGTAGTCCAATAATTTTTAAATTTCGATGCATTTTTAATACACAGAAAAGAACAGAAGGAAACACAGATAAACAGTACAAGTCTGAAAATTATCTGTTAAATATACTTACCTAGAATGAAAAGCAAGATCTGTATAATAGAGATTCACGTTTTTATTTGCTATTTTTAAATTTAGCATTACAAATAAACCTTAAAGGGGCGGCTAGGTGGTGCAGTGAATAGAGTACCGGCCCTGGAGTCAGGAGGACCTGAGTTCAAATCCGGCCTTAGACACTTGACACAAAAACCAGCCGTGTGACTTTGGGTAAGTCACTTAACCCTAATTGCCCTCAAAAACAAAAAGAAAAACAAATTAACCTTAAAAAATCTTTCAGGTTTTGATTGCAAAATTCTATGAAGGAATGACATATCCTTCCTAGAGGCATTTTAGGTGGCATATATAGTTCAGTGGCCCTGGAGTCACAAAGAAGTGAGCTCAAATCCTTTTGGCCCAAAGACTCTTATTGGCCATGGGATGACTAGGCAAATTACATCTCCTCTCTCAATTTCATTTTCCGCATTTGTAAGCTAATGAAACAAATAAATAGTTCTTATCTTACAGGGCTGTTGCAAGGATCAAATGGGATGCAAATTGGTCACAAACTCTGTAGCTCTGTATATGAATTTGCTATTGTTATAAGCTATTATTAAGCTTGACTTAGGGATTCTCAGTGACTTTAAGTTATTACACTATACTTAATAACTGTGTTATTTTTCAATGTCAAAATTGTTATTTTCCATCTCTTGAATGGACTTTTAGTACTTCCAGCTGTAAAGCAAGTAGATTTGGGTAGCTATCTTATTAGCAGCAATTTGCCTGTTTTCATTTTTTAAGTAGATACAGTCCACTTCCATTTGGTTATTGGAATGAATTAGAACTTTTAAAGGACCAAGGGAAACTAATAAACCACAGTGAGCACGTAGGCGTCTTGGCAGGGATAAAGAGGGAAAAAATAACCACACCACTTCCTGTGGTTAAAGCTTGAGAACTCCTTCCAGAACAGACTGTACCAATATTGTGAGGTTTGTTGGACTCCGATTTATGAGAATCGGAAAGACATTTCTTACATATGTGCCTGATTTCCATTAGGATGCACATAGAAAACAGATGGGATTTATATTTTTATCACATACAATTGAAAACTGTCATTTAATATGCCACTAGATGCCATAGATAATTAAACAGTTGTGGAAGAACAGTTATTGTTACTTTGATAATCGTTTCAACACAATAGGCTACAGCAACAGTTTTAGTATACAGAGCTGGTAGAGGTCCAAGGCTTTATGCACCTAATTCAGTATAGTCTTAGTAATTTGGATTAACACTCTACTAAATCCACTTATATTACAGTGGTGTTGTTTTTTTTAATATAGACTCTTGTATGGAAACAGTTCTTAAATTTTAAATATTTCTATATTACTCTATTTGGAAACACAATGTTGAATAAATTCAAGCTAATTTCCCTCATAATTAATGTCTCCCTTTAAAGCCAATGACCTCTTGCATTTCAAACTTTTGAATACTGTGCACCATTTTCAACATTACTAATGTGTGAATGAAATGACAGAAACATTAACAATGACTCTATGTTGTGTTACCACACACACCACCATGATTGTCAGGCTGCAACTTTCCATCTTCTTTCTCAAGAAGCTTCTTTCTTACAACATTTTGTGAAATAAGAAACGTAGGAACATCTTGAATAGCCGACAAAAGTGATTACAAAGTAAAAGTAAAGTTACTTTGCAAAGAAATAAGTAAAGGAAATATATACATTCTTTATGAACCAGAAACTCAATAAATAAATCAGTCTTTGCCATAAAAACATATTTCAGTCCTTTAATGGATTTCATTTGTGAAAGTATTCCATCTGTCCAAATTATATACTATTCTTTTCTTTTTTATCTTGTATGATTCAACCTATTATAACAATTTATTCACATACAACAAATTGCCTAGGTGTCAGAAAATATTCACTTGGACAAAAAATGGAATTGGTAACATCTCTCATACAAGGAAAAGCACATAAGAGTTTTCCTGCCAAGATGACTGCTTTGATGGGAGTCTGACTGTCAAGTTTCCACATATTTACTCTAGCAAAATCCTGAATTTTGCACAGACCAAATAACGACTAAAAAATTGAATAAGAAACAACAGAAAGGCACTTCTTCCACCCCACTGATGCATAAAAAGTCACTCAAAGGCCCAAAGGCAATTGGAAAGAGGGCCTTGACAGAAAAAGCCTGTGAAAGTATGGAGTAGCACATGTACAAAAATATTTACAGTAGTTTTTTTGTAGTAGCAAAAAACTGGAAATTGAGGGGTTGCCCATCAATTGGGGAATGGACAAGTTGTGGTATATGAATGTAATGGAATACTATGTTCTATAAGATGTTCCATAAGAACATAGTATAAGATCATTTCTGTAAGAAATGAAGAAGCAGATTTTAGAAAAAACTTGGAATGATTTACATGAACTGATGCAAAGCGAAGTGAGCAGAACCAGGAGAACATTGTACTCAGTAATAACAACACTGTGCAATAGCCAGCTTTGATTGGCTTAGCTCTTCTCAGCAATACAATGACCTAAGACAATTCCAAAAGACTCGTGAAGGAAAATGCTGTCCACATCCAGAGAAAGAACATGGAGTCTGAATGCAGATTGAAGCATACTCTTTTCAATTTTTTTCATGGTTTTTCCCTTTTATTCTGCTTCTCCTTTCTTAATACGACTAGTGTGGAAAAATGTTTAATATGATTGTACATGTATAGCCTATATTAGATTGCTGCCATCTTGGGGAGGGGAGTGGAGTGGAGAGGGAAGTAGAAAAATTGGTGCTCAAAATCTTATAAAAGTGAATGCTGAAAACTAAAAATTTATTAATTATTATTTTTTTTTTTGCTTTTTGGAGGGTAGTTGGGGTTAAGTGACTTGCCCAAGGTCACACAGCTAGTTTTTTTGTGTTAAGTGTCTGAGGCTGGATTTGAACTCAGGTACTCCTGACTCCAGGGTCGGTGCTCTATTCACTGCGCCACCTAGCTGCCCCATTAATTATTTTTTAAAGAAAGCTTAAGGTAAACTCCCAGAAAGAGCAGAGACATCAATCAGATAGCCTCCTAAACTCCATCTGGAGGCAAGAATGAGGGCTCCTCTGAGAAAACCCAGGGTGGTCAGAAGCCCTGAGGAGTAGAAGCAGACAGACACCAGTGCATTACTTTAGTGCTCAGACTGGAAAATCATAAGCCCAGGGGTTCTCGGGTCCCTGAGAGTCTTTCTTGAGAAGCCAAAGAGGACCTGAAGATCTAGCACTGTGAATCTGAAAAATCATGGAGGCATAACCACAAGAGGTAAAGCTCGGGGATATAGGAGGAGACCAGGTAGAGCTGACCATCTCACAAAAAAATCACAGCAAGGGGATGGAGCTTGGCCCAGACTCAAAATTCCAGCTCAAGAACTAAACTGAAGAGATAAGTAAGTCTTAACCAGCCAGTCTCAAAAATTCTTGCAAATTTAGAATCCAGAGTAGAATAGAGTAACTCTTATATTCGTAATAAGTACCTCAAAGGAAACAAGTTTTATCACAAATAAAAATACTTAGAAGAAATAAGAGTAAAAAAGATGAAATACATCATTGAGTATTTAAAGATTAAATAACTTATAAAAGTAAGTAATAAATCCTAACCAACAATGAACTGTCTCAAAATAAAATAGACCAAATGGTAATCAATAACTCTATGTATCAGCCAGAAATGTTAAAATACAATCAAAAGGCTGAAAAAAAGAGAATAAAATGAAAAGCGTCTGATGGTGAAACAACTGGTCTAAATAAAAACTGTCAAGGGAAGGAAGATATTCTAAGAATTTCTGAGCTCCCTAAAAGTCATGATTCCCTTCCCACTTCAAAAAACCCCAAATCCCAAACTGTAGACACTATTTAAAGAAATCACAAATGAAAACTACTCAGAATCCAAGATAAAAGTGAAATTAGGAAAAAAGAAAACAAAACAAAACACTGATCACCTGTACTGTACTGAAAGGAATCCCAAAGAAGAAATGTTTCAGGGCTGTCATGACCCAAATCCATAGCTTCTCATCAAAGAAAACAACAGTATAATCATCTAGAAAGAAACAGTGTGAGTACAAAGAAACTACATTCAAGGCCACATAAAATCAGGGAGCATTTTACTAAAAAAAAAAAAAAAAAAAAAAAAAAAGCAGTTCTTGGAATACAAGTTTCCAAAAGACAAAAGAGATAGGCTTAAGTTGAGAATAAATTATCCTGCAAGGCTGGGTATAAAGAGGTAAAAAATAAAATAAAATGAATAGTTAATGCAGACTTTCAACTGTTTCTGGTGAAAATTCAATAGGTACTTGGAAGATAAACTTAAGAGTCCAAAAATAAGAAGAAATTGTATGGTGACGTAGTGCTATCATTCTAATGGAGGAAATGAAACAAGCATTTAATCAAAGATCTTCAAAGGGCACTGAAGAAGTTAAAACAAGAAAAAAAGAAGGCTGTGGGTTTGGTGGAGGTACACTGGTTCCATTTTGAGGGTTTTAAAAAAAGAATGAGGAAGGAAAGTAGAAGGATACATTAGTATAGATAGAAGGATGCTCATAATAGAGTTATTTTAAGACTAAGACCGCTCTCTGTAATTAGTCTACATGGATTTTGATCCCTGGCCTGCAGCTTACTCCTTGTATGACCTTAAGTAAGTTACTATCTACACATGATGGATTTAGGCTAGAGAGTCTCTGAGGTCCTTTCCAAATCTAAATCTTTGCCCCTATAGTGGTAAAATCTATCATATTAGCTCAGAGCTGAGAGTCTGCATGTTAGTTCAGTTAGGACGCAGGAAGCAGAAAAGCAGGGAATGTATATGTGTAGGTCCAAGGTGTTTTCCTTTTATCAGTAGTCATAAGGAACCCAAATAGTTAATCCCCAGGGCAGACTGAGCCCAGAGTCTATGTACCACCCAGAAACCTTGGGTATTTCTACCAGTATAGTCGTTAAAATGGGCACTCCCTTCAAAGCTATGGTCCTGTGATTCATCACCCTATAGTCACAGGTGATGAATCTCTTAGGCTCTCTGATAGGAAACAACTTAAGTGTTTCTCAACTCAAATATAAACTAATTTTATAATAATTCATTAGAATGTCAAAACTGATAGCCTAGTCCAAAATAATTTCAACTGAAGAGCTTGGTGCCTAAAACTTTTATAATTATGCCTAGGTAGCCCATGACTATTTTGTATAGCTATAGGAACAAAAGTAGATAAAGACAAAGACTTAGTGAAATGTCATGAAATATATTCTGCAACTACATGAAGAGTCATTTGCGACTATATGATATTTAAAAAGTTCATTGTGAATTGTATTCATTCACTTGTGCATACATTCATTCATTCAACAAGTTATTTATTAAGTACTGGGTTAGGCCTTAGGGATACCAACAGAAATGGTCCAGGGTCTGCCTTCAAGTAGCTTATTGGGGGAAGGAGGGGAAACATGGGAGGTAGTCTTTGAGCTGAGCTTTGAAGGAAGGATTCTGGAGTCAGGGGTGAGATGGGAATACATTAAAAGCATGGGGCAAAAGTCTGGGCAAAAGTCTATTTGTTGTGCAATAAACCTGGAAATACAGACTAGAAAAAAAATATAGGGGTCTGGAAGCCAGGCAGAGGAATTTACATTTTACTTTGGAATAAAAGATAGGTACAGGTGTGTCTTACTTTAGGAATATCAGTTTGAAAACTGTATGGATAATGGATTAGAGAGGGAATATAATTAAGGCAGGGAGGACAAATGAGGAGCAATTTTATTAGTCCAGATGATAAGTGCTTGGATCAGGATGGTGGAGAGAAAGGGATGGATGTGAAAGCTGTTGCAGATGTAGAATTTAAAAAAAACTCAGTTAACTGCTTGGAAAAGAAGGAAGGGGAGAGGAGTTAAGAATCATTAAGGATATGAGACTGGGTTGTCACGAAGATGGTAGTATTAACAAAAAAAAAGGCAAACTAGGAAGTGGGGAGGGTTTCAAGGGAAATCCATTTGGACATATCCAATAGGCAGGTAATGAGGTATGAATTCAGGAATACAATTAGGGCTGCACATATATATCTAAATATATGTATATATATATTTAGAGCTGAAAATATAAAAGCTGTTGAGGTTACCATGAAAGCCTCTGGAGAGATAAGGGCCTAAAAAGGAGACCTGAAGGGGTAAAATGAAAATGAAAATCCAGCAAAGAGGAGTGAGAAGGAGCAGTCAGATGGGTAGGGGGAAGAATTTTTAAAAGTCATGGAAACCCACAGGAGGAACAGTTATTTGAGATAAATTGGTGATCTGTAATGTTAAGGATTCACAGAGAAAGAAAAAAACAAGAATGAATTAATGAATATAAGGCCACTGAATTCCACATTTAGGTGGTAAGAAAATAATTTCAGCTAGGTCGGAATGTACAATTCAATCCAGCCCCCCCCAGAAGTTGCCGGAGACATCTCTTAGAATTCTAGAAATCTTAATTCAAGCTTTTATTAAATTAACATTTCCTTTTCTCTGAGGTGAAAATGTTATGTCTATGTGTGACATGAATTTCTTTAAATATAGTATTAAATAAATATAATATATTATGAAGCAATGGCTTGAGGCCCACTCCTTTTTCCATATATAAACACGACTTCTGTACTTCAGTCAGTCAACCTAACGAATCCAAATAAAAATAATTTGCAATATTTTTGGTTACCTTGGAAGAAATTTACTGAAGTGATAACTATAGAAAGTTTTCTATTTCCTTGAATAAACACTGTAATATAACTAGCAAAGATCATATCACTCAGGCTTTTGGTGTTAACATTACAGATTGAATTTCAAAGTTGATGATATGGAAAATAAAGCCATTTTTTT
>CM053601.1:19101914-19121668 GCA_028646575.1 Pseudocheirus occidentalis
GCCAGGGCCTGGACGTGGTCTCGGCTTCAGGCTCTTCCAGCCTCCGCTCGTGCTGCCTTGATGAGCCCTTGCTGACGAGCTGCCTTCAGTGAGAGATGCGTTCTCTGTATTTTTGTGAGTCTGAGAGTCCTGGACTTTCTCTGGGCTCATAATTTTCTGGGTGTTTAGGGTGGCGGTGTGGGAGCTGCGGGACCTTGCTGCTTCTACTGAGAATTGTTTAGCATAAATAAATACTCTTTAAACATTTGATAGAATTTACTGTGAATTCCATTAGAATTGGATTCTTTCATCTGCTTTTCATTTATGACTTGTTCAGTTCCTACCTCTGAAATGAGGTTGTTAAAAATCTTCATTTTTTTCTTAATTTGAGTTCTTTATACTTTTACTAAAAATTTTCCATTTTTTAAAATCTTGATTTTTCTAGAGTTTAATTTTGAGTGCTTTCTATTAGTTCATATAATTTCTTGTCTATTATGTGTTTATTTTATTTTTAATTTTGTTGATTTATGTTTCTCCTTTTTTTGCATTGTTAAAGATTTATCAACTTTTAATACTTTTATTTCAGGAATCTTTAATTTTATCTCTCTTAAATTTAAATGAACTTTGTTCTTTTAAAATTTTCATTAATTCATTATTATTTAGTATTAATTCCATGCTCAATTCATTCATCTTCTTCTATTGAATTAATGAAAATTATCAGCAATATAATTTTTTCTTCTTATTTTTAATGGCCCAGCAGGGGCTTGATCAATCTTTGGCCAACTAACAGCTAACTGCTCTCTAATTTTATCTGTAGATAGAAGGACTTTTTCATATCTTATAAGCTGGCAACAACTTTATATTTTATTCAAAAATGTTAAACTTTACTTACCTCTAACTTCTTTGATTTCATCAAATAAACTGGATGGAAATCTACTGACCAAGGGTTTCCTGGTTATGTGTCTCACTAGATACAGAGATATACTACATGTATGTATATTTGCATATATGCACATACATGTATAGCTGATCTATTGGGGAAGCTAGGTGGTATAAAAGATAAAGTGCTGGGCCTGGAGTCAGGAAGAACTGAATTCAAATCTGGCCTCAGACATTAGCTGTGTGACCCTGTCAATTAACCCTGTTTGCCTCAGTTTCCTCAACTGTAAAATGAATTGAAGAAACATAATGACAATGCGCTGCAGTATCTTTGCCAAAAAAAAAGAGGAGGGGATGCAAAGAGTTGGACAAAGCGAAAAATTACTGAACAACATTGAAACTAAACAACTAACACTGTATTTTTATACATAAATATGTATGGGTGAATTCCCTATAGATTTTGGATATCAAATTTTTTTCAAAAATATTTGACAGAAAGATTTTTTAAAATAATTGACAAGTTCCCTTGTTATCCTAAATACATTGATTTCATTTGTGCAGAAGAATGCTTACCTTTAGACAAGCTCTATAGGACTCTACACATCCAACTGCATATAATATTTTTTTATTTTTTATCTTTTTATTCACTTGGTATTCCAGGAGTTAATAGTTAGGCTAAATTTTCTGATTATAGATTTCATTGGTCTGAAATGTTCTTTAACTGAATCCAAACTTCATAGAACAAATCCCCTTAATAAAATTATTTGTTCTGTAAAACTACATAAATGTTAGTGATGGTGATTATGGTGATGGCATGACCATTTTTTATAAAGGAACCATACACTATTGATAATATGCATAATTATATCAAACAATTTAAATAGGATGTTGCAGCCAAATTGAAAAAGATTCTTCTTAGAGAGGAAAATAAAGGATCTGGCAGAGTGTATCTAGAAGGGTGACAAGAGACATAACATTGGATATTTGAAAACTGGATAATGAAGTTCTCATAATAAGTATTTGCAGAATTAAAAAAGTTGATATTCCATATTCACATCTGATAAGATGAAGAGTAAAATAAATCCTGTGAAGAACTTGAGATTTTCAAAACTAAGTCAACATATGCTTTGTTGAATATACTTTCTCTTTTGTTGTGGTAAATAAAGGATGTATTTTTCTACTTTTCCCCATTTTGTGAGGTTTTTATGCAGATGGTAGTTGAATGGAAAGAACCCAGGGCCTGGAATCAAGGAAGATCTGATTCAGATCTGTCCTCATCCATTTTCTGGTTGAATGAACCTGAGCAAGTCACTTAATATCTGTTTATCTCAATTTCTTCATCTGTAAAATGGGGTTATGATAGCATCTATCTTCCACAGCTGTTGTGAGGATCAGATTAGATGAAAATTATACTTTGTATGATCCCTGGAAAAAAGTAAATGCTACATAAATGTTAGTGATGGTGACAATAATGATGACAAGGATGAGGATGATGATGGTGATGATGGTGGTGATGGTGATGATGATGATGATGATGATGGTGGTGGTGGTGGTGGTGATGGCGATGATGATGATGGTGGTGATGGTGATGATGATGATGATGATGGTGATGGTGATGATGATGGTGATGATGATGATGATGATGACGATGGTGATGATGATGATGGCATGATCGTTTTTTATAAAGGGATCATGTACTACTGATAATATGCATACTCTTTTCTAGCCCCATTCAAAAATCATTACAGATAAATCATGCCAAACTACTTAATTAAAATATCACTTATTTCACATGCATTTATAATGTCTCTTCCACTGCCCCCTCCATTGATCAACAATCACAAAAGAAAAATAAAATCCTTATCATCAACATGCAACAATTTCCCTTAATAGCTATGCCAAACGCTATATATCTTCTTCCAAAATTTTAAGTTCATCACTTCCTTGATAAGAGGTGAATGGCATTTTTTCCTTGAGTTTTCTGAAATTGTGATTTATCATTATATTGATCAGAGTGTTAAAGTTTCTTTTTTCTATAAGATTGTCATTGTATAAATCATGGTTCTAATTCTGCTTAGTTGACTGCATCAGTTCATAGGTCTTCCCAATGTCCTTTGAAAATATTCATTTCATCATTTCTTATGATACAACAGTATTCTATTACATTAATATGTCATCATTTTTAACTATTCCCTTACAGTAGGACACTGTTGAGCTAGACTGCACAGTGGATAAAGTACCAGGCCTGGAGTCAGGAAGATTCATCTTCCTGAATTCAAATCTACCCTTGGATACTAGCTATGTGACTCTGTGCAAGTTACTTAACCCTCCCTGCCTTGGTTTCCTCATCTATAAAATGAACTGGAGAAGGAAGCGGCAAGCCATTCTAGTATCTTTACCAAGAGAATCCCAAATGACGGTCTTGAAGCATTAGATGCAACTGAAATGATTGAATAACAACAATAGTAGGGCACCCCTTAGTTTCCAATTTGGGGCTACTATGAAAAAGCTGTGATAAATATTTTGTACAAATAGGTCATTTTCCTCTTTCTATGATGTCTTTGGGAAGATACAGACCAAATAATGGTACGGGGGTTAAAGGATACACATAGTTTAGTAACTTTGGAGGAATAGTTCCAAATTGCTTTCCAGCAAAGAGGGGAAAGATCATGTCAACACAATATTTTGGGCCATATACAACAAAATCTTCTGTTTCCCTGAGATTTCAACACAGGAAATGGGTATATTAGGAACTGCCTCATTCACAGATTTTTCAGACTCAGATACAGTGGTTTCTTTGAGTACCAGTGAAGGAACAAGCTGTAACCAGTGCTTTTATGCTAGCCTCAATAATACACATTTCAAAGCCAAAATGCTCCAGCCACATTAACTGTTTGCACAGTCAATTATCCTGTTCCTCATAGCAAAGTTTGCCTGTTTCCCCTAGCCTTGCAATATTTTTCATTTTCACTTATTGTCATCCTTGCCAATCTGACAATGATACAACCTTAAAGGTGTTTAATTTTCCTTTCTCTAATTAGTGCTTTAGAATATTTCTATGCCTACTGATAGTTTGGATTTCTTCCTTTGAAAATTAACATTCATACCTTTTGACCATTTATGTATTTGGAATAGCATTTAGTCTTCATAACTTTTCATCCATTTCTTAGATACCTTGCACATTGTTGTGGTCGTTCGGGTGTTCCAGTCTGTCTCTTTGTGACCCCATTTGGAGTTTTCTTAGCAAAAAGATGTTGGAGTGGTTTGCCATTTCCTTCTCCAGCCTAGCACTCTATCCACTGTCACCTACCTGCCCCACTGATATTATTATCATGATTTATGTAGTTATATTTACATTATTCCTCATATTCAACCAACTCTGCATTCCTGGTGTAAACCCAACCTGTTCATCTTTCAAAAATAGTCGTTAAGTCAACATTAAAGAATTTTTAACTCAAACCCCTTGGACCATTGAACCCCTAAGTATTCACAAACTACTAAATGGCAACCAGTGCTTTAAGGTAAACATATGCTAATTGACTTTGCTAATCTATTTAGAGAAGGCTTAGAAACCTAGTTCAAGGTCGTTTCTAATTCTGAAATTCTCCCAAAGTAGCAAGAATGTTCATGGTGATTTGGGGATTGGATTGAACTAGAGGCTTTACTAGAAAGGATAACATTCTCTTGATGATTTGATTTTATAATATAATAATTCTAATATCAAAAAGTCTGTAAGCAACTTTCTCAGTTGCCTAGATAGAATTGTGTTCCTGTTGTATTTTTATACTGTTATTGAGATTGCTTTAAGCTAATAATTTTTGGTTTACTAATTAGAAGTAGGCATGAGAATAAGAATAATGGAACAGGGAAATACCTGTCCTGTCCAGAAGTTCATGAGAATAGTAGTGAAGAAATAAAATGCTATACAAGGTTGGTAACGTGGAATCTATTGACACATTTTCCCACAGAACATTGACTGTGCAGTTATGTGGCTGGGGCCTTTTGGCTTTGAAATGTGTATTATTGAGGCTAATATAAAAACACTGGTTACAGCTTGTTCCTTCACTATCACTCAAAGAAACCACTGTATCTGAGTCTGAAAAATCTGTGAATGAGACAGTTCCTAATATACCCATTTCCTGTGTTGAAATCTCAATGAAACAGAAGATTGTGTTGTATATGACCCAAAACATTGTGTTGACATGATCTTTCCCCTCTTTGCTATTTTCCAACTTCTATAAAAATGCAGCCTTTCAAGAAAAAGAAAGTATTGTGAAAATTCTTATTTCCCTTTTAACTGAACCCATGTTTATCCAATCAATAAAACCCTATGGAAATGGTATAACATAAAGATCATCATGATTTAATTTAAAACAGACATATCTTTGTTTGGAAAATGAATTGTATGTCAAATCCCCTTTCTCTAAAGAGGAAGAAAGTTTAAAAAAAAATCCCTAAACTGTGTATTTCCTGGAATTGGATGTGTTATGTTCTGTAGGATGCATAGCCTCATTTTCTTTACCTTTCATGAGGGAAAATGTCATTATTTCACTAAGTTAAATTTGGAAAGACAAAAAACATTCCGTCATTATAGCTACCTGTACTACTTCATTTCTTACCTACCTTTGAATTAAAAAATCCCTAAAATGTATATGCAGAGAATTGTATTTATAGTAATGATATGGTTTTATGATTCATGTAACCACATGTCCTATTTCTGATAGAAAAAAATAATCTTACATTAAAAATTCAATTAAATCACCCAGTATAAAAATGATCTAGAAACTTCTGTAAATTCTGTATTCTTGCTTCTTATTCAAAGATCTCATTGGAAAATCAGAAAATCTCTATACTCAGAGGTTACATAGTAAAAGATATTTAGCCAAACTGTACTTGTTCGTAATAGAGAATCAATGTAGTGCCTTGTTCATAGTAGAGAATCAATCAATATTGGATTCATTCGTTAATTCAACAATTTTTTAACCTTTACTCTTTGAAAGACATTTTTTCTGGGTGCTATATTTGTTATTTGCCTGGACAACTGAAACTAGTATACCCTATCATGAGTGAAGACTGTCTCCCAGATAAAGGTAGGTAGACAGAGAGATAGGTAGATGAAAGTGACCAAAATTAGTCTGAGAAAGTAAACCAGTATGTACTTGTCAATTAATTTTTTAAAACTACCAGTGGGACTCCTTCCTTCCCTATAAAGTATCTGAGCTGCTCTGATTCTAGAGTAGTACCCTCCCTCCCCAGGTGATAACTTGCCTTGATGCTCTCCTAAAACCTGACTTGGTAGTTCTAGGGAATTGTGGCATCCCTTTCCTGCTAAAGCTCCCCAACAATATCCTTGATATATTCTTTACCTGCTCCTTCTAAATACGACTTTGAAATAATATGATGTGTAGGTCCCAAGTAGGTTTTGTATGTGGACACTTGAGTGTGTCTAATTGCAATGGGAAAGGAGTAGTGGATAGATATCTCTGGTATCTCACTCCTGCTCTCCACAAGATATTTTATTTCCTCCCTGGAGGGAAGCACAAGAGTGGGGCCAGGCCAGTGGTGGCTCTGCTCTCCTCAGAGAGGGGATACAAGACAAGATTTATATCTACCATCTTCCCTAAATATTGCTAGACTCAGTGAAATGTTGTTTAGGTTCATGATACTTTTTTATTCCCTTAATGGAGAAGGAATTCCCGAAGCCATATCCAAAGGCTTGACTGCCTTCCCATCAAATCTTAACTGTACAAAGACTATCTGTAATGGGAATCTGAAGATCTTCCCTGCCCTTTGACCCCCTGTGAATCTGAGAACCTTTCCTGATTTAAAAATATACTCTGCCCCTTAATAAGCTGAATGTGGTCACATTGAGCCTGTGGTGGGAGACTTGTTTTTCAAGAATGCCCACACCTTGTTACTTTGTTATTGGGCAGTGGGTCAAGAGGGTTGTGACATTCTCTGACCCAGAAGAAGGCTATATATATATACCCTGATGTGAGGTTTTGCTTTGGGGCTCACTTTGGGAAGAGTTGTGTGGTTTGGCCAGATCCATACTCGGGGCAGCTGTTGAGCCCCCCCAGGTTTGAAAACCCAGATGTTGGTGCTTCCCTCTCTGGTAACTAACTAGGTATGGATGTACAGCTTGGTACATCAAGGTACAGCTTGAAGCCCTGTCTGCTGAATTGTGTTATTTTCTGTTTTAACTTCTGTTTGTATTTTCTGAAGTTCAGGGTGCTGACTTTTTCCCCTGAACTAGGTAAATGATACATGTTTGATTAATTAAAATAACATTGTTAACCCATTTCGAGTTGCTTTCCTTTAGAAACGCAAATCTAAGAATCTGTGCTAACAGCCATCCTGGTTATGCTAGGCTGTCATAAATATCGAATAGTGAATTAAAACCCATTTATCCAAGCTGAAGTATACAGAAACCAGGGAAATTTTACAGATCAGAATATGCTTCATAATACATAGAATGAATGGATTCTCTTATTGAGAATGAACTATCTCAACTCAGTCAAAGGAGATTTCCCATATCATCTAAGGAAATTCTCCAAAGTCTTTTGTGTTTTAGACATCTCTGGTTAAGCAAGATGGCTTTCTCTTAAAATTTCCAAATAAAGAGACTCTTTGCTTTCAACAGTGATAATGCATCCATGAAGCCTTAGAAACAGACACTGACAACAGTCTCTCTTGATTAAGGTAATCATTAGTGGTCATTAGCAAATGAAAGTGTGTTTGCACTGTAAGAAGTACATGCATAATATGTATGCATGCATGCATTTCATAGGTCTTCAATATAATATGGAGTCTCTCTCACAATACTTAACCTGTTTTCATAGACGATAGGCTCATTAAGTGATAGGATCGTTGATTTAGAACTAGAAGTGACCTTAGAGGCCAAGTAATTCAGTTACCTCACTTTGCAGATGAGGAACAGAAGCCCTGAGACTTTAAGTAGCTTGTCTGAAGTCACTTGGGTGGTGAGTGAAAGAACCAGAATTTGAAACCAGATCCTTTGACTAAGTTGCACTGAACCCTCCTGCTTCCTTCAATTCAGAGTGTTAGTGCTAGAAGGAACCTCTTTTAGATTTAGAGATAATTTACTACAAAGTTTCATTTTACAAATGGAGGAAATGAGGTCTAGATGGGTCCAGTGGCTTACCCAATGACACAGCTAGTCAGTGGTCAAGTCAAGAACTGAAAGCCGATCTCCTGGCTCCCCATCATGTCAGTCCTATTTTATTACTTACTTATGTATTTATTCATTAATTCGTTCACTCATTCATTCATTTATCTATGAATCTGTTTATTTTGCCATGCGATTTCAACACGTTTTTCATCAATTAAATTTGGGTCTGTCTGAAAATAGTTTCCCCTCCCACGCCCCAATCCTCAACCTTTGGTGAATTAGGGAGGCAGAGATACTCATAAAACACACAATGTGCCCAGGTGCTTTGGGAGTACCTTTTCTGCATGCCTAAAGAAACCTAAGAAACCTGAGTTCCCACTGATCTGATCTGGATTCATCTGATCTGGATTCATCCCACTCTGGGCTCATGTGACCAACAGAGATAAATTTTGAGCCCATGTCTTAAAATTGTGAAAATGAAAGGGGGTAATTAAATGTGTATGTGTGCATATACACATATATTATTTTCCATATATGTGTACATGTATATTTACATATATGGAACAATGTGTTTATTTGTGTGTATATATATATGCACATATATAATTTGAGTATTAAAACTTTGTGAGTTCTTTCAGAGCTCATAGATTACTTCAGGCTATGCAATATGAAACAATTTATCTTGGATATATATGTATATGTAAATGCATATGTATAGACACACATACTTATAACACATGTGGGTACACATATAATACACTATGTACATTTGTGTGGATAGAAATGTATGTGCATATAGACATATGTTCTGTTCCATATGTATACATGCATATATAAGGAACAGAATTTAGGTGTGTATATGGAGACATACATACGCTATACATTCCTACAATTTTAGTTCCAAAACTGCAAGTTGTTGAAAAACTAATAAATAGCACTGTTCTAGGCTTAGAATATGTGCAATGTGAAACTATTTCTCTTGGCTCTACTGCTGGTACTAAGACCTATTTACACTAAGACACCTTAATAAGGGAAAGGTTATTGAATCTGATATAATCTATTGTAAAGAAGGCTAAGGCGCAATCTGCATTCCAGGCTCAACATATGAGAGATTTCTAGGGGTCCTGTAGTTGATAGCAGCAGAAGTGATGCCAAAGTAGAGATGTTGAAAAGGGTCAAATGTTTCTCCATGATCTTGCCACGGGAATCAAGGTCTCCATCTGGGGCATTTGTGCTATTTCCAGAGTGGAAACCCAGAGCCAACAGAAGAGGGAAGAACATCTTCAAAGAAGGGCATGCGTTGTTGTGGCAAAGAGAAGAGCCTGGAGTGAGGATTGGAGGCAGAAGAGAGCCACAGATGGTGAACAGAACCTCCCAAGGCTGAGTTCAGTAAAAGTTCTCAATGCCTCTAGCTCTGAGATATTGCCAACCCGGTATTCGGGACGTCCGAGATTAGGTCTCAACCATCCCCAAGTGTCTGTAAGATCACCATTGACTTGCTTTTTAGACCTTTTTCCATAGGTCTTTTCCCTTATCCATCTTCTTGACCAATTTTTCTTTTTTGCACATGTCCCTTCTTCACTCGCTCTTAGGCTTTGGGTACCACTAATTGAACAGAGGAATTAACATGCATCAGTAATTACTCAATATTGAGAGGAAATGACCTTAGAATACTCTGGATTTCATTTGCCCTTGCACTTCCTCATAGCAATTCAGTCTTCTCATATCATCAATAACTAGCTCTTTTCTCTCCTCTCTGTTCCTCATCTGCCCCAATGAAGTGAAGACACCCAGGAAAGTATAACTCTGTAGTTATACATCTTCTCCTTGGTCATCTTAAGCAACACTCTTTCACCCTATGTTCTGCTGATAGCCTGCCCTGAACAGTTCAGCTTTGGCAAAAAAAGGTGCATTCACCACCTCCATATTCTATCAGACTGAAGGCTGCTACCTCCAAAGGGGATGAGGTTTGAAGGAAGCACTGGTGGCTTCCTGTGTCCCTTCATCCAGGAAAAGCAGAACCAACTCTGCCAAGAGCCTTCTGGGAAATCTCACAGTCCTTTGTGAGGATCTGGAATTTTACTGTTTTGTGAGAGTAGAGCAAAATCTTTTTGACATCATTGTGTGGGTTTTTTTACTATTACAAGTCTAAAATGACCGCAGATTTTTCTGTAGCTATTTTCCAACATTTTCCAGCCTCATGTCTATATTGAATTAAATCCTTTGCTTTTCTCTTTGTTCCCCCATCCCCCCAATTATATCCATAAAAGTCACAGCAACAAATCATCTCCAAATTCCTTGATTCAATAGAGCATGCTTACATGCCAATAGGCCCACAAGTGTGTCAGGTGAGAGAATTTGTTCTCAAGACCTCATTAAGCCCTAGTGGTATCAGTGGAGATGCTGGTACTTTCCTTAGGGAGATATTTTCAAAGCCAGAAGAAGAGGCTTATTCTTAAGCCTTATTAAGTTATAGCTACACTTTTATATTAATGAATGAATGCAATGAAATGCAAAGTATGTATGGCATGTAAATATGGTTTTAAAAAAAGAGTAGATGGCCTCTACACAAATATGGAGTAGAAAACATCAACTCAAAAATGTCTCCTTCAGCCCAGAGTGGATTTCTGATATTCTCCCATTAAATATTTATTTATTCAACAAACTTTTGTGTGAACCTAATTTTCATACATAGGGAGACTAATGTGAGAGGACACCAAAATGTGTAAGTTCATATCAAAAGGTATTTCCTTCATGAAATCTTCCACATGTATTTTTTCTTCCAAAATTCTCCTTGCCCATTACTAGACAGATTAATGTCAAGGGATGCGAGGATACAAAAAAATGATGAAAATGAGGTAGAAAAGGCTAAGTGCCATAAGAGGTCTACAAACACAACAGAGGTTCAGAGAGGGAGAGTGGACATCTAGCTAAAGGGATCTGGGATGACTTATAAAGGAGCTAACTTTTAATCTGGGCCTTTAAGAATTTGATGGGAAGCATTATGGGTATGGTAGAGTCAGCTCACAGGGGCTCAAGAGAACTGATAGCTAAATTTTCAATGTGAGCATTTATATCTTGGAAATGGGTAAATGCCCTCCATTCTGTCATCTGCCATACAGAATCTCTTCTTTCAATCATCACTTCAAATCTGGCCTCAAATACTTAACACTTACTAGCTGTGTGACCTTGGGCAAGTCACTTAACCCCAATTACTCTGCCTTTCCTTCTTCCAAAAAAAATCTTCTCAAGTTCCAACTTTTACATGAAGACTTTCATCTACAAGTATTTGCTTTATTTATTCTTCATATACATATGCACACATACATATATATGTGTGTTGTTTCCTCAATAAAATGTAAGCTCCTTGAGGGCAAGAAGTATTGCATTTGTCTAACATATTAGGCCCTTAATAAATGTGGGGAGGATTGTAAATAATCAATGAGGAAGGGTATATTTTGTCCCCAAGGCAGCTGGGAACCACTGAAGATATTTGAATAAAGGAGTGACATGTGCCTTAAGATATTAGTTTGGCAATTATATGGAAGACTGACTTGCAAGAGGTAGAAAAAAGAAACATAGATTTAAGTTAATTAGAAGAATATTACAGGAATCCAAATAAGATGTGATAAAGGCCTGAAATGTATCAAAGGAGAAAGTGTGAAAAGGGGACAGATGTGGAGGTGGAATTTGGAAGATGGCAATTAATTGGATGTGGGGGAAGGGGGAGAGAGGAAGAGGAAGGACTGAATAATGACTTTGAGATTGTGAACTGAGCTAACTGGACAGATGGTGTTCTGTTTTGTCCTGTAGTGTCCTATTTCCTCCACAGAAATAGGGAAATTTGGAGGAAGAGTAGTCTTAGGGGAATATGAGTCCCATTGTTGAAATACTGAGATTGAGATGTCTATAGGACATTCAGGCAGAGATGTCTGACAAATAATTGATGATATTTCACTGGAATTCAGGAAATAAGATTAGGACTGGATATATAATTTGGGGAGTCTTAAATAGAGAAGATAACTGAACCTGGTAGACTAATGCAACAAGACAGAATGTAGTGAGACAAGAGGAAAAGGCCCAGGATAAGGCCCTTGGGAAAACCCCAAAATAGAGGGCAGAACAGACAAAGCCATCAAAGGAGACTGAGAAGTCATGATAGAAATGGAGAATTAGGAGAGAGTAGTGTCACAATGACCAAGAGAGACATTGACTCTCAGAAAGAGGGTGTGGTTGATAATATCAGTCACAAAGAAATTGAAGAAGAAAAGGCCACCATAATGGATGCTAAATAGGTCATATTTAGTCTTGGGCAGGGTAGAGCCAGTTGTATGGTGGGTACAGGTATCAAAATATAAAGTTTTGGCTCCCAGCCTGCTGTGATGAGTGAGCCCTTTGTGCTGAGCTGCCTTCAACAAGAGATGTGTTTTCAGTATTTTTGTGAGTTTGGGAGCCCTAAAATTTGTGTAGAGTCATATTTTATGGATATTTGAGGTGGCTATGTGGGAGCTGCAAAACCTTGCTGCTTCTACGCCACCATCTTGGCTCCACCCCCCCCCCAAATTATGAAGTTTTAATGAGTAGATGGTGAGGCAGTGTAGAAACTGAATGTATATTCTTTCTAGAAATGGAATGCAAGAAATAGGTTGGCAGCTTGAAGAAGGATAGCAAATACAAGGAATGTGTTCCTGTTGCCTAATTTTATTTTTGGATGGTGGAGAGCTGCACGTATTTTTAAGCTGAATGGAAACAAGGAGATTGAATGTACAAGACAGAGGGGATGATTGATGGACTGAGATCCTAGATGGAATGGGAATCAAAGTCACAGGTAGAGGGACAAACCTTGTCAAAGAGGAAAAATAAGTTTTCCTCAGGGAAAGGAATGAAGGAAGAAAAAAATCGAGGAAAGTGCAGAGAAATATTGAGATGAGGGTATTAGGGGTGGCCTGATATCAACACTGTTAGTTCAAGGGTTAACAATGGGACAGAATGAGATATTCATAGGCTGAAGAGTTAGCAAAAGGGGTTTGCTTGGCTGTAGCATAGAAAGGATTTCATCAAGGATAAAGGTATACTTCGCTTCAAGTTACCTCCTTTGCCTCCTTAATGAAACAAGTCTAGTCAGCAAAGCAGGATGTATTGACTCAGAGGTCTTCTGGTCTTGGGGAAACCACCAAACCTGAGAGTCGAGGCTTCACCATCCAATCAACAGAGTAAACTGATGTTACTTAATGACCTCACCACAAGGCAGGCTCAAGACTTTCATTAATTTGAAAGATTCATGAGAATTTGGGGCATTGGATTAAAGGTAGATGATGTCCCACAGGATACATCTTATCATGGATTCAGAAGATCAAGTCACATCTGTTGAGTTGTATACTAGCAAAGTATAGTTCAGTAGTAAACTAGCAAAGCAGTGAAATACTCCAGGCCTAAGAGCACCTTGAGGAAGGATGATCTGGCACCTGTTCCAGAGGGTAGTAGATGGACAATGGTCCCAAAGGGAGGGCTGCAATCTTCTAACCTACCCCCCTCCACCATTGCCCATGTATTAGAAATTCTGGACCAATAGGAGATAGTGCCTTCAGTTGGGAGCAGAGGGAGATGTACAAAGGACAACTGACACAAAAAATGCAAAAGACTAGCTAAAGGAAGGAACAGCTTCAGAGAGTGTGCCCTCTCTGGGTGAGGGATTGCTGGCTGTGGATTTCAGGAAGGTACTGATCCAGAGAACACAGAAGAGAGCTCCATCCAAGGGGAGCTTCCTGAAAACTCCAGAAAGGAAAGATAGGACTGCCACGGTTACAACTTGATAGGTACCCTTTTGCCATACATATTCCTCTTTGTTCTTAAAAATTTGAGCTTGCTCTCCCTCTCTTTCTCTGTCTCTCTCTGTGTCTCTCTGTCTGTCTCTGTCTATCTCTCTGTCCTTCTCTCTGTCTCTATCTCTCTCTGTTTCTGTCTCTCTCTGTCTCTCTGTCTCTCTGTCTCTCTCTCTCTCTCTCTCTCTCACACACACACACACACACACACATTTACATATTTAAGTACATTTAGCCTGATTAACAGTAGACTCAGGGACAACATTATAAGTGTCGTCTAGCATATGAAGGGATGGTATGTACAGAAATAATTAGGCATATTGTCTAGCCATAGAAAACAGAATCAGTAACAAGTTGTGGAAGTTGCAAAGAGATAAATTTAGGTCTGACATCAGAAAAATAACTAAATAAAAACTTCCTAACACTTAGAGCCATCCTACTGTGGAACAGGTCAGTTAGAGAAGTAGCAGGATCCCCACATTCAGTGTCTTCAGGAGAAGCCTGGATGACTGCTTTGTGATTACTGTGTCATACTGAGGGGGACGACTGGAAGATGACCACCAAGGTCTCTTGTAAGTCTCAAATTCTGACATTCTGTAATGTTGACAAAAAATAAATCCTCTTTCGAACTGTGATTAACATTGGCATTCTGGACTCACTTCAGACCCAGGAACCAATAGAATATCCTTAGCTCCATCTGAAAGGGATCTGAAGTCTCAAACTTTTCTACTCAGCTCAGGGATACCACTGATAAAATAATGGTCACCTCTCCTATGTATAGCTACAGAAGCTACCACACACAGAGCTAGAATGCCCTTTATTTTCCCAGAAGCCAGTGAACATGCTAACCAAGTCTTGCTGAAAAATTAGGACAAATTTCTGAGCTGCAGTGACAAATTGGAACTACAGGAACTCTGAGGTAGGATTATGGGAAATCTATAAATGGCCCTGATGTAAATAAGAGGTTTCTCAGTACTATACAGCAAGCTGTACAAAACTGAGACAACAGTTAAGATTTCACTGGTTACGTACTTTTCAAATACAATTATCCCCATCTGCATTCGTTAGTAGACTTGACCTTTGATCCTGAACAACAGCGTTTCTTTCTTCAAATGCATGAATCTAAAGAACAAAAAACAACAGCTGGCTGCTGAAAGTTAACAAACACAATGAGTTTCACATTATGACTGATTACCTCCAAACAAGCAATGGGAAAAGGAAGAAATTGTTTATGCATGAAAAATTTTAATGGAAATGAGTGAAATAAACAGTGATTCTGTCAACAGATCATTTCAATTCCTAAAATTAACTAATGGTCTGATAAGTGAGACTCTTGTAAAAATCAGCTGTCAGGATGTTCAAAACATTGCAATAAATTATACAGCTGGCCTTCAGAGAAAAGTCATACCAATGATTCCTTTTAGAATTTTATGAAAATGGTTCATCTGCTCCATAGAACTCGATGGCAAGCCTGGCCAAGAAAAATAAAATAAAATAACAAGTTATATAATGTTGCAGCTGTATTTTTATATTCATGCCGTGAGGAGCAAATTAGGGCACACAGTGTTCCAAAGCATTATTTTCTTTTGATCAGCAAATTGGTTCGTTAAATTCATATATTTATAAGTTAAATTATGGATGATGTTATTCTAAATCAAGTAATCATCACATTGTAGTCTAGATGAAAATCTTTACATGATGAATTGATGCCACAGAAAGCATTTTACAGATTGGAAGGTAGCTATGAGGAAGACTGTCTTCAGGAGTACAGGGCCCACTGCCCTTTACCATAATTTCAGGAGGTGTGGAAAAATTTCTCTTTCCATTAAATACTTGTCTCACTGATATCTTGTTTCTTTTAATAATTGGTTTAAATGCCTCCTATATTATGTCTTTCCTGATCCTCCCAGCTTCCAGTAACTACTTTCCTCAAAATATTCCCAAAACCCATTTTTAAATTGCATTTGTTTTCAGCATACAGATTTTGTCTCTATATTTGTATTTCTTGCCTCTCCCTATAGAATGCAATGCTTTAAAGGTGTGGACTGATTTTTTTTGTCTATTTGTTTGTTTTTTGGTCACCAGATGGGCAAAACACAAAACAGTCTTTTACCTTTTCAAGCTCCATACAACCTGATCCACAAAACCTACCTTGAGAGGCTCAGTAGACACTGTGCTGTCTCTGGCACTCTGTGATCCAGCCAAACTGGCCTTCTGGACATGATTCACTCACACTGCTCCATCTCCCATCTCTCTTCTTTTACACTGACCATTCTCTCTGCCTAGAAGGTACTCTCTCCTTATTCCTCAGAGAGTCCTTCTCTTCCTTTAAGATACAGTTCAAGCACCATTTTCTGCACAAAGATGTTCCTGATCCCTCATTATTAATGTCCTCCCTCCCAAACTACCTTATGTATTTAACTACTTTCTGTGTGGGTATGTGTATGTATTAACATGTTGCTGTATAGATTTTCGTATCTACTTTCCTTTCATATTAGAATGTAAAGGCATTGCTAATAGGAGTTGTGCAATTCTTTGTATTTGTAACCCAAGTGCTTGGCACATAGTAGATATTTCAGGAATGATCATTGAATGATTAATAACCAAAATACATTAATAGAGAAATTTTCCTTAAGACTTAAAGGATTTGACCCCATTAAATTCATACATCTAAGAGAGAAGAAATAACATTATGCTTCTTCAGCCATTCATATCTTGTTATATTTAAGTTTTGGTCAACTTTATGGGATGTTACAGTCAATGTGATTTATGTGTAGCCAGAAAGGTTATGGACTCATCATGTGGTAAGAATAAGAGACAACATGTATTAAGTGATACCTTAGTCACCCAGAAGTTAACAAATAAACAGAGAAGTATCCAGTTTTTAGAGCGATATTTTGTGGAGGATTCTTGGGAAAGTATGGACAAGAATCACACAAGCTAAGGTGTGCTAGGGATTAGATTTATCTTAGTCTAAGGAATATCTGCAATATTAATGTCTCAGATTCATGCACGTACCAACACATCCAAGATGAATGAGTGTATCAGATATTCTTACCTAAAAACAGATTCTGATGGTATGAAGTAGAGAAAACATGAAAGTTAAGAAAATAATGGAAAAAGAAAAAATGGAGCAGAAAGGGAAGATTGGAGACATAGAAGTCAATCATTCAGTCAATGTGTATTTATTAAGTGCCGACTATATCCAGGCACTGTATTAAGCACTAGGGATATAGCAAAGAAATAGCAAAACGCAATCCCTGCCCTTATGAATGTAAGGAAGGGAAATATTAGAGTTATCCCCACAAATAACAAACAGCTCCAACAACAACAACCACAACAAATTTCTTTATCAGCTTGTAAATAAAATAACAGAGATCCTAAATATTCTGCTTCATTGGGTTTGATAATAACCAAAACTTAATGCTTATGTCTGCTCAGAAATGGTTACCAATGACAAAATATTTATTAGAGCCATGCCATCTGATTAATTTGATTGGAATGAGTGTTAGGAGGCTGAAGAAACTATTTGAGTAAAAGACATTTTTTTCTTTTTCTTTATGTAAGAAGGGATCCCTCCTCCCCATGAGACTTCAGCAAAGACTAAGTTCTAGAGGGGTTAAAAGACAGAGACATCAAAATATGAAAAGGAAGTTATTCAATACAAACTAGAGACGTTCCCCATTCTAGAAGGGATTTGAGGTATGAATAGCTCAGCTACATATGGAAAGGCCTACGCCAGTCTACCAACTGCACCATGGACACTCATTTACATAATATCCCTAAAGGAATATGAGAGATGTAATTGACTATTAGAATCAATCACTCTAAGGAAAGGTGGAGAACTTACCAAGGGTAGTGGCTTTTGAACCAGGTTGTTATGTTTGTCCTTCATTCTTGAAGAAGACTACGGCATCAGGGAGATGATGGCATGACTTAAAGTTGACTTTGATTTCAGCGAGGGAGGACTGTGCAAGGTCACCAGCCTCACTTTGTCCTCCAGAGCTATCTGGGTCCAGTGGCCAGATATACATCAGGATGACTAGAAATGGCTCAGGATGCCATGGGAGATCCTGGCCCTTTTAGGCTACATAAGGTCTTTTCAGGTTCTCACTTTGAATGAGGTAAGACGTCTTAAAGAAGCGAGTCAAGGGATGGTCCATTTAATTTTTAAAAATCAAACAGGGAGGGGACGACCCTCAGGGTTGCTGGCCAAAAGATAAACAGCTACTATTTACATTCACTCTGAGCCAGGAGGGCTGTCCCTCACTTAAATCAAAGTCAGTTACAAGTCATGTCACCATCTCTGATGCCAGGGTCCTCTTTGAGAATGGACAGACACAACCTGTGAGTGGTCTGAGCTATGTGAATGGGGGACCCAGCTAGTTGGGTAACTCAGTTCGGTGCCTCTGCCTCTACCTGTCCTCTCCAAAGGAAGGCAAATTTTGAACCAGAAACTATTATCAAAGAGAGGAGTCTATAGTCCTGTGACAAAGGGTCTCTGAGATGTGGATCTGAAGGAGCCAAAAGAAAGAGGCTTCTGCCAAGCCTAAGTCCAGGGCCGTTGCCCTAGCTGAGAGGGCATTGTAATACTCCAGCTAAACCACCCAGCAAAGGCAGTAGTTGAGGGTGGAAAACAACTGCCCATTCAAGAGAGAGCCCAGGGGATCCAGAAGTCTGACTCATTCAGCAGAGAAGCCTCTTCCTGAGAAGTGTCCAGGAGCTGAGTGATCTTTTTGACCAAGCATGGCAGCCGCTGCTCAGAAGAAGCATGCCCCCTCTGTTACTGGAGGTAGCTACTGCCCAGGGGCACCACAAGCTACCTGGCCAATCCAGCCACAGCCATGTTTGCCAGGGAGAGAGTGTAGCCACCAATGACCAGTTTGACCCAGCCAAGCACTAAACTGGTTCATCCAGACAAGACACCACTACCACTCCCTAGGAGGGGCAAGCCTAGCCGAGCCATCTGTCCAACAGAGATGCCTTTCTTTCAAGGAGCCAGCCCAGCTGAGCAGTGGAGTGAACAACCCACAAAGAACATTGTGAGACTCTGAGAGGAAAAGGACATAGTGGTCCTGCATTTCCAGAGTCATAAACTCACTGCTTTGATCACATGTCTCTCACCACCATTATATTTTAACTTCATGCTCACCCTTCCCATTCTAACCCCCAGACCCTATGTATATTCTTGGAAGACTATGCATGTATGGGTTTGGGGGTTTGGGTTTTTTTTTCAGAGAGAGGGAAAATGCTTTGTATTGTTTTTTCTATGCTGTTTGAGTTAATTCCTTTGCTAATTAACCAAGTCTATTGGCTATTTATTTATGGGAAGTATACCAGTCAAGATCAGTAGCTAATGTTTGGAAGGGAGCCACCCACAAGGTTACCAGCTTCTAAGATCCTAAAAGTAGTAGCATCCACTCTTCCTGCTACTCCTGGAACCCACTCTTTTTTAAAATTTATTTAATTTGTTTTCTAGTTTACATCATTCATTTCCATGAGATTTTTGAGTTACAAATTTTCTCCCACTCTTTCCCCTGCCCAATCCCCAAAACAGTGTTCCCACTGTAAAGCCCCACTCTTGATCTGCTCTCTAACTTTATGGTAGGGCAGGAAGGATCTCCCTACCCCAATCCCTGTACATCTTAATTCCTAGTTGCATGTATTGAAGAGCTTTAAATTCTAGATTCTTTTGGCTCCTCCCTTGTCATCCACTCCCACTGGTAGGACAAGCAATTCAATACAGGCTGTGCATGTGTAATTATTACACAGAACATCTTCACAGTGGACATATTGTGACAGTCTGATCATATGTCCCTCCTTCCTATCCCTCCCCCGCCTTGTTCTGTTCTCTGCCCTGTCCCTGTTCCTTTCCTGAAGTGTGTGCTTCCAGCAGCCCTCCCCCAGACCCTGCCCTCCCCTCCATAATCCCCCGTCTCATC
>CM053601.1:19122168-19151451 GCA_028646575.1 Pseudocheirus occidentalis
TTTTTTTCCCTCAAAAGCTCTCAGGAAGGTTAGTTCAACAAAATTAAAATTTTAAGCTAACAATGCAATGCAAATCTAATTTGAACCCTGACTTCCTCCTGAAATCCCAAGCCAGGTGTGGCATGAATCTGCTAAAACATTAACTTTGTTCTCTTTCTAAATGAAGTGGGAACTTCTCAGGTGCACCTGTTATGTGGTGTTGCTAGAAACCATAAACTTATCAGAGTGTAACCTTTAAAAAAAACCCAACAACAACCCAATAAGTGTGCTAAGGGGCACATTTAGACGGCCATTGTTGATAAATAAAATGACAAATCAAGGTGTCGTTTCTCATGAATAGTTTTAACAGAGCTCTTGAATGTGCTATATTCAAAGGCAGGCAGGTATGTAAAGATATAATCCCCAGGAGATGAATAGACAGGCACAGGTCTACCATTCTCACCCCCGTTCTCAATCCTAACAAGGCTTCTTTTTCATTTTGTCTCCTTTACATAGTATTTAATTAGAAGGTCCTTAAGTGTAACACAAAGGAAAAAAGAGTGTTCTTTACTGTATGTGAAGAAAGACATGGCTCCTTTTAATTTCTTTTGTGAACTGACAGAATGATGGAGTAGTAGGAACATTTATTCCTGACAGGTGTAATTTCACCCCTACTCCAAAGGTCATGACTTTAAAAGGAGATGAAAGGCTCTAACTGATGAATGAGGGAAGAGAAGTCTGACAGGAATAACATTCACTGGCTCAGGGGAATTAAGTCACGTGGTCCTGTGGTTTACCATTTGACCGTGGAGTTACAAAGATTTACAGTGTGTTCTGAAGGGATAGGGAACGTGTTTGTTTGCATTTACTTTGGGATGGTCAGTAAAACAACTTAGTGTATGATCAAAAATGATATTACTAGTACATCCGCATAATAAAGAGGGGGGGAAAATGCTTTGCATTCCTCTAGAAACAAGTTCACTGTAGCTGGTTCAACAATGACCATCATGAGACAAAAAGCCTTAGCCTGCCAGGTTCTGGGCTAGTAGCAACATTTAAAATAGAGGATCTGGCATCATCGTGTCACAAATAATGATTCTACATTCACACCAAGTCCATGTTGTGGAAGGAGTGTGCATTTATGTGCATTTATTCTTGTAAAAGAAATGAAATGTTTTCCAAGTATTTTTCCCCCCTTTGGCGAGTGGTGTTAGATAAAGGAGTTTAAAAATAAAAGTTCCATCAATCCTACAGGGGAAATCAAATCATTTTGTATATTGGAATTTTCCCTGAAATCTTTTAAAAAGATTTTCTTCTTTTCAGGAGCATTCAGTAGTAAGTAATGGTTCTGTGAGCACAGATGCTAGATTCCTTACCTTTCTGTACCCATCTTTTATGTAAGTTAGAGCTTTCTATTTAAATTCATGAAGGCAAGTTGAAGAACAACAACAGGGTATAGATGGGTTAATCACAAAGGAATACAGAGATATACCTCAGTTTATGAAGTACTTTGAACCTTTTGGCAGAAAAGATTCACAAAGTATGCAAATTGCATGTAAGCCTGTAATACCAGTAAACAAACTGCCATACTTACTTATAGTCAATGTTTATATAGTATTTTAAAGTTTACAACATTATACAAACATATATATGCATATATATTCTTATTTTGAATTTTCAACAAAATAGCATACTTTCTGAATACAAGTTTTTTTTTATATACTTGCTACCTTTGAAACTCTCGTAGAACAACCAGGTGACAAATGCTTGTAGAAATGAATTTTATCATCAACTTTTTATCCTTCAAGCTAGTCACCTTCTCACTGGCTACCTTGCCCCTCCAGGACACAATGCCCTGCAGTAACCTCTTGCTTCCTGAACGCTTAACTCTTAACGTCCTAAGATCAGCCCCAGAGCCTGTAGGTCCTGATGGAGTGAGTGCCTTAAATAGCTCCCTGATTCTACACAGGTTCCAGCCTTGGTACACTTCACCATCTGATCACTCCCTCTTCTTTTCCAGTTTTGACCATCAGCAAATTAATAATGCCACTGCTAGTCCAAAGGCTGTGTCAATCTCCTCTTTTCAGTGTTCCACTTCTTAAAAGTCACATCCTATCCTAGCCTCTGCTCCTCAATTTGTGATGTTTTTTTTAATGGAGTGTAAGCTTCTTGAGGGCAGGAGTTGCCTTTGCTTTGGGGTCCTGCTTATTGACACATAGTAAAGGCTTGTTGTTTTGTTTTATTCATTCATTTGAATAATTTTAAACTTCATGTTTTTTTAAGGAAAGTTGTGGACCAGTCATGCAAAACCCTTATTCTTAGAAGGCATAAATTATTAACATTGATAGTGACTTGGTTCAGATAGCTCACAAAGTTCAGTATATGAAATGCAAATATAAAGGCAAGGCAGTGTATATTACTGGAGAGCCAACGAAACATACTCTTAGCTATAAAATTCCAAAGACAGGAAATCCCATAGATTTCCAATAAACAATAAAGCTTGAAATGGTAATGCCAGCGGTTCCATAAAAATCTACTGCCCCATGACTGATTCCATTTATTAGGCAAATGACAGACATAACAACAAAACAAGTGTTTACATTCAGTACTAGTTCCATAAATTCCTGCTTGAGACTGCCAACTATTAAGATAACTATCAACAAAATAAAAATTATAGACATTGTAGAATAATGTAAATGCCAACAACTTCATTACTTGCTTTGTTAAAGAATTCATCTCCTGGTGACAGCTAACATTTTGGTTGATCTACTTTGCTGAACTTAGCTAGGCTTACCCTTGGATGGCAAATATACAGGCCAATAAAGGACTTATGGAAATACATTTGTAAATGTATGTGTAAGTACATATGTAAAAATAAAATATTTGTAAATATGTAAATGAAAGGCTTTTCCAGTGTGGTTATGCCTTCAAGAACTTGTGTTTCGCCGATCTACCCTTCAACACCAAAGCCAATATCACAATCCAATAATACATCAGAAATTTAGACCATAGAGAATGAACATATTGTCATATCGTTAATATTATCAAACAACACTGAAGAATGAGCACAATTTCTCAACTCTGTACATTAATCAGACTCTAACAGAAATTTTTACCAACCTAAAAACATTTAGCAGTCTGCTTCAAAATGGAGGAAAAAATAGTTGGCTTATCCATAGTATATATGAATACTATATAATAATATACTATATTGTCATACTATATAATATACTATATAATACTATATACTATATAATAATATACAAAATAATATTTTTTTAGTTTTAAGAGATATTCTTAGTTATTATGTAACCTAAAAATTTTCATATAACATTGACACTAAATGGAATATCCTGATGTTCTTCAAATATCCACTTAGAAACTCATTTGTAATTTTTGTTGGTTTTCTCTTAGCATAATGTATGCAATAATACTATGTAAATTACACAAAATCAGGTTTAATTTGAAATAAGACTAGTTAAAATAAAGAAATCTAGGCGATTCCACAATTTTTTTTTCTTATTAGGATTACCTGAAACATTTCAACCACACCATCTTTCACCATTTCCCCTCTTATTTCTTTCTCACCCCTCAATGTAAGCTTTTCGTAAATTCCAATAAGAATTCCACTCCTCTCTTTGACCTGCTATACATTCTTGTTTCTCTTCCTAACTCTCCATGATCATTCAATATCCCTCTTGGCTCCATTACGTAACATCTGCTTCCTATCATTGCCAAGGAAGACAATCTCTTGAAGTAAACTTTAAAAATGGAAAACTGTATATTTGAAAAATTGGAAACTTGAGTTCTCCTCTTACATCTGAAATGAATATTTTCAATATGAAAACCTCTGTTTAATCCAAGAAAATCATGGAAACTGTCAACATCTGTAAATTGCAATAGAAACACTATTTGTAACTGCTATTCATTAACTCGATGAGTGAATAATATGAAAAACAGTAGCAACAGGCTTTTGGAGGAGAGTGCTTGTAAGAAGAAACAAGAATGTTTTTGTTAACTTATAAAGGAAAATTTTTGCAAGGGGAGGGGGCTCCCTTAAACATGACCTTTTACCAGTTGCCTCTTTGTGGTCTAAGTGGATGCTTTGTATATTAGGTAAATTTGGTATCAATGAATTAAGGTCAAGAATCTAAATGAGATGCACACATTCTAGCCACGTCTTGTTGGTTAATGGAACTTTGTATTCTACTGCCTTGAATTACCATTCAGTTTTCAGGGATCTCTAGTAAAGCTAGTCTGCATAGATGGTAGCAACAGATAGCCACCAGCACTCATTTTCATCAGGATAGATGGTAGCAACAGATAGCCACCAGCACTCATTTTCATCAGGAGGTCAGCCTCATCATTTACCAAACCTGGTCCCCGGAACTTTAATTGGAATCAATATTTCTGTAGATCTGTAGTGTTTAATGTGAGGTAACTTATCGAACAAGGTAACTTATATAAAACACTTCCAAACCTTAAAGCATTATTATAAAAGTTGGCTAACATTATCATCATTTCTATTACCTTCTGACAGTATGGACTATGCAACTCATCCATGCCATCTAATTACAACTTAGCACAGTGCTTGGCACATGGTTGGCACTTGGTGTTTATTGATTAATGCCACACAACTTCTCACAGGGAAAGGGAAGGAGAAAAACATTTGTTGAGTGCCTCCTATGTGCAAGACACATGCTAAGTGCTTTACAAATATCACCTCATTTGAGCTACATAACAAGTCTTTTATTATCTCCATTTCACATTTAGAGAAACTGAGACAGGCAGAGGCTACTTTCCCAGGTTCACACAGCTGGTAAATGTCTGAGATCAGATTTAAACTCACATCTTCCTTATGCCAGACCCAGAACTCTATCCATTACTCTCTACCTTATTGCTTCTACAAGAATCCACCCCACATGTCAGAGACCTTCTTCTAGACGTGTTTAGATTATGTGGATAGCAGTGGAGTAAGTAGGCTGTTTCTCAGTTCTCAATGTATCATTCCTTCCCTTCCATTTCCAATCATACATCTTTCTGGTACTACTCACATCAATCTCCCCCCATGTAATACCAGCAAAGTAAAATCCTTTGATTTTCACTTCTTTTATCCTATTTATAATAGACATGATAAGGTCAAAAGATAGACAAAGACCAGAAAAAGTAAAGCCCATCAAAAGTTCACAAATGGTAGAAATAATCACTAAATAACCTTGAATTGTAAATATTTGTGAATATTGCAACATTTTAAAATATGAGGTAGGCATGTAAAAAGTGATAATAAGTCTCCTGCACATCATAATGTAATATGAAACTACAACTGGATGAATTGAAGCTCATTATGTATAGCATATAGCTTTCAGATTGTTAAACAGCACAGATATGATGGGATTTAAATACTAGTCTTTCACCAAAGTTCTTACTAAATAGGTTATTTTGTTCGGAATCAGGTGTAGCACTCACTACAAAGAATTCATTTAATTATTTTATATTATTTGATCTTAAGTGTGCAAAGGTTGTTTAAAAAATCAACAGGAGAAGATAAGTGCATGAGCTGAAAAAAGAAAATATTGTAATTGCTTTGGAAGAGTTTAGACATTTGGAGAGTTCATGAAGTTGAATTTGGGGGGAAAGTTGTAAAACATTGGAGATCATAATTTCCAGATTACTGCTCTGCTTCTGGCTTTGTACTTCTTTGAGAGAGGGTTGAAGGAAAAAGAACAGGATTAAAGATTAATTTATAGAAGAGAACTCAAGAAGAAGGAAAAATAGGAGACAGTTGGAAAAGAAAGTTAAATAGGGAAAAGTAAGATAAATTGGTTTAGTTTGTAAACAAAAGTGATGAAATAAGTCAGAGAATAGGGTGAAAAAGGAACAAAGTAGAGTATTTCTAAAATCAGTAAGAGAAGGCTAGTCAAATTGCTTATGGTTGCCAAGTTTTTGAAGTAAAAAAAGGTCAAAAGGTAATTAAAAGGTGAAATGTGAATACCACAGTGACTTAAAAAAAATGCTGAGAATCTCAGCCAATATGGAAAGAAAGGTTAATTTTGCAATGACTTTCATGGAGTGTGAGACATTTGTATTTCTGTCATAGTCAAGTAATTCTATCTGTGTTCTAAGTTAGAGGCTGTTCTCCCTCCTACAAGAGAAGGATTAGTGGCAGAAGGGATGCCTTGCCACAATCCAGTTATCAGGGTCAATTAACAGTCCTTTTTGGGAAAAAATGGAAGCAAGGATTCAACTGGGAAAAATAAGATCTAATGTGGCAGAAGGGAAACTTGGCCCTTCCCAAGAAGTTGAAGAGAAGAAAAATGTCACACAGAAGAGGAAGGGAAATAAAAGGAAAACTTTGTACTTGGAGGTTTAAAAAAATGAATTTTTTTTAAGAGAAAGAAAAAGAAGCTAAATGTACTTAGAGGTAAATATAAGTACACAGAGACATATATAAATGCATATATATATGCATGTGTGTATATATGTGCATATGTGTATATACACATATATATGCATATACATATATTCATATACATATGTACATATACTGACTACTCCTCAAGAGAAAGAAGCCAGATGCTCTGAGAAGGGAGCAAAACCTTGTCCCCCAAGGAATTATAAAGTTTACTCACAGAAACTATCACATGAAAAATTATGAAATATGTTTCAGAGGAGAAGAGAAATGGTAGTTGGTCACTAGCCTGACCACAGCACCAACACAGCCATTCATTGACTTGACAACGATAGAAATTGGTTAGTTTTCCAGGGCATGTATCCAAGACGTTAACAGAGAACCTCCCATAATGAATCAAAATGGATGATTACTCTGTATTTCTGCTGATTCATATGGGCACAAATTATATTCTTGGGCAAGAAATCAGTGTGATTCAGGTACTCCTTTTGTCATTTCTGCTCATTAAAGATGACACTTGTAGATTTTTAAAAAATGTTTAGGAATTGATCAGCTAGCTAAAATTACATCTGAGAATAGGATTTAGATTTCTGGACCATATCTTAAAATACAAGGCGGACTGGGCACAAGCGCACTTTTCTATAATCCCTGCTATTAGAGTGGCAGAAGCTAGAGGATGTCTTGAGCCCTAGAGTTTCGAGCTGCAATGGATTAAGCCGGGTTTGTGTCTATACTAAGTTTGACACGAATATAATTATCCCCTGGGAATGATGGGCTACTGGATTGCCTAAAGAAGGGTGAACTTTGCCTGGTCAGAAACAGAGCACATCAAAACTACTGCACTGATCAGAGTGGGACTGGGCATGTGTATAGTCCTTGAATTTCAGGTGACATAGGAAGACCCAGTCTTTAAAAACATCTAAGAATGTGAGGATCAGCCAAGATGGGGAGATCAAAGGAAGCAGTACAGCCCAGCTGATCTCCACAACTACTCCAACAATGGTCTAAGGAGAGAAGCAAACTAAGAAGTGATGAGGAAATCTAAGGGAAACCACGGTGGGCCATCTTTCTAACCCAAGATCATGAACTGGGCCCAAAGTCAAGTGACCAGGACAAAAATTATGGAACATGGTTTACTCGCCACCTCTATATTTCTAATCTAAGAGTAAGAACTGATAGGGCTAGCTATGAGGCTGCAGACAACCTTACCATTCTGATTGCTGTAATGGGATATCACCGTTTGCCCAGGGGTAAATAACCAGGGCTGGTGATGCAGACCAAGGAATGACCAAGAGCTCTATCATTGGGACCTTGCAGAGTCCTTCAGATAGTTGTTTATTAGAACTCCACTGAGGAGCAAGTCTTCAGTTGTCTTGTTCAGACCCAAATTGAAGTCTAGAGCCTGAGAATCTAAGATTATGCAATTGATCAGTCTATTTAGGGAAGACTGAAAGTTTTCAGTTCCCTGACTTGAGCCACCCTTATGATCCTTGAGAAACACAAGTACGCAAAAACCAGAGAATATAGAGGGGGGAGCCCAGCAAAAACAAACAGGACCATACAAGTTCTCAACACTGCCTATAGAAGCCTGCAAAACCTGTACTTAACACAAAGTAAATCTGGAAGAATGAGTAAACAAGCAAACAAAAAAGGCACCCATCGTGAAGTGATACTCAAAGCAGGAACCCAAATTTGTCTCTACTCAGGGACTCTGCAGACTTCTAGCAGTCTATTTGTGTAGTACTGGACTGGATAGAGGAAATTACAGATATTTCACTTTATATTAGTTTTTAATCATGGTTCCTTTTGGTGCATTTATAGAACAAGAGAAGCCATTGTACAAAGGAAAAAAAGACAAAATGCAGACAGAAAAAGAAATCCCTGGAGTAAATGAAATGAATGATAACAAAATAGCTAGGGAACAAAGGATGGCAAGGAAAATTAATACTTTCTGACAGAAGGTGACAAATCTTACTAAGGAATTGAACCCTCTAACATTAGAATGGATAAAAAAGAAAACAGCATCAGCAAAGTTTCAGGATGCAAAATAAATCCATCATAAAACATCATGTATAATATTTCTACATAGTGATGCTCCCCCCAAAAAAATACTCAGTAAAAAGAAATAGACTCCATTAGACTCCAATAAATACAAAATAACTATATGACATATATAATATTTTGGAGTCTAATTACCAAGACACAATAAGGAATTATATAAACACAACTACAAGTCACTTCTTACAGATATGAACACAGACCTAAGTAATTGGGCAAACATTAACTGTCCGTGGGCGGGATGTGCCAACATAATAAAAATGACAGTACTGCCTAAATTAATTTCCTTATTAAGTGCCATTCAGATTGAAGTGCCCAAGGATTGAAAACCAGTTTGACTACTATGACCTCAGTCCCCCAGTATACATGCATGCTGAGACTAGGTTATAAATTCAGAGATGGGCTATGTGTACTATGAACCCTCCACTTCTGGACTTTTTGCTTATTATGCCACAGGGTTAAGTTTCTTGAGTCGTTCTTCTTTAGTTATTATGTAATTCAGAAAATACTCTTCTTTCACTTGTCTAGATTATCCAACTCTCTTGTTCCATGGATGATGCAGCAGCTCTTTTTAGTACCATTCTGGTTTATATCTAAAACGATATAATAAAGTTTAAGCCCTTGATGACTGTAGTGTGATGGTGAATGTTTAGTAACCAGCTGTCTAAAAATGGATGACATACTTTTATGTTCAATTTGCATTAATATTTTCTCCACCACTGTCTTAAGTCTAAACCATGGGTCAGAGAACTATGGTGTGAGTGTCAAATTCAGCCCATAGCATGTTTCTATATGACTACAAGCTAAGGATTGTCTTTACAGTTTTAAATATAATAAAACAGGCAGCTGTCTGTACTAGGTCCTTGGGCCATAGTTTGCTGACTCTAGATCTGGGGTGGGGAACCTACAACCTCGGGGCCAAATGTGGCCCTCTAGGTCCTCAAGTGTGACCCTTTGGCTAAATCCAAACTTCACAGAACAAATCCCAGTGACCTTCAGGCTGCAGTTTCCCCTCCCTACTCTAGATAATCAACAAAGCAAATTCAATCAGGACTCCAGGAATTTGCTGATTTCTGAGGTACAAAGCTTCACATTGAAATTTAACAGTCATCTCTCACCAACCCAGGTGTACTGGTTCTAGCACACCCTTGCTTGAGGGCCTTCAGGTCTTCAACAGGAGTGAGAATAAGCATTCAAATCTGCCTCACTGTTTGCTACCCAAAGATTAAGGTCAATCAATGGAGGCTGCCCTCTAATTCTGTTCCCTCTGACATCTATTCTTCCCTCTGTTACAAGTAGCAATAAAGTTTTGTTAGCTGTCATCAATGTTTAGTGCTGTCACTATTCATTCAGACCACTCCTCCTCTGCATTGTGAGACACTGAAAAAAATAATTAAATTCATCTAGAGGAATGAAAGGTCAGGAATCTCAAGAAAAAGGATGGCAGTGGGGAGTGGGAAAGAAGACAAACTAGCTGCATCAGATCTCAACCTATACTACAAAGCAGGAAATACCAAAAGTTTTGTAATGCTTACAAAATAGAGGGGGGGGAGACAGAGAGAGAAAGAGAGACAGAGAGAGAGAGAGTGAGAGAGAGAGAGAGAGAGAGAAAGAGAGACAGAGAGAGAGAGAGACAGAGAGAAAGAAAGAGAGAGACAGAGAGAGACAGAGAGAGATGACTGGAACACATTCGTTACACAGAAGCAAATAAATCCAATAGTATAGTGTTCCATAAAACCAAAGACCATACTTTCTGGTGTCATGATACACTGTTCTACAAAAACTGTCGGGAAAACTAGGAAGTAGGCTGATGTTTTTAGTACACTGCAGTATTTTAAACTATGAAACAAGCTTAATTCCAAATGAAAATGTAATTCAACATGAAGAGTAACATCATAAGCAAATTAGAGGAACAAGGAAGGAAATACCTTTCAGAGCTATGAATAGGGGAAGAGTTCATGACCAGAAAATGGAGAGAGAGAGATCATAGAAGATGAAATGGACACTTTTGGTTTGAAAAACCATTTTTTTAAACTAAAATAAAGTTGGACAAAAAAAGTTAAGAAATTTCTGTATAAACAAAATCAATTAAGTTAAAATTAGAAGAGAAATAGATAAATGGGGAAAATGCTTTGATATTTTCACTTACGGAGATCTTATGCCTAAAATATATAAAAATGGATTAAATTTATAACATTAGCTATTCCCAGGTTGACAAAATGTCAAAAGATAAGAACAAATGGCCCTAATGCCATTTGGAAGCAATGCTAGGAGTACACCCACTTCTCAGAGACTGAGGTGAAGGAATGCATAACATGCTCCCAAAGGATTAGGGGGAAATGTTTGCTCTTTGTTACTGCTCCATTTTGAAGTAAATACGCCTTTGGAAAAGCTAGTTGGTTTTTGTTAAATGAAATGGTTGTTGCCCTTTATTATCAAAGGGGCCCAAAATGGTATCACTATGCTAGAGTGGTGATGTCATTTGATTCATGCATAAGGTGGATTTAAAAGATGCAGAGTTGCACAAAGTCATCCACCTTACTCTCTCAAGAGTATGTGTGTGTGTGTGTGTGTGTGTGTGTGTGTAGGAAACAACTGGTGGGAGCTCAAGTCAATTGCTCTAGAGAAGAGACAACCCTCAATCCTCCAGAGTATCCCTAGAGCCCAAAGGTAAGCTGTAGCAGTCTCACCCAGAGGGTACCTGCCACATCAGTAAATATCTATATGGCAGCTGATCTGTTGTAGTCTTGGAATTGCACTAGGGACAAGAAAAAAAAACAGAAACAAAAGATTTCTGATTAGATACATCTTGTTTCTCCTTCCCCCCCATAGGATATGTTATCCCTCTTCCACCTACCCCACCCTTAGTTAAGCAACATAAATTCTTTAGCACATATTCCTCTTTCCTGGTTTCTGGTGGTGAGATCTGATGGTGAATCATAGTGGTTTTCCATATGTGGAGATCAAAGACTAACGTGGAGGTCAAAACCAATTTGATGGTTTCAAACAGGACTGACTTTTGGGGTTCCTCTACTTCATAGAGTGTTTATCAGCCCAATTCATAACCATTCTATCAGATTTTTAAGCACAAGTTACATAAATCTATTAGTAAAGTAGCAAGGCTCTCTTCAGCTTAAAAAATGAACTGCTTCAAATTCATGAAAAAGATGATGCTGTGCTGAGATTTCTCCCCTTAAATTAGCTTTTTCCCATACTTATTCCATTAACTTTAATAACATGATATCTAATGTAATTTTTAAAGCTCTTGAATCAATAGGATTTATGTACTTTTAAAGCTGAGTAATATTCACCATCTATCAAATAAAAATTTAAGTTCGGAAAAACCATGATGGAACTTAAAGTGAATATTGAAAATGGTCTCACTCAAAAGAGAAGATACATTTTCTAAGACAAGGCTGAGATATTTATTAATTGGAAAGGAGAAAAAACAACCTAATGTTCTCAATGAACAGGAGTACTTTCAAACAGTGGTGACAAATGTAACAAAATCACATTGATAAGGGACTGATCCACCTTATAAACTTCAGGAGTATCTTCTCCCGCACAGACAATAAGTGTTCTCCCTTCTCCTGAAGACTGTCAGTGACAGAAACTTCATTTGTTTCTTGGAGCAGCCTTTTCCCCTTTGGACATTGCTATAATCAAATGATTTTCTTTTAATTTAGGGAAATTATGATTTTTGTTTAAACGAATAAGGTGCTTTTCCTAAACTAATGCTTTGTAATTCCATTACTTCAAATAATATTTGTGGGGGGGGGGAATTTTTTTTTAAGAAAGTAATATACTAAAGTGGCATTTAAAATCATATGGCAATGTTCTCCTTGTCAGAACATGTAAGACTGGAAAACAAAATGTGAAAGGGATGACTACTCCTGTAATTGGAAACCGACCTACAAATATTTTACTACCAGGGCAAATATCTGGGAGAGTCCCAGTCCAAGTCCACAGACTTTGGGGCTATTAGGAAGGCACTCTAAGCTCCCTAAATCACTTTACCACAAGACGGCAGTCACCTGCTCAGGGCCCAGTGAGTGTATCAAGTACCCTTCCCTTCTAATCTGACACTTAAATAAGCAATTGCTGTAATGCCTCCTCTTTTCTAAAACAAATGTGATTTATTGCCTGCATTAAATGGTAGAAAATGTAACCATATATTTTTGATCATTTTAATCTTTTTTGTATGCCACATTGCATTAATGCCCTGACTTGTTTTTGCAGAGGCTCAATAAATAGCTGTCAGATGAGTGGGGGGGTTTTTGTGGACACTCTTCTTGCCTCATGACAACTTTAGTGAGTCTAAGAATTAGATACGGTTCCATACTTCAATGATCTTATAATCTAGTTGAAGAGAGGAAATTAATACATATGATTCAGAACAATTAAATGTTCAACCCTATCATCCTGTTACTAACACAAGAATACTTTTCATCTAGACCAAATGTGAATTGTCAGTTCTAAAATCTCATTAGACTGATAGTCCTTTTCACCAATAAGCTTCACAAGTAAACTTGAAAATTATTCAAGTGTCACAATATAAGCTAAATCCAATTAATGGTTATCATTGCTTTACACAGCATATGAAAACAACAGCATGGTCCAGTTCAGAGGTTCTTAATTTTACTTTTTTATCTCAGAACATCTTTATATTCTTAAAAAATACTGAGGACCTCAAAAAACCTTGGTTTCTGTGTTCTATTCATCAATGTTTACCATATTAGAAATGGAAACTAATAAAAATTTTAAATTTATTAATTAAAATAGCAATAATAAACACAGATTGATAAAAGTTAACATAAATAAGTTTTTTTATGAAAACAACTGTTTAAAAAATTATTTCCCACAATTATATGTAAAAACTTTTTAACATTTGTTCTTTAAAATCTGGGGATCCAAATTCTTCAGTTTCTGCCCTCCTCAGTCTTTGAGAAGGCAAGCAATTTGATATACATTATGCATGTGCAGTCATGCAAAATATATTCTCATATTAGTCATATTGTGAAATAAAAAATAGACCAAAATTAAAATCCCCCCCCAAAAAAGTTTTTTTAAAAATACGCTTCAATTTATATTCAGACTCTTATCAGTTCTTTCTCTGGAGATAGATAGCATTTTTTTATCTTAAGTCCTTCAGAATTGTTTTGAATCATTTTATTGCTAAGAATAACTACATAATTCACAATTGACCATTGTACAATATTGCTGTTACTATGTACAGTGTTCTCTTGGTTTTGCCCATTTCACCTTGCATCAGTTCGTGTAAGTTTTTCTAGGTTTTTCCTGACAGCATTATGGTTATTTTTATAGCAAAATAGTATTCCATCATAATCATACATCAAAACACGTCCAGCCATTCCTCAATTGATGGATGCCACCACTGAAAGAGTTGCTGTAAAAAAAATTTTGTACATGTAAGTCTTTTCATTCTGTTTTTTTCCTCTGGGACACAGCCCTAGTACGGGTATTGCTGGATCAAAGGGTATGCATGATTATATAGCCCTTTGAGCATAGTTCAAAATTATTCTCCAGAAGGGTTAAATCAGGTTACAATTCCACCAATAATATATCAGTGTCTTTTCCCACATCCCCTCCAACATTTGTCATTTTCCTTTTCTGTCATAATAGACAATCGGACAGGTGTGGGGTGATACCTCAAAGTTGTTTTGATTTCGATTTATCTATTCAACAGTGATTTAGACCATTTTTTTCATGTGACTATAGATAGCTTTGATTATGTTGTCTGAAAACTGCTTTTTCATATTATTTGATTTTATCAGCTAGAGAATGTCTCTGATTTTTTGTATGACTCAAACATATATATATATATGAGGCATTTATTGGAGAAATTTCCTATCATTTTTTTTCAGTTATGATTACTGTGTATTTCCCTACATTCTATTTTCTCCCATTAATCCTATTCTCTCTCTCTCTCTCTCTCTCTCTCTCTCTCTCTCTCTCTCTCTCTCTCTGTCTCTCTCTCCTTTCACCCTGTCCATCCTCAAGTGTTTTGCTTCTGACTACCACCTTTCCCAATCCACTCTCCCTTCTTCTATCAGCCTTCCCCACGTTCTCTTATCATCTTCCCTTTCTGCTTCTCCATAGGGTAAGATAGATTTCTATACCCTACTGAGTGTATATGTTATTCCCTCTTGGAGCCAGTTCTGATGAGTAAGATTCAAGTACTATCCCCAGTCCCAATCTTGCTTTCCACTCTAAACGCTCTTTCACACCTTTTTTTTATGTGGTATAATTTACCCCATTTTCCATTTCCCTTTCCCCTTCTCCTGGTACATTCCTCGTTCTCACCCTTTCATTTTATTTTTTAGGTATCATTCCATAATATTCAACTCAAACCTATGCCTATTTATACTCCATCTAACTGCCCTAATAATGAGAAAATTCTCAGGCGTTACAAATATCTTCCCATGTGGGAAGGCAAATAGTTTAACCTTATTGAATCCCTTATGATTTCTCTTTTCTGTTTGCCTTTTCATATTTCTCTTGAATCTTCTACTTAAAAGTCACATCCAACCCTGCTCTTTTCATCAGGAATGCTTGAAAGCTCTCTGTCTCATTGAATATCTCCATTTTTCCTCTGAAGGACTATACTCAGTTATGCTGGCTAGGTGATTCTACATTGGAATCCTCCTTTACCCCCCTGGAAAACCACCTTCTACATCCCCTGATCTGTTAATGCAGAACCTGCTGAATCTTGTGTTATCTTGACTGCGGCACCATGATATCTGAATCATTTCTTTTTGGCTACTTGCAATATTTTCTTCTTCACCTGGAAGAAGTCTGAATTTGGCTATAATATTCCTGGACATTATGATTTGGGGAATCTCTTTCAGGAGGTGAACAAGGGATTCTTTCCATTTCTATTTTGCCCCCAGTTTCTAGAATATCAGGGTAGCTTTCCTTGATAATTTTTTTGAAAGATGGTGTCTAACGCTCTTTATTACATCATGGCTTCAAGGTAGTACAATAATCTTAATCTCTCCTCTCTCTATTTTCCAGGTCAGTTGTTTTTCCAATGAGATATTTCATATTGTCTTCTATTTTTTCATTCTTTTGATTTTGTTTTGTTTCTTGATGTCTCATACAGTCAGCTTCAACTTTTAATTTTTAAAGTATTTTCTTCAGCAAGCTTTTGTACCTCCTTTTCCATTTGTTCAGTTCTGCTTTTTTAAGGCTTTCTCTTTAGTGAGTTTTTGTGTGTCTTTTGCCATTTGGCTTTCTGAGGTTTTTTTTTTTTTGGAGGGGTTGGCATTTTCTTTTCTTCAGTATTTTTGTGAGTCCTTAACCAAGCCATTGACTCTTTTTTATTGTGATTTTCCTGCATCATTCTCATTTCTTTCCCCAGTTTTTCCTCTGCCTCTGTTATTTGATTCTTTTAAAATTCTTTTTGAACTCTCCCAAAAAATTCATTTTGGGACTGAGACCAATTTGCCTTTTTCTTTCAGGCTATGGATATTGTAGTTTTGACTTTGTTATCTTCTTCTGAGTTTGTATTTTGATCTTCCCTGTCCCCATAGTAACTTTCTATGGTTAGTTCCTTTTTTGTTTGCTTTCATTTCAAGTCTTTTTCTTGATTTTTTAACTCTATGTTAAAGTGGGGCTCTGCTCTTGGAGTAGAAGGAGCACTTTCCCAAGTTTCAAGCCTTGTCTGCTATTGCTTTCTGTGCTAGTTCTGGGAATCCATAAGTTTTCAGTTCTTCTAAGATTGTGTGATCTAAGGATAGGTGTGGCCACTGTTCACCTGGCCTGTGCTCTGTTCTGAGTGACCACAAGTACTCTTTTTTACCCTGAAACCATGACCAAGGTTCCATGCTCCCCTGTGGCCACAAACCCTGGTGTACTAGTGTTCCTCCTCATAGTGGAACTGCCACCCAGGACTGCAACCTGGATCCACATATAGGCAGCAGAGTCCTGCACCCAATTCCAGCAAAGGGACCCCTGTAATTTCCTTCTGACTAGTTGTCTGATCCCCTTACTGTCTGTGGACTGAGGGGTCTGGAAGTTGCTTTCACTGCTGATTCAGTCACCCCCAAGGTCTGCTGCAGGTTTGCTGGGGCACAGAATTCACTGCAATAGTCTGCACTGAAGTGTACTCTACTTTCATCCTACTGCAACAGACCTTTCCTACTGACCTTATAAGTTGTCTTTGGCTGGAAAACTGTTTCACTCCATCCTTTTTCTGGCTTCTGCTGCTTCATAATTTGTTTTGAAGGCACTATTTAAAATTGTCTGGGGGTGAATTTGGGAGACTCCAGGCATGTCCTTCCCTTTTCTCACAACTTGGCCCAGCCTCTAAAAACAACTATATTTTCCAAAACAAAAATATTGGTGAGAAGAGTGGCATTGTTTTTTACATATTTTTGCAAATCCCTTTAATGTCTGGGTTAATAAAAGACAGATTTTTCACACCTGTTTCTTCATTCAATCTTGTGATATATTGTGTTGGCTGAAACACATGAATACAGCTTTATAATGATGGACATTTTTATAGAGAAATAATGTTTTAGTATTATTATGAAAAGCTTTGTCTTCTCCTATCTCCTGAATACATTTGGGGCTCTCAGGATCTATTGTGAGAACTACTGGTATGGTGGCCTTGAACTCAGAAATGCCCAGGTTCAATCCTACTTCTGATGCACATCAGCTGTGACCTTTTGAGAGTCCCTTCACTTTGTGCTTGCTTTTTACAAACTCACTTCCCTTGCCTCTTAAGTATACTTCCCTCATCTATCATTTATGAGATAATTAGGTTTATAATCTTCAGCCATCCTACCTCGTAATGTTTTGAAAATGAGCTTGAATTCTAAATCAGTGTGACTTTTGACTGTTGTTAACACAGGGATTAATTTACTTGCTGATTCAGATGGTTTCTGAGTTGTCACACTTTTGGAAATCAGTCATTTTTTGATGTTAAGATGTGCTTCAAAGCCTCCCCTAGGCTTTGGTTAGCTGCACATGTACGTTGAACATGCAGGAATACAGCTAAATGGTAGAAAAGAAAGTAAGTTTGAATTTAATTTTGTCTTCATGACTTTTATCCTTCCCATTCATCTGCAGGAGAAAATGGAAAAAGCATCAGACTGAAAAACTGGGGAACCCAAATCCCAGAGCTATTTGGTCATTAATGATAATACCTAATGTTTATATCATAGTTTGAGGTTTGCAAAGAATTTTACAAATATTACCTCATTTGACCTTCACAAAACAACCCTGGGGAGGAGCTATTATTAGCACCATTTTACAAATGAGGAAACTGAGGCAGAAGGAGGTTAAGTAATTCCCTCAACCCAGTGTCTGAGGCTTGATTTGAACTTAGGTCTGTTTTCAGTCCCAGTGATCTATCTATCTGCTGTGCCAAATAGTTGTCTGGGCAGATAACCATGACTTATTTTAAAAGTCTAGTTTGCAGAGATTAAATTTCAGAGATTATAGAATGTTGACCATTAGTTAGAGTGAAGTCTCTAACAGAGGGACCAAACCCACGTGAAGCCTGATTGAGGGTATTATTTCCTTAGGAGGGTTCTGATTTTTGCTCTAAAGAGATTAGTGCTGGGGTTTAAGATTCTGAAGAGAAAAGGATGGGGGAAGCCAAGAGAAAGCTTCTTGCTGATCCAAGACAAGAGTTCCCATCTCTTCTACAAGAGCTATAGCCAGAAAGGATTTCAAATGAGGCAGAACAGAGAGAAGCTCTGCAGAGATGTGTCCAGCAGAACAAGGTCCAGCAGGGAAAATTGTTCATCCAGTCAAGCAGCACCAAGCCAAGCCCATAAGCAGCATCTGGCAGTAGCATACAGCTGAGTAGCAATGGGGGGAGACGATAAACCCAACAGAAAAGAAGCCGGGGGGAGGGGGGCAGCACAACAGCATCACTAGGAAGACATCAATAGCCTTACCACATCAGACACAAGAGTTAGCTCTTCGTGCATACTCCCTGGCCATAAATGTGAATCCTCCATGTTTACACCCTCACCACACATGTTCCTTGCATCTGGGCTTCTCCATGTGTGTTTCTTATACACACATGTCTAGTTTTTTTTCATGGATGTCTGGCAAAGTGCCCCCCCCCCAGGTTTAGCAGGAAATGTTTAGTTGCTTACTAAGGTTTCACTGAATGTTTCCCATTTAGATGAACTATTTCCTCTGGCCAAGGTCAACTCATTGGTTTTTACCTTATGAATTTGGTCAAAGGGCTACACTTGAAGACCTAGAGGGCCACCTGCAGCCTTGAGGCCATAGGTACCCTACCCCTGGAGGGTAATACAGCCTCTCTTAGGACCTTGAAACAAGGGTATCTGTATTCTTGGGGACCCGCCCTGAAAAATTAGGGTATATCAATGGATACTACTTTAAAAATAACATTTTAACTTTTGTTTCTGATTTTTTTTTTTTAGCAATTTATAGCTTTTTTTTAAGTAGGTAAAACTGAAGCTTCTATCATTATATAAACTGTCTTACCATCTGGAGTTCAATTACCTTCTCATAAAATGAAGAGTTGAACTAGATGGCCTCTGAAGTCCCTTCAAGATCAAAATCCATGATCCTATGATCTTCCTGCTTTCTTCTAACTGAATATTTCCTTTGATCTGGTCACTGAGCTAGCTGCACAGAGACAAGCTGATTCTTCAGTGACCAATGTCTATAACCAGTCATTTCCTGTCTAAAATGTCATTTTAAAAAGTTTTCTGTCTTTTGTCTTCAGAAGTCATTTACCACTTCTCCCTTCTCTACTGAACACTACTGTATCAAAAAATAATAAAGTCAAAGCATACGATACAATGATGTGTCCGATAATGCATGCATTAGCCGGTCCCAATGTTTCTCCATCTCTTTGCCTTGAAGGAAGAGCTATGTTGCATTATTTGCTCCCCAAGACCTTCACTTGAATTTTGATTACTCAGAATTCAAATTACTTTTAGTGGTAATAATACTTATTATTAATTCCATTGCTGTAGTCCTTGTGCACATCCGGTATTGTTCATTGTGCATCAGTTCATACAAATATAAAGATGGAGCTTGAGCTGTATCTCAAAGAAAGAGATATACTCTATGAAGTAGAGGCAAGAAGTGGATTCTAGGCATGTAGGATGACCAGTGTTCAAAGTTGAGTAATGTCTAATGAGACTGGAAGGATGGGTGACCCAGAATGGGTAGTGCTTTAAAAGCTAAACAGATTAGTCTGTACAGGAGGCAAAAAGTAAACCATTGGAGTGGATTAAAGGATTCACGTGCTTAGATCTGGGTTTAAGATGAAAATCTTCTTTTCCTCTTTGTTCTTCTATCACTGTAGGCAGAGGCATTGGTTTGTTTTTGTCCATTTTAAGGGTTACCATGAACATAAATAAATAAATAAATAAATAAACAAATAAATAAATAAATAAATAAACTGGCCTGTTTCCGAAACTCAAGCATTTCATTTCCCATTCTTCACCTTTTTATAGGCTGCTGGGGATGTGCTGTAGAATATTTTAACAATTGGTCCTCCTGGCTGGTTGGGGGCAATGTACTTAAGTTTTATCTTCATTATTAACACTGTCTTCATGGAGACTCTCAAAAACCAAGAAAACAACAAATTTAGCCTCAATTTGTAGCATTTACCAATTCCTGAAGGTGTAAATGCTTAAAAATGAAAATTTAACAATTGGCTCTAAATAAAGCCTTTCCTGGCCCCATTCTATCAGTACTCTCTTCTTCATCCCCTTTACATTTACTCGTATTTCTTTCTCTTTTCCCCACCCCTCCCCCATTCCCCACCAAGTGCTATGTAAGACCCTTAAAAGTAGGAAATGTTTTTCATCTGTCTTTGAACTTAGCCTCAGGACCCTAGCGTGAATCCTGCCTCCAGGGTTTACCAGCCATGGCCCTAGGCAAGTCACTTAAACTGACTTAAATTTCCTCATTTGTAAGCAGCGGATGGTAATAACAGCACCTACCTCACAGGCTTTGCAAAGCTTAAAGTGCTATATAAATGTTAAGTATTATTAGTCTGCTGCAGGGTCTTTACTTCAAGCATTTCCAGCTTCCTCTATTCTGCTAGGGCAGGTAGGTGGTACAATAGATCGAGCCCCATATCTGGAGTCAGGAAGAAATCAGTTCAAATCCCGGCCTCAGACACGTACTGACTGTGTGACCCTGGATAAGTCACTTAACTCTCTCTGCCTCAGTTTCCTCATCTTTTGAATGAGGCTGTCAAGTCTACATGACTTCTAAGGTAGTTTTTAGCTCTAACATTGTATGGTTCTATATATTGCTCTGGAGCCAATGTCCACAGATCCATGAATAATGTTTTTTTTTTCAATTCCTTTTGCCTCACTATAAACTTTCATGGGTTTCCTTAATGATGATGTCAATATTAATATTCATGAGATGGTTACAAATAGAAATTTAATGGGAGTCAGGAGTGGTTCCAAGGGAGGAACAATGGTTCTGGAGTCACAAGCCTAGGCTTCACGTACTGCCTCCAATGTGTACCACCCGTGTGACCTCCGACAACCTCTTCTGTACAAACCAGTGGCTTGGACTAGAAGGCCTCGGGGCTGCAGATCTGGAGGCGGTTTATACAAGTCTCCTGGGTCACGGCGTCCCCCAAGGAAATCGGACCAAACCGCCGTAGCCCCGCGAGACTCACCCTCCTACCCTAAACGATCTCTAGACTAGGGTCATTTCTGGCAAGTTCTCTCCGGTCAGGGCCCGGCCATCCCCTCCTGTCTGACCGCTACAAAAGCAACTGGCCCTTCTCCGCACCTCCCTAGGGGAACGGCTGCCTCAGTTTCTCCACGAACAACCTTGGGTGCAGGAGCGAGTCCAGAGGCCCTGGAGGGAAGATCAGGGCAAGTTGAAGGTTGCACGCTGACCTGGGCGACATGGCTCGTGCCCCCTGCTTCCAACCCCCTCCGAAGGCGGGCGGCCCCAAAGCTCCAAGGCGCGCAACGGCCTCTCGCCGGCAGCGTCGTCGAGTTCACCACCATCACCGACTCCACCACCTACTCCACCAACACCACCACCACCACCCGACGCCCACAGCCGGCCGGCCCCACGGAGCGGAGCCCAGCGCGGCGCAGCCCTACCACCCGGGAGCACCACGGAGCACCACAGGGCCAGCAAGAAGTGCCCCCTCCACGTAGGCTGGGGAGAACTCCACCTGTCCCCGTCCCCGAGCCCGACCCCCCGCCGCCGCCGCCGCCGCAGCCCCCACGGTCCCCGGGCCCTGACGAGGCGGCGCCGGCCGCCGCCGTTGCTGCCACAGTCGCTGACGTCGTCGCTGCCACCGTCACTGCAGCCGTCGCTGCCTCCGCGGCCCCGGCCTCATTCGCCAGCAGCCCGGCGGCGGCGCACCCCGCAGGGTCCCCGGAGACGGCGCTCGCAGTCCCCGCTGGGCAAGAAGCTGCTGTCCCACTCGACCTCCCGCCGCAGACCGTCGGAGTCTCCATACTCCAGGGGGTCCCGGCGGAAAGTTTCACCCCGCCACCATACCTGCTGCTGCTCGTCTGGCTTGGGCGCCCGACTGCGGGCGCCATCCGCGCCTCCCAAGGCCAGGAAGGGCTCCGCGACGCCCCGACGCCGCTCTCCGCGCCCCAGCAAACGGCGCTCACCATCCCCGCGCCGGCGGCCCCGGCGCCATCGGGGAACCTCGCTCGCCGAGAGTCTCGGAAGGCGTTCACCCACACCTGCCTCGAGGCACCTCCTCAGCCTGGCCAGGACTTCGGACACCAAGAAGACCAACAAGTAAGAGCAAGCGCCCACAGCCTTGGCCGGGACCTTGCCGCGGGGCTGGGGCTGGGGCTGGGCTGGGGCTGGGGCTGGGGCTGGGGCTGGGGCTGGGGTGGAGGAGGTGTAGCGTGCAGAGTGCAGCCCATTCGCCTCTTTTGGACAGCTCCTTAGGAAGTACACTCCAGAGCTAGAGCTTTGCAGGCCTCATATGTTAGAGACAAAAATGAAATAGAGAGGGAAAATGACGCGCCCAAAGCAGCAAAATATAGGCAGTAAAAGTGGTAGAATCTGTATTCGAACTCAGATCCTGTAACTCCAAGTACAATGTGTTTTCCCCTCCCCAAACTGCCTTCCTCCAAGTAGGCAACAGAATGCCACGTGCTGTTGCACTGATTCTTAGCTTCGAACGACCAGTGTTATTATCTAGGCCCAACCAATTAAGACCATATAGAATAATGAACACATTTCTTATGAGTTTCAAATGGTTCACGTTTTCGTCGTGTCAAAAGTTAAACAGTATTTTAAAAGCCAGTGGAAAGGCACATGAAGGGAACGTTCATTTAATGAGCATTTATTAAGTAATGCAGTCTGCTATGCCTAGGAAGCATGTTTATTTTTCTCCTCCTGTTTTCTGTTTTTCCTATAACTGCTGTGAGGAGGAAGATGAATAAATATTTGTCTTATTGCTACTTCTTCCTTAAAATGAGTAGCATGCTAATTGTATAATGACCGGCTGTTTTAACTTTAAAATTAAAAAAAAATGTTGCTAGTGTGTTTTCACTTTAGACTTTTTTTCCCACTAGTGATATTACTTTAATGGATTTTTAACAGTGATTTTTCATTTAGTGGTCATGGTGTTCTGAAGAATAAATACACTGAATTATTTCATAAGCTTACCTCCCCCCCCATTCCAAATATAAGAAGATGCAGTTAGGCTGCTTGTTATGGTCCTTCATGCATTTTCTTTAATGAAATCACAAGCTAATGTATGCATGGTTTATTTTGTAATCTGGAGTAAAACTAAAATATTCCCCATTTTCTTCTTTCTCCATACAAAATGATGGTCTTGATTTATCTTGATTTGGAGGCATCCTTGCTGCCCCGCCCCTTGAGAAATAAGTCCTTAAGTTCTGTGTGGACCTGAAGCAAACAAACAAACTCTATGCCTTGGAGTTTCTTACTGAGGTTCCAGGATTTCTTAGAAGAACATTTTATGAATGAGATTAAATTGGAAATTATATTTCAACTTTCAGGGTAGAATCATGATACCTGCCTGCCCTGGCATCTGTAGGCCTATCTCCAGTGCCCAGCTATGTTCCAGAGTCATTGATGGCTTTCTTCCTTCTGGGACCATTGTTAGTACAGAACTGCCTTCTGTGGATAAGACCTCTCCCTTCCTGCCACCCAAGGCCTCATTGACCCAGGGCTTCCATGTATTCAGCCTACTACTGCTGCTGTAAAATGGGCCTTCATAGCACAGAAAATCCATACCTGCTATGAGGTAGAACCACAGAAAACAGAGAAGACTCAAATCTCCCCAAATACTAATACTTGGTCTTGATTCACTCGCGCACAGTTAGTGTATTTGCCCCATCCTAGAAATTCTGAACCCCTGGCTGCTGATGTACAAATTCTGTTCCCCAAGCACAACTAAGCACTTACGTATTCCTCTCCAGCTCAACTTTTTTCTCCAGTGTTCTGCTCCAGATGTGTTTACCTCTTCCACTTTGCTCTCTGGAATGCCTGTTCTACAATGAACAAATTTCTCTTCATCATAAACCTCTTTCTTTCCTATCCCCCCCCCATAATTTGGTCATTATTGAGATCTGGCACCCTCCATTTACCTCAACACTGTTTGCTGGACTGCCTACACTTTTCTCATTCCTGGCCCCACCCACTAGTCACTGACTGTGATAGGGGAATTATAATACTTTTTGGTCACCATTGCCATATTCTGACTCACCGTCTACCACCATGAGCTCAGCAACCTCTTCTCTGAGGGCTCACGCTATGAGACTGTCTCATCAGTCAAGATCCTGGTGGCCTCCAGAATATTCCCCTTCATTTGTTAAGGAATTTGTCCAGTCTGTCTCAACTGCTGCCCTCATCCTAAGGACTGAAAGAGAGATTTTTTTTTCTTTTTGGAGGGGAGAAGGCAGGGCATTTGGGGTTAAGTGACATGTCCAAGGTCACGGAGCTGGTAAGTGTTAAGTGTCTGACGCCAGATTTGAACTCAGGTCCTCCTGACTCCAGGGCTGGTGCTCTATTCACTGCACCACCTAACCACCACTAACATAGAGATTTAATATTTCCTTGTATGCCCTAATGCCATGGATCTAGAGAGATATTCAGTATGGTATTAAAACATTCACCCTTTGGCTCTTAGTTTCTGAAGTCTTCCTCAATATTATATGCAGCTTTCATCATTATACAAAACCTCTTTGGGCATCACCCACCCCTGCTTAGGGCAAGAGTAGAGTTACTCTTAATCATGATTCCATGGCCAAACCCCTCCACTCTGTCGAGCTTCTGATGTTTTTTGTTATATATGACAATAATAATTTTGTCATATACAGTGTGTATGTTAATGACACAAGAATGATCACACCTTGATCTTGCCATCATTCACAAAGGCTCTACTTCCATGTTCACAAACTCCAGTATTCCTTTCTCTGATCATAACCTTCAGTTGCTCTAGCTTTCCCTTGTGCTTTGTCTGTACTGTGACCTTTCTTCCTTCTGCCCCTCTATTCCTTTCCCCACCATCACTACTGCCTTCCTGTAGGGAAAGCAGAGCTCTCCTGTCTGACCTCTCAGAAAAACAGTTGAATTCTACATTAGCCTTTGCTCTAAAATTCATTGATCCATTATCCTATTACCACTGATCACACCTTTTGGAATCGTGACCCTACATTAATCTCACCATTTGCCTCATTTGCTCCTATAAACATGCCCCTGGGAGGAGCTGTAGGAAATCATGAAACCACACCAATTGGGTTCATGACATCCTTTTATTATCTGATCTCTTTGGGGTCCTTCCTGCAACACATGAACATTCTATTCCTACCTGATCTCTCTCTTCCCTTTTCCCATCAAGGTTGGGGTGTGTGATTCAGAATCATTCCCCTTCTTCTGGGTATTACCATTGTCTCATCATCATCATCACATAGTAATAATGATGATAATAACCCCTAGATTTTTATTTTAATCTAATTTAATTTAATATCGGGATAGATTACCTTCTTCTTCTTAAAGCATGTGCAGTGTTTTCTACCTGAGGGCATATAGTGAACATGTTTGCTTCTGGAAATAACCTTTTCTGCTATGCCTCACTCTTAGAAGTATCATTTTGTCAAGGAAGCTGTACCTTATAGAAGGTATCATTCTATATCCTGAATCCTAAAGCTTGGTCTTACTACGTGTCTTTATTATGATCTTTCCTCACTTCTAAAATCATATCATCCTTTACTTGTACTCTATTCTCTGGCATGTATCCCAACCACAAAGGAGCATGGAATTTAGTCCATGGAATAATAATTCAGACATGACTGCAACAGCTGAACAACAACAGAGTGGAAGAGGTTGGTGGAAAACAACTATTTTGCCATCATGCCAATTCCATGATCTTAGCATTCAGTTTACATTAGATTCTTTAGCTCTTTTCAGATGCAATATGAAGAATTTAAATGGTTTTTCCTCCACTTTTCTTACTTGGTTTTCAAAGTCTTTTTTTAGATTATCTATAGCTTCTAGACATTCTTCAAGTGTCTTGGGAGCATTTGGTGTGGGAGTTCTGACTGTGTTGTCTTCCTCCCATTCCATGCTTTGATCCTTTTTGTCCACAAAAAAGGATTTTAGAGTTTTATTGCTGTTCTTATTTTGCTTCCTTTTCCTCATGTTGGCCAGTCAATTAATTTAGCTTTGTGGAAGTCTACTTCCAGGGGGGAAAGCTCTGTTCCAAATCGCTGGGGTTTTCCCAGGTACCAGAGCTATTAGGAGGGTGTTGCAGCTCCCCCCAGCTTTGGCTTGCTGAAAGCGCTTCCCAGGACCACCACCCAAGACCACGATCCAGATCCAGGCCACTCAATGCAAGAGCACTTGCCCCTGGTCAAGGGACTCAGCTCCCCTGCAGAGTCCACAGGCCAGGGGCTCTGAAGCATCCCAGTGGGGACAGCTGCTGGTTACAGCAGTTCCTGCCCTTCCCCCACTGCTTCCTTGCCCCAGAGGCTGGCCAAACTGCTTTTCCTCCCCTGAAATTAGTTTGAAAGCTTCATTCACTTTCACTGACCTTTCTTAATCCTTATTGTTTCTGATTTAACAGATGTGAAAATGGCTCCAGGTACTGTAGATCTGTTCTGCAGGGTAGACTCACACTGTGGCTCGGCTCCTCCTGACGGCTCTGAGGCCTGGCCGTGGTTAGGGTTTCAGGCTGGGCTGGTCTCAGGTCTGGGCTGGCCTGTGGGATGAGCCCCTCCTGCAGAGCTGCCTTTTTCTAATCCCTATTTTCATGCCTTGGTAGATGTGGAGATGCTGGAGGCATTGTAGATCTTCTCTCTTGTAGACTGGCTGCAGCTTGGCTCAGCTCCTCCCAGCTGCCCGGGGGCCTGGCCTGGCCACGTTTCCCTTTCAGGCTGGGCTGGCCGCGGCTCCGGTCCTGCAATAAGCCCCTGCCTGCCTTCCGCAAGAGATATGTTTTCTGTATTTTTGTGAGTTTGAGAGCCCTAGCATTTGTCTGGGGTCATATTTTATGGGGATTTAGGGTGGCTGTGTGGGAGCTGTGAGAACTTGCTGCTTCAATGCCGCCATCTTGGCTCCACCCCCAAGCCCTGTTACATTTCATCTTAGTTAAAACTTGCTGTTTCTGAATCCTCTTTGCTTCTCATCAATTCTAAAAATGAGAATGTGAAATCGACTAGTACAAATTGATGAGATAACCTTTTCATTTTTTCAGAGACAGTGACTAGCATACATCTATTAGACAACTTCGAAGAGTAGTAAACCTTGAATAATTAAGTATATGATCTCTTTGAAAAAAATAACTTTAGTTAAATTACTGTGGTTCATGTAGAGGTCATCTTTTGCAGTTTTCCAGGTTCTCTTGGTAAAAACCAAAGAAAAGACAAGACCAAATAGCATGTTATTTTTATTTGTTGAAAAAGGAACACTAACCAGTCTCAAGGAGCTTTACATCTTGTTTCTAGTGAGTTTTTTGCCTTTTCTGGTGAAAATTCTTACCTATTTATGGAATAAAACAGCATTCCCATAACATAGTACAATAAAAAAGATGATTTACATGAAACTGCATATCTATTAAGTAGAACTTGCTGTTTCTTTCAAATATACAACAAATTATGAGGCAAATTAATTCTTTTTCTCCTACCCTGCCCTAGAGATAGCTACCATTAGACACAAATAGGTATGTGTGTTTTGTGTGTGTAGACTTTCACACACATGTAAAATTATTCTATGCATACATCTATTTATCAGTTCTTTCTCTGAATGCAGATTTCTCTGGTTGCTGCTGGATGGAACGTTTTTCTTCGCTTGTCCTTTATAATTAATTTGGATGTTTATAATAGTCAAAATAACTTATTCTCTCACAGTCATTCTTAAAACAGTATTGCTGTTACTGTATACAATGTTTTCTTGGTTCTGCTCATTTCACTCCTTATTATTTCATGCAAGTCTTTGCATGCTTTTTCTAAGATGATCGAGCTTACTTTTTATAGCACAGTATAACATTCATGCACCACAGCTTATGCAGCCATTGCCCAATTGATGGGCATCCGTGCAATTTCCAATTCTTTGCCACCACAAAGAGAGCTACTATAAATATTTTAAAACATAAGGAATCTTTTCCTTTTTCCCTAATCCTCTGTGAAAGATTTTTTATTTTTTATTAGTTAATTAATTTTTATTTTTCAACGTTAATTTTGCAGGATTTTGAGTTCCAAATTTTCTCTCCATCTCTCTGAGAATGCACAACTTAAGGCATACTTAGAAGTATAACAGTCCATCAGACCTCCCCGTCCCCTTTGGCTATCATTACCCAGAAAAGCACTCCTCAGCTACCACTTTGTGTGTGTGTGTGTGTGTGTGTGTGTGTGTGTGTGTGTGTTTCAGTGTTAGTGGGTTATTTTGTTAAGTGGACCAGAGGAAGAGGGGTTGGGCTAATAGATTTTTTTTCCTAACTGAAAAGGTACCTAGAGAGGTTCTGGGTCATCTCATCTTGCAAAGTGCTCCAAGTCAGCAGTACAATATTAGCGTTAGAAACCATGTTTCTCATGCACCTTGACTTTGGCTGTATACTACAGTGTCTTCTATAATAAATATGTTCTGCCCTCCCGTCCATGAATATGGTATGGGATTTCTCAGTCTTATACCCATGTGTATGTCAGTCATGTTATTTGGAGGCATATGCAAGCACATATTTTAGGCTATTGTAACATGTGCTACTACATACATTTGCTTAAATGTGGTTTTAGTTGGCCATGGACATGTTGTAATGAGCAATTCCAGTATAGAATCAGGGGCTTTGGTGTTGCTGTACCATCATGATAGAATGCGTAGTTACGTCTGTCTGTAGTTATGTCTGAAATTATAATGAATTCACAATGCAAATGAGTGAGAAAATTCTTGTTTCATGGGTTGAAGATGAATAAATATGGGGCAAGTGGAAATGGCCCTATGAACAACATTTTGGGAATAAATTAGATGCACTTAAAAAAATACACTTTGCCTGTAGCATTTATAATAACAGTTCACGTTATCCTTATGTCATTCTTCATGTTTGCATATTGATTTCATGCTCTTACCAAGGACATGTCCTTAGGACATTGCCTTTTTCATATTTGTATAGCAAAGATCTGACTCTTGCAAAAATAAGATCTCTGATGTCACCTCCTTAAATGGAGAGGCTGAGGAACTTGCTTCCAAAAGACTTAGGATGAAGTGTAATAGTCAGAGAAGTTGGAGCATGTGAAGAATTTTATGCTGGATTCTGGTACCACTGTCACCTCATGGGAGTGCAGTGGAGAAGACCCTAAAGCCTATGGTACAAAGTGACCTGCCTGCTTGGAGATGAGATTCACTCA
>CM053601.1:19151951-19171246 GCA_028646575.1 Pseudocheirus occidentalis
TGCTGGATTCTGGTACCACTGTCACCTCATGGGAGTGCAGTGGAGAAGACCCTAAAGCCTATTGTACAAAGTGACCTGCCTTCTTGGAGATGAGATTCACTCATCAAGTTTTTAGTCTAGGGTAAATGTCCCCATTATAGATGACTTCCTGCCACTGCAAAGTTAGGAAGTTTAATAATACAGATTTTTTTGCTTTTTGGAGGGCAGTTGGGGTTAAGTGACTTGCCCAAGGTCACACGGCTAGCTTTTTTGTGTTAAGTGTCTGAGGCCAGATTTGAACTCAGGTACTCCTGACTCCAGGGCTGGTGCTCTATTCACTGCGCCACCTAGCTGCCCCTAATAATACAGATTTTTAATAAAATTCAAAAAAATGAACTGATCCCTCAAGCAAGCTATTGGGTTTCCAAGCTGCCAGTCATCCAAACCTGGTAAAATCGTTATTCATTGCTGTCCCCAAGTTCTCTAGGGCAAAAGAAAATCAGCACGGAATAAAAATGATCTTTACCTAGGACCATCATTAAAATATAAATGATTAAGAAAATATAGAAAAATCAAAGAAAGTAAACTATATAGACTGTGTATAAGGCAGCAGTAAAACAAAGGTAGGGAGGAGTGAGATTGGGGATTTCCCATCAGTTCAGCTGCTTCACTGTAGTCATTTCCCTCCCTTCTGGGTTCTCTTTACAAGTTAAGCAGCTAGCCAAGGAAAGGACAAGACTTCAGCTACTCCGATTGGTAGTATCCTCAATTTGCCACTTGGGCTGCCACCATCACCCCCTCTTCCTCTTATGTTTTCTCTCTCTGTTTCTGTCTCCCTCCCTCTCTCTCTGTCTCTCTCTCTGTCTCTGTCTCTGTCTCTCTCTCTCTGTCTCTCTCTCTCTCTCTCTCTCTCTCTCTCTCTCTGTCTCTCTTTCTCTTTCTTCCCCCCTCTCTTTTTCTCTGTCTCTTTCTGTCTTTTTCCCTCTCTGTCTTTCTCTCTCTCCCTCTCTCTCTCTTCTCCCCCCCCCAATTCTATGCCATTCCAGAGAGATTTAAAAATTGCCCCTAAAGGGGAAAACCCTTCTCTGTGGATCCCTAGAGTTTCATCACTTCCTAATCTGGGAAGAAATACAACTCCCAGACTTTTGAGTGGTTTCATTCCTTTTGCAAGGCAGCCAGGCCTAGCTTTGACTGAATGACTTATGGCTGTCTTCAAGTATTTTGTTTGACCCTAGAGGCCAATTTGGGCTTAATGTCTGGAGAAACTTCCTAACAATTAGAGCTGGCCAGAAAGTGGATGAGACTGCCTCAAGAGCTTGTGGGTTTCCCCTTCTTGGAGGTCTAAAAGCAGAGACTGGACAGCTAGTCATGGGATATTTTGTAATGATTCCTTTTGTGAATGGTTTAAGGCTAGATGACCAATGAGGTCCCTTCCCTTTCTTCAGTTCTGTAACTGTGAATCTTTCAGAAAATAATAAATAATTCCCAGGGGAAATAAGTGTTATCTAAATGGAAAGTGATGGTGATTAGTACTTTCCATTTCCTGTTTCTTCAAGGACTATAATCATCCATTACCTTAATAGATATACCATAGCTGGTCAGTAAAGGTTCATTAAGGGTCTACCGTGTGCCAGGCAGTATACTGAGCACTATAAATATAAAGAAAGGCAGAAGACACTCCCTACCCTCAAGGAGCTCAAAATCTAATGGGGAAGACAACACAGAAACAACAATGTACAAACTGTATACAGAGGGGTAAAGGAAATATTAGGAAGAAGGAACTAGAATCAAGAGAAATTGGGAAGGGCTTCTAGTTGAAGATGCCATCTTGACTGGGACTTGAGGGAAGCCAGGAGGAGGAGATCAAGAGGGAGAAAATTTCATGACTCGGGGACAGCCAGTAAAAATGTCTCTGGATTGAAGAGGGAGCACATGGTAGAGTAGAAAGTTTGAGAAGACTAAAAAGGTATGGGGGCTATGTTATAAAGGGCTTTGAATGCCCAACAGGATTTTATAATCTTCTTTCCCCCAGTGCCTGGAATGTAATAGGTTCTTAATCTTTTCTTATTTCTACTCTGTACAATATGACTTGGATAGTTAACTTTTTATGCTGTTGTTTGAGACCTAGTTGCAACAGAGCAGACCTCCTTTCTAGTTTTTCATTACATCGCTTGATAGACTTTTGTTCTTCCAAAATAATTTTGTTATTTTTATCCTAAATCCATAAAAGTATCCTTTTGCTAATTGGATTATCATAGAGCAAAATCCACCCAACCAACATGAATTATTGTTTTGACTCTTTAATTTTATTTTTTTACATTAACTCTTATGTTTATTTTTTAGTTTATATAATTTATTTCCACAAGATTTTGAGTTACAAATTTTCTCCCCATCTTTCCCCTACCCACCACCCCAAAACACCAAACCCACTGTATACCCCTTCCCCCAATCTGCTCTCTCCTGTATCCTCCTCCATCCCCCCTCCGATTTTCCAATAGGGTAAAATGGATCTCCCTACCCCAGTGCCTGTATATTTTATTTCCCAGTTGCATGTGAAAAGTGATAATAATAACATTTTTTAAACATTTGACTTTACAACTTTGAATTTCAGATTCTTTCCCTTCCTTCCTTGTCACCCACCCTTACTAGGAAGATAATCAATTCAATATAGATTGTCCATGTATAGTTAAACAAAACATTTCCATAGTGGGTATATTGTGAAAGACTGGCTATATTTCCCTCCATCCTATCCCACCCCCCCCACTTGTTCTATTCTCTACTTTGTCCTACCCCTTTACAAAAGTGTGTGCTTTTGAGAAAGTGCTTGGTGTTAATGGATGGTATTGTAATTCAGTAGTGTCCAGGGGTGGGAAAACTTAGGCCTTTTTGGTGCTCTGTTATTGACTAAATGAATGTACTTTGTTTATTATTGGAAACTATTCTCCATTTGAGTAGAGACTAAATGAATGTACTGCCCAGGAGTGGGCTACTGTGACTACTGATCCAGGGGTGGGATACCTGGACCCTGGTACTTTGCAATTGAATTGAGAACTTACTTGCTAAATGAATATTTTGACTTGCTCTGTTCTGTGAATGTTTGCTGAAAAAATGGGGTTTGCTATGCTAGTAATCTGAACCTTGGAAGTTGCCTTAGCTTGGCATTACACATCTTCCTCCTGTTTTTATTTCCTTGGTTTCTTTTACTTATCTCATTGCTATTGCTAGAATATCTATGACTGTATCAAATAATGGAATCAATGCTTTATCATTGACCTTATTTGGAAAGATTCCATTGTTACAAATAATTCTAACCAGTGGTTTTGAAAAGATAATTTGTCCATGATAAAGTCTTTATATTCCGGAGCTTTTTTAGGTTTTTAAAAACGTATGAGCATTAGATTTTGTTGAAAGTTCTTTGTATTGGTATATACTGTGGGGTTTTTTAAATAATTTGTTTCCTAGGAGATTCTTAAAATGTCTTTTTAATTTTTTTGATGGGGCTGATGGACAGTTTATGTACATAGGAATTATTTGTTCTTTGAATATTTGATTAAATTTGCCTTTGAATTTATCTTGTCCAGGATGTTTTTCCTTAGGGATAACATTTATCACTTGCTCAGTTTCTTTTTATGGGATCAGGTTATTTTGGTTTTTTTATTTTGTTGTTAATTTGAATATTTTGTATTTTCATAAGTATAAAATACATTCTTTTTATTTATTACTTGAGGATGATGCATAAGTGCGGACTATAATTTGTCATGATTTTGTTTCTCCTGCATTTATTACAGATTCCCTCTTCTTATTTTTGACCTCGATAATAGGACTTTCTTCTCTATCTTATTTTAAAATCAAATTAGCTAACAGTTTATTGATCTCAAAATCCCTGCTCTATCTTTGTTTATCTATTTAGGTTCATGGAATATTATGTATAAGAAATAATAACTAGACCAGTGTAGCTGGATTGTAGTGTGTGTGTGTGTGTGTGTGTGTGTGTGTGTGTGTGTGTGTATAGGGGGAGAAGGGAATGGGGGGAGATAAAACATAGTGAGAGTAGAGAATTAGGAAGGATCCAGGTTATGAAGGACTTTAAATGCCTAACCAAATTTTATATTTGATCTTGGAGGTAATAGGGAACCAGTGGAGCTTATTGGGTAGGCATCATGGTAAGAGCAGTATTTTAGGAGAAAGCACTTTGACAGAAGGGTAGAATATAGATGGGAGTATGGAGACACTTGAGTCATAAAAAAATCAACTGCAGTGCTTTTGCAGTAGGCAAGAAGTGAACAGGACCTGAACAGAGTTGGCTGTTTGACATGAGAAGAGGGAAGGGGACAGATGTGAGAAATGTTGTGAAGCTATAAACAACACAGTTTGACAAGAGATTGGACATGTGGGATGAGCACGAGTGAGAAGTTGAGCATGACACAAAGGCTGTGATCCTCTGACTCACAGGATGATAATGCCCTCCACAGGATTAGGAAAATTGCAAGGAAGAGAGGGTTGAGTGGGGAAAGATAATGAATTCAGCTTCGCACGTGTTGAATTTGAGACACCTATGGAACATCCAGTTTGAGATGAGCAAGAGACAGTTGGTAAATGCTAGTCTGGAGCTTAGAAGACAACCTAGAAATATGTAAAATGTAACACAACATAACATAGTATGACATAATATATAGTATCATGTAATGTAGTTTATTATAGTATAGTACAATAAAACATAGTATAGTATAAATTCCTATATATGTATGTGTACATGTTATGTCTATGTATATACACATATGTGTATATTTGGAAATTATCTTCATAGAAACAATAGTTAAACTAGAGGCTTAGAGATCACGAAGCCATACATATCTACATAGTAGAGTGAGAAAAAAAGCCAGAAGACACAGCTCATTGTTAATGAGTGGGATCTTATTGAAGATCCTGTAAAGGATGCTGAGCAGTGGTCAGACAAGTGTCATCAAAAAACAAAAACCCCCAATCAAAAGCTCTCCAACAAACTTACGAGGAGAGAGTATCCAGAAAAAGAGATTTACAAGAATGTGCTGAACCAGTCTTGAAATTGTTCAACTTTCAGTGTGAGCACTGAGCAGCAAAGTCTACAGATAAGGGCATAATTTATTGTTTTATTGATTACTTAGACTTAAGAAAGTGACAGAGAAAACGTTAATAATGCAGATAAAACTTAAAAGTATGCTCTGCTTTTCAGAGAGCTGGCTGCTAGGCATTTATTAGCACACTCTGGTTGTTGAAAATTCAGAGGTTGCAGAGACCAGAATGAGAAAAAAAATCAATAAGTGATGATTGTTAACGTTTCTCTGGCTTTCACCTCCCCTGACTTGTCCTCTCTCATCAAGAGCCCACAGGTTTTCTTCTGTTTTCTTGTGCAGTTTTTGATGGAATGGAGAAGCTTAACTCATGCCTCTCTTCTTTATTTTCTCTAGTGCGTTTTTAGATCTTTGCTGGTGGGAGATCTAGGCTCCTCTAGGTCCTTTCACATTGTTAACTTCTAGTCCCAATGAGATAGTGTCTTTGGATCATATGCTAATTAAAATAGAAGGTTTCAATTGCCATCCTCAACTGTGTATAGAGCATCTGTAATCGTGATTCCAGCTAGTACAAATGCATATGTTCTACATCTGTATTAGACCATTTGGCCTTAACATTCCTTCATCCCATGAAATATTTATTAAATGAAAGAAAAAGAAAGGAACAGACATGCTTCAACCAGATGTGATATTTAGTTAGCTTAGAAATTCTCTCACCCTGGCTTTGGTGTTCAGTCACCATTGCTGGCTGGCCACCTGTATCCAATTTAAATTGATGACTTGTTGTATGTTATTATCTTAATCTCTAATAAGGTAATTACTGTAGTTCTTTGCTGTAGAAGAAGATTAATTCCAATGGAAGCCCTAATTCTGCATTTTGCATTATTTTGAAGTAATAAATACTTATCTTCTGGAAAAGCTGCTTAGTCTTCAAAGTCATTTGGAAAGATTAGTGCAAAGTTCAAAGTCCTTAAAAAACTTTATTAGTAGATTAAATGAAATGTTAATTTTTATAGTTTTTATAAATGGTAATTCAAAATAGTTTTGATTGACAGTATTCATAGATCTCTCAAAGCTACAGTAAGGTAATAGGGTAAGGGTAGGGCAGAAATATCATTATTTATTAACTGATCTCCCAGTGCCTACTAATCCTCCACCTCCAGACTTTTTTTTTTGGAGGGAGAAAGGCAAGACAATTGGAGATAAGTGACTTGTCCAGGGTTGCACAGCTAGTTAAGTGTCAAGTGTCCGAGGCCAGATTTGAACTCACATCCTCTTGACTTCAGGGCTGGTCTTCTATAAACTGTGCCACTAGCTGCCCCCAAACTTTTTCACACAAATTACTAACTAGTCCCACCTCATACTTGTGAAATTTATTTCTTTTTGATTCAGGTATAATTTTTAACATTTATCTCTATTGTACATTATTTTAGATTCTCTGCTCGTGAATATAAGATATGTCTCCCCTACAACAGGAATAGGTTTGGGGTTTTTTTGGTTTGTTATCTCTTTGTGCTTTCCTCAAAGTAGATGTTTAAGGTATACTTGTTGGATTGAATTACTTTGAAATTAACATAAAGTAATGATGACAACCTTATTTCATTTGACAGAACTCCACCATGTATTGATTAGAGGATGCAATTAGTTAAATATTCTAGCGAAGATTTTTGAAAGGAACTCAGAGGGTTGTAAAAAATAGTTTTTGGTTAAGTTCTGCCCTAGAAGACATGAGATAACTTGGTAGACAAAGTATTCTAGCATTATCTCCTTTTCAAACTTCCAATATCATCAGTTTCTTCCCATTAGTACTATCAGAACAGAAAAGGATCTAATATTTTAATGACCTTACACAAGTCATTCAACTTTGTAGATACACGATTTACTCATCTGTAAAAAGCAGAGATTTAGATGATCTTTAAAATCCTTTCTAGGTATGAACCCTGTGATCCTGTACTCATCTAATGGGTCACTGTTGTCATTATATTTAATGAAATCATTGATTACTTTTATTATTAGTTTTTTGACCCATCTGTTCTTTACAGTTATTTAGTTTCCAGTTCATTTTTAATTTTTGCTTTAAAGGTTAGGGTCTATAAAAGATACACTTAAAACTTCTTTTTTTGTATTTCTTTTCAAGATTTTTATGCTATAATACTACAGTAATTGTGTGTGTGTGTGTGTGTGTGTGCGTGCGTGAGCACCCGCACATGTGTGCAGGTGTTATACACTGATGAGCAGAATATGTGCTCCTTTATTTCCTATTCAGTAATCTCCAGAAGCCTGTCAAAACTGTTTTATAATACTCTGCAATGCTTTATTTCTTTTGAAATTTTTATTTAGATATCTATCTAAATCTGAGGAGGCAAAATGATGATTTCTCCTATAGTTTTACTATTTCTTCCTGAAACTAATTTCATTTTCTTTTAAGTATTTAGATGCTACGGCATTTGATGTCCATGTGTTTAATACTGAAGTTAATTCATTGTTATTTTATCTTTCAACAAAATGCAGTTTCCCTTTTTATCTCTTTTTTTTACTATGCCTACATTTGCTATTGCTTTATCTGACATTGTGAATGCTAGCCCTGCCTTTTTATTTTTCTTCATCTGAAGCAACATGGATTTTGCTCCATCTCCTTATTTTGACTTTGTATACATCTTCTTGTTTCAAATATATTATTTGTAAATAGCATGTTAGTGGATTTTGCCTTCTAATGTATTCTGCTATCCTCTTCCATTTTATGAGTGAGTTCCCCCATTTACATTTATAATTATGATTGTTAATTGTGTCATTCCCTCCATCCTGTTCTCTTATGCTTTTCCTTCTCTTTGTTTCCCTCCTCCCTTTTTAAGAGTTATCTCTCTCTCTTAATCAGTTCTCTTTCTTACTCCTCTTCTTTCTCTCCTGTTTTCTTGCCTTAATGAAATATATTTTCCTATCTATGTTTATGTGTATTTCTCCCTCCTTTTACCCATTCAGAGGAAAATGATGTTTGCCCACTCCTTTCCCAAGTCTTTTTCATATGTGCATGCGTGTGTGGACTTCTATTTGCACATCCCAAGTGCATGAGATAATTTTTCCCATCCTTCCTCTCCCTCTACTCATCCCTTAATGTATTGCTCTTTTCTTCCTTTTCCCATTCTTTTAGAATCATCAAAACATAAAAGAACCATTCCCAGACCCTCTGTCCTATCTGTGACTCCTGTGATTAGAGTTCTAAAGGATTACACATACAATTTCTCCATATTAGAATGTAAACAGTTTATCCTTGCTTAGTCCCTTATGATTGTTCACTAATGTTTTGTGTGTGTGTGTGTGTGTGTGTGCACGTACACTTGTGCTTCTTTTGACTCCTGTATTTGTTCAGAGTTTCAACTCAGCTCCTGTCTTTTCATCAGGACTTCTTGCAAGTCCTTTCTTTCATAAAAGGTATGTTTTCTCCCCATGTAAGATTGTACTATTTTAAGTTATACTTTGATATATGCCTTTTTTTTGCTTTCTGGGATATCACACCCCAATCTCTCTATTTATAGTGGTGGTTGTTGAATTTTGTGTGATCCTGACTGTGACTCCTTGGTGCAAGAATTCTTTTTAACTGCTCGCCATTATTTTTCTTTGAACTTTAAGCTCTAGATTTTGACTATAATATTCCTGTACTTTTTATTTGGGGGTTTCTTTTTCTTGAAGTAGTTCATTTGACAGATTTTTCTTTTTAAATTTCTAACTTTCATTCTGGTTCAAAGAGATCTGGACAGTTATATTTTAAGATTTCTAGAACTGTATCTGGGCTTTTTTTTTGATCAAGGTGCTCAGGTAATCACTCCATTGAATCTTAAATTATTTTACCTTGGTGTGTTTTCCAACTGCTGTGAGATACCTTATATTTTCTTCTATTTTTTCAGTCTTTTGACTTTGTTCCTCATCAAGGCTTGGGCCTGAGCAACACTCTAGTGAGCTTGTTTCTGCTTGGAAGTTGTAATAGATTGTTTCTGGCCTCATCCCCTCAGCTAATAATTGAGAATCTCCACCGATTTGGAGCAGTAGAACTGCAGGCCGCTCTGGTCTGGGATTCCTGCCCTGGTCATTACACTTCAGGCTTCAGATGGGACTGCTGGCCGGAGCTGAGATTCTGGCATCAGAGGCACCCAGCTACTATTTGCTTCTGAATTTCTGGCTCAGTAGACAGTCAAGGAGCCTGCCATAACCCCCTACCCTTAAAGGCCCCCCCCCCCTGTTCAAGTCTCCTCAGTCCTCCTCATATCTGTAACCTAGAATTTGGCAGTGATAGAGAAATCTGCAAAATAGCCCCTGATCCCACACCCTTCAGGAGGGCATATGCCCCAGTATGAATCTGGGATCTCTGCCCAGTCTTGGCCCTCTCACAGATCCCCAAATTCTCTGTTCAACATACCCCTGGCTAGACCCCATTCCCAGTGTCCACATTCTTTTCGGTTTGTCTCCCTGTGCTGACTTGGACTGGAAAAGCCATTCGATAATTTTTCTTGAATTTCCTGATTGGTCTAGGTCTGGTATGTTTTCTGGATCTTTGTGGAGGAATTGTGTTGGAGGAGCTGGGTTCTGTATACTTCATCCTGCTATTCGGTCATCTTGCCTGTACACCTTAGCTTTAAAAGCTCCCCTCAAAGACAAAGGCCTCTTACAGGCCTCTCTTGCCTCCCTCCCTCTGCTGCTAACATACTTCCTGGGAAATTACTTTGCATATGCTTTGTATTTAATTTTCAATGTAGCTCTTGCTTTCTTTAAATAAAATTTAAAATTGAAGACAAGTTCTGTTTTATTTTTGGTTTTGTATACTTGGTGCTGATCTCAGTACCTGATACAAAGTAACTCCTTAATCAATGATCTTTAAATTGAATTTAATATCCTTTTACATCAGTAGTTTCATGGTGGTGATAATGTCTAGTTTTGAATCATAAAACACCATCATCTGTGAGTAGTCAAACTTGCTGATCACCCAAAGACAATGAAGTTGTGCATGGTGAGCATAAATAATCCATAGCCTATTGCCAGTGATAAAGTGCACACATAATGTAGCATGTAAGCTATCCCAGAGGAAATGGGCCAGTCGTATAGTGAAAGCGATGGGCAACAGTCAGATACCATTCGTACTTGTAAAATGAGAAGAGACAGAGAAAAGTCCGCAGCGTGTGAGATGAGTCTGTCTTTGGAGATTTATAGGAAGTCAGAGTCAGGATGTACAGAGGACACATAGGCAAGAATGGGCTGTTCTCTCCATTACTGGGAAGGTGTATCCCTATTGGTGAAATTGCAGATCCTTTAATATCCATCAGAGTAATAAAAAAGTTATTGTATACCAAATATTTTGCGTTAAGAGGTCAGTTTTGCATTTGCCATTTGTGTTTATGAAGCTTTATTCTAGTCAGCTCCTTTGCTGTGTGTGTAACAGACAATAAGAAATGGGGATGAATATAAAGAAAAGGTAATATTGAAATCTATAAAGCTAATTGATGAAAATAGCTAATCCATGAATCCCTTGAACAATATTTCTGAAATACTGGTTTTTAAAGCAAATATTTTGGAATTATTTCAGGAAATAAATTTCATGTGTTTTAAACTTGATTCTATAAAAAGCTAGAAAGGATACTGAGTAGACAGTACTGGTATGGGAAATAAGCCGTGCAGCTGTGTTGGCTTCCCAAATGTTTTGCATGTGTAGTTCTTGAAGAGAAAATAGAAGTAGCCCCCTCATCTTCCAAAACTGTGAGATGCTATTTTTTTTTTCATTCAGCAGTGTTATCAAATATGGTCTACATTTTCACCTTGTGTTTGAAATAATTAGCAGAATCTTCAACTTGAAGAAGCAACTATTCAGAAAATTAGGCATAAAAAGAGCCCAATAACATTCTCAAAAGTGCAATTGCAATTATGTAAATTCTAGCTACTGGAATTATAAACATAGAGACCCAAGGGTGCAAAACTGGAAGGCTGTCAATTGCATTTTAGAGAAACACATTACCAGGAAAGTTCCATGTTGGCAGAAAGCGCTCACTGGCATGTGAATTAATTCCCTGATCTGTACCACTTGCTTCTATTTTGGTGTGCAAGTCAAGTACCTGGAAGTTTCTTTAATAATTTCCTCTCATTCTTAACATAATGAACAGCTGCACTAAATTCTCCAATACTATTCTAAGTATGTACAAACCAGCATGTAGCTGAAATGGAAAAAAAAATCATTTAATCTAATTTCCTTGGCTGTCTTAACTGTTTGTACTTGGCCTTTAAAAAAAGATACTCTTTGAATAAAGACTGAACACATCATTTTGCTGTTTTGGCGCTGAACTATCAGGACTATCGCTTTAGGATAGTTGAAACATCTTTTTAGTTGCTTCATACAAATGTTCAAAAAGACCGAGGATATTTTCATCAGAACTAGAGAGGTGTTTCAGAGTTTGTGATATTCTTTCCACCTTTTGTATTTTTGCATATATAGGTATAGATATAGATATGTATGTATACATATCTATGTAGATATGTGTATAATTTTGCTTGTTGATAGCGGTTTGCAGTCACAATGTTTCTTTTATTATAATTATACTAACTAAATAGCTTTTGATGTCTTTCCCATTATTTCTTAAAATGTCCATGTTGGTGAAATAATAGCATTTGATCTTTTATTTTTACCAGTTTGTGGGATATAAAAAATATATATTCTTCATTTTCATTGTATTCAGTTTTGAGTTTTCTCTAGCTTTTTGGAGGAATTTGAAGGGCTCTGGTGTTTAAATTTTAAGGAATATTTTACCTTTCTCAGTAGGCCATGTTGTTGGCCTGGTGGTCCTTTTAAATCACAGTTCAGCATCAATGCTTGTTTCCCTATAGGAGTGAGTGTACAAAACCCCATTATAAGAAAAAATGCAGGTAAAAAAATGGAAAATGGTTGTAGTTCATAGCTTCTATTCAAATTTGATGTCATCGATGAGTGTAAAGATTAAAATTGCTTGGCCTATTCTGTAAACTTAAGGCCTCAGATCTCCAGATCTCTCAACCAGAGTTGTTTTATTTTGTTCTCTGTAGATTCAGAAAACCCATAGAACTTTCTGGAAGCTCCACCAGCTCCACAAAAAGGTAAAACAAAAAATTTAAAAAGTGAAGTCTAAGTAGTAAATTAGATTTGTAATATGAACGATTCAGTGTTTAAAAACGACAGTATAAAATGTGATTAATATGTGCTAAATCGCTTTTTTTTTCCCCAGAGGATCTAAGACAAGAGTTCTTAATTTTTCTGTGTTTGTCATAAACACCTTTGGCAGTTTGATGAAAGCTACGGACCTCTCCTCAGAATAATGTTTCTTAAATACATAACATGAGGATCCGGATGAAACCAATTATGTTTAAATACAATTATGGAAATAGATTTTAAAAGTTTCCAAATGCCAGATTAAAAACACCGTATGGAAGATTTTTCTTTGTAGCATGAAGGGGCAAAGTTAGGTATGGTTCAATCCTTCTGCTTCAATTTCCTGATTTCAGTCATTTGAACTTCAGTATTATGGCTAGAGTAGAAGTGGCAGGACAGTTATTGACCTAAACTGCTAGAGGGATTTTCCTTACTGGGAGTTCACTACATCAGTGAGATCACAGGACCAGTGTCTCCCACCTGTATCTCAGCTCACACACACACACACACACACACACACACACACACTTTTGTGGCTAATAACCTAAATAGGAACACACACACACACACACACAATTTTGTGGCTAATAACCTAAATAGGAAAGAGCTAAGCTTCTTGCATACTATTTTGACATTAGGATAGAGAAATTTAATTTTATGACTTCCTGATTAAAGGAGGAAATTAAAAAATTGCTAGTTTTTTTTTTACCCTGAAACCACAATAGCACTTTTTTCCTCTTATATAAAATCCTCTAATATTTAACATTGTACCTTTTACCTGTGGGCATTCCATACTTTAGTGTGTGTGTGAATATGATACATGATAGAAGTGAAAAGTCACTATCTCATACTTGAAATTTCAGCTATTTTTAAGAGCTCCCCAAAACAACTTTTTGACTCATTTTGACTTTCTTTTCCACAACTTAGTTAATTTTTTAAAAGCAATTATTAAGTGGCTTAAGTGCAAGTCACAAAGCAACTGTGCCTTATGCTTCATACTCTGTATGCCCTAATAACCTTTGTTACTGTCCCTAAGGGAGTTAGGGATCTAGATTAGATTCTGCCCACCTCCCCATACAGAGGGTATGGCTCATATTAGGCAGAATTTTATCTTAAAGCTACGCTCATTGCTTGCTCAATCTGTTACCTCACTGTGGAAACACCAATAGCCAGATCACAAACCATGATCAAGACAAGCACTGATAAACATACGCACCATACGATAAAATGACCACCATAGAGTAGAAAGGGAACCAGGAGAGGGACTGTTGTACAACATTGTTTCTCAGTCACTTTTGATTTCATATGGAAGACACTTGGCTCCTGGGGTTGCTGCCTTTCCTATCATGCTCTTCCCTCTTTGTACGTAGGCGGATTCCACGTTTTTTCTGTACACAAGCATTCTCCCTATTTCACCGTGCCTCAAATCTCTCCCCACAACCTCTCCCAACTGTATAATTACAGTGCGTTGTCCTTCCTATGTGCCTGCACTCCCAAGAGTTTTATAGGGAATCTTCTCTTGGACATGAGCAGCTGCTGCTCCACCGCGTCTGTCCCCACATGCCTCCCAGTGCCTTTGGCTATCTTGACCTGAGGCGGTAATACATTAGTATCACTAGTATCACAACTAGCTTCAGGTGGAAGATACTGTGTCATATAATCTCTGTTCCTGTCCCCCCCATTCCTCCAGCCCTCTGCTAAATACCTCCCATAGTGCCTTGCACATAGGGACATAGATCATATATTTTACATAAACTTTATGCAATGCAGTGGAGCAACGATTAACTATTTTTGAAATAAGGAAGAACTGAATTTTCTTTTTCCACTGCAAACCTTTATGGGTATGGTGGGGAGAGGGAGAATCATGAAATCTTCATATTTATACATATACATATACACATACATGTATATACACATATACATATACATATACATACATACATATATATATATATGTTAAGGTATCTAACCATTATTAGACTTGGACACAAAGTCATATTGGGAGAAGTAGGCTCTAGACCTGTGGGGTGATGCTGGGGGTCAGGCAGGGCCTTCCAGGGGGAAGTATACTAGAATATGATTGGAGGAAAGGGTTAAGTAATGTATTTATAAGTATAATATTAACAATATTAGAGGATTCTTCTTGATACTTGCAAAGTTGAGTTGGGCACATTAATGCTCTCTGTCCATGGGCCACACACGGTGTCAAATAAAATTGTACTAAAAGCATACATGATGAAGGTTCCCCCACCCACCCAAGAAGTCACGACTAAAGGAGAAGGGGGAGGGGGACTTGACATTTTTATTATTTAAAAAAAAACACTGGTAATTCATCTGGATGAGTTAACGCACCCCCCCCAACCTTCATAATTAATTTATAAATTCTTTAATATCTGTTTCTGAAACTGTATTGCTTACAACTTTTTCCCCTATTTTATTTATTTGAATTCTTTGTTTTGTTGTTTGCTTTTAATTAAGTTTTGCTTACATATGACTGTGTATAATAATTTCTGCAGATTCTTTTCCTTTCTTCTCCATTCATTGTGAATTCACCTTGTTTACTTTTTTTTTCCTTTCCTTTAGTAATTTGGTTTACTTTTCTTAAAAATCAGATTGGCTAAAGGCTTACTGATTTTGCTATTCAAAAACTAGCTTTGAATATTGTTGATCTTTCTGTAGTACTTTTTGTTTGTCGTTGTGTATATTTCAGTTCTAATTTTAAAGATTTCTTCTTTCATATTTATTTTGGGTTTAATTTGTTGATTGTCTAGTTTTTTGGTTGCATACCCAATTACTTTTCTTTTTTTCCTATTTTGCTATCTTGTTTTCCAGAGGTATCATGTTTCCTCTAAGGACTATTCTAGTTTTAGTTACCAAATCTTGGTTTGCTATTTTTTATCTTATTTTTCAACTGTTATGCCAGTAATGGTGATTTTTATTTGTGTTTGGTATATATGGATGGATCAATTTATAATTTAAACTTTCTCTATCATCATTTTTTGAGTTGATATTTGAAGGGATTGCCACTCTTTGAAAATTCTGTTTTTTATACTCAAGGATAGTCTATCAAGGATGGGGAACCTGCGGCCTCGAGTCCGTCCACATGTGGCCCTCTAGGTCCTCAAGTGCAACCCTTTGAATCTAAATTTCACAGAACAAATGCTTGTATTAAGGGGATTTGTTCTGTGAGGTTTGGATTCAGTCAGAGGGCCACACTTGAGAACCTAGATCAGTGGTTCTCAACCTTCCTAATGCCATGACTTGTTAATACTCATTTGTTGGCATATCTGCATGGGGACAGACCCGCCTGGAGTCAGATAGAGGAGCAGTGCCTCAGTTCCTGAGACCATCGGAAATATGTGTTTTCCAGTGGTCTTAGGCAACTCCTATGACCCCCGAGAAGGGGTTGTTTGACCCCCAGAGGGGTCGCAACCCACAGGTTGAGAACCATTGACCTAGAGGGTCATATTGACTTTGAGGCTGCAGGTTCCCTACCCCAGGGCCTATCTGCCCAGGATTAGTCAGGCCGAACCTGATGACCACTGAGCTTCAGGTCTGTCCCATGGCCACTGACATTTGCCCAGCTAGTAAGTCTGCATGGCTTGGGAATAAATTTCAGTGAAAGTTTCATGTTTCTTCTGATCCCTCCACCACATCATCTCACTTAAATAACTGCTCTTTGGGGCATCCTGCTCTTTTCTGCATGTGACCAGCCCAGGGAAGGTATGCTTGTCAGTCTGGCCCCCTCCACTGTAGAGTGGACGTGGTCATTCCTACCAGTTTGTGGATTTTAGAATAATTCCTGCTCATTGATATTCCACCCTTTTCCCCTCAATGCCCTTCACCAGTCAAAGGAGCTATGTCACAGTATCACAAAGATGCCTTCAAATTGACTCTATGATTTCCCCTCAGCAAGAAAAAAAATATTCCTCTTTGTCATCTTCAATATTATTGTCCTTATTATTGGGTCATTTTCAGTCCTGACTCTTTATAGGGGTTTCTTGGCAAAGGTACTGGAGTGGTTTGACATTTCCTTCCCTGTCTGGCTCATTTTTTAGATGAAGAACTGAGGCAAACAGGGTTAAGTGACTTGTCCAGGGTCATACAGCTATTAAGTGTCTGAGGCCAGATTTGAATTCAGTAAGATGAGTCCTCCCGACTCCAGTCCCAGAGCTCTATCCACTGAGCCAATACATTAGGAACCAAAATAGAGACCTTAGAGTGTAATATCAAAAACACTGAATTCATTTTCCAGAAAGCTTGGATCTAGTCCTAACTGCTATTAAATAACTAAATCAGTCAATTAATAGCCATTTATTCAGTACTCACTGGGGACTGCGCTGTGTGCTAAAGATACAGATATTTAAAAAGGAAACAATTCAATGAGCCTACCACCTATGCTTTAAAAATCTAAGTCATTTAGAAAGAAAATGGGCAGAGTAATTTCACGCACAAATCCCTAGGGTGCTGCTCTCGAGACTGCTTTCCAAGTTGACATAGAGTCGTTAACAAACTCTTAAGTCTGGCCATTCAGCCAATACTGATTTCATCTCATTGTATCACCATCTAGTCCAGGGGTGGGGAACCTGTGGCCTCAAGGCCACATGAGGCCCTCCAGGTCCTTGGGTGCTGCCTTTTGACTGAGTCCAAGTTTTACAGAACAGATTGTGCCCTCGAGGCTGGCCAGTTCCCCACCCCTCATCTTTTCCATCTTCTCCATCTTCCTAAGAGTAGTATGTGAACCTTTTGGAAATGGTTTGATAAAATCCAAATAAACTGTATTACAGAATTCCCTTTTTCTACCATTTTACTAACACTACCAAATGTCTCATGTCCTCTTGATGAAAACGTGATTGACCTTCTTACCATTGCCTTGTTTCCTATATGTCACTAATAATCTCTTTAATAAAGGCAGTTGTTGACAGGTAATACAATGAGATGAAATCAGTATTGGCTGAATGGCCAGACTTAAACATGTGTTAATGACTCAATGTCATCTTGGGTCTGGAGGAAAGGAGACTCTTAGCAAGTCACTTAACTTCTACCTCGGTTTCCTCATTTGTAAAGTAGGGATAATAATAGCCCTACTTGAGAGTTGTTTTGAGGACCTAATGAAATAATATTTGTGAAGCGCTTAGACCAGTGCTGACCTCATTGTTGTAAGCCTGTGAAACTTGGGCAATACACCAGCGCCATGCAAGGAGCCTCATCAGGTCTCTGTGAAGAATTTGGGAATTGGTTAGGTGACGTGAGATGCTGACACAGGACCATTCACCGGGGCATACCTGCATCAAAGAAGGTGCTGTACTCTATGAGCAAAGTAGAACTGAAGTAGCTCAAAAGAAACATGAAATATACAAATTTAAAGAATCTACCCCAAATGTTCACACAGACTCTTGGTGCCTGACCTGTGGTAGAGCTTTCTGAGCTTGTATTGGTCTGATCAGCTACAGTCTGGCACATTGGAACTTGCCTCTAGCAAAATGATGTCATTGTGGTCCTCTTCAAAAACAGACAACAACCAATAGCCACCCACCCTCCTTATACATATATGCGTTTTTTTTAAGCCTAATTGCAAGACTACATTTATATTTACATTTATCTCATCTTGTTAGATGTAGCCCAGTTTTCCAGAGCCTCTTGGATCCAGATTGCTATCCCTTGTTAGCTCTCCCCCTCCCAGTTTGGTGTCCTCTGTAAATGTAATAATCAGACCAGCTATCTCCTGGTCATTGAAAATAATGCTAACAGCACTGAGCATGCTTCTGTTTGGCTGCCCACAGAATGTGAGCTGCTTGAGAGCATGAGGGTGTCACTTTTCAGTTTGTATCCCCGGTGCTTTGCATATTAGAAGCATTTTAAATGCTTTTATTCATTCATTCATTCATTCATCCATTCAGCAGACAAAAACAGAAATAAAAGCTCTGGAGAACATATTTAGGAGAAAAGATAGCTTAGAAGAGAAAGTAGAAAACTTTACACAGGTAATGAACTCCTTGAAACCTAGAATACACCAAACAAATTGATCATTCCATTGAGATTACAAGAAATATTAAAACAAAATCAAAAAGTTGAAAATTTTAGGATATGTATTTGAGTTTAATATGATAATTTAAGATATATGTGTATTTGTTATATGTGTGTATATACATGTATGTGTATGTATGTATACATATATATACACTTATATGTACATAAAACAGTTGGTCTAGGGAACAGGCTTAAGTGACTTGCCCAAGGTCACACAGCTATTAAATGGATGAGGCTAGAATTGAACTCAGGAAGATGAGTCTTCTTACTCTAGGCCCAGCACTTTTTCCACTGAGCCATCTAGCTACACATCAGAAAGAGTTATTCTAGGGAGGAAATAGCCACTAACAAACTTTGCAGTCCTAAAAGAAGGACTAAAAGGTCAAAACAGAAGAAAAATAATGAGCCTGAATTTAAGGTAATGCCTTAAATTTCCTCTTAAGACATTTGGAAAATGGCTGAAATATTTATACCATGTGAGTAAAATGGAAAACCACTGTACAAAAGAGATGATTTCAGAGAATCCTAGCTGTTATGTGATGATGCAGAGTGAAGTAAGCAGAATGAGGAAAACAGTTTATACAGGGACAGCAACATACAGATGAACAGCTTTGATGAAAGCATGCTACCCACCTCTTTAGAGAGAGGCAGCGGACGCAAAGTGTGGAAAGGCTCATAAAGATATGGATGATGAACACCGTGGGTGTGTTCTGATTGATTTGCTTATTTGTAAAATATGTAAGTATTTGTAACATAAGTATAATCATTCAATGCATGTTTTTCATTTTTGTGCTCTTTTCTTCTCATGGGGAGGTTGAAGGCTAGCAGTGATGCCAATTAAAAAAAAAGATGGGCCATTGGAATATTTTTTTGAATGAACAGAAACAGAAAGGTATTTAGAAGGAAGCAACGACAAGTTGGACAGTTTTGAAATCAGACTTTTACTATAAAAATTTTATGGATATCCATGTTAGGGTTTCACATCGTCTTTTTGTTTAATTATATATGTGTAAATACTCTTGCTTTAAGTTGGGTATTTTAACAAAACAAAATTTTAGGAAAAAGATGGGAAAGAA
>CM053601.1:19171746-19208236 GCA_028646575.1 Pseudocheirus occidentalis
GCCAGTGGTCTATCCACTGCACCATCTAGCTGCACCTACCCTTTGGTTTTTCTATAGAGGAAACTGACCCCCAGAGAAGTTGTGACTTTTGCTAAAGTTCCAAGTAACTCAGAATCAGGATTTAAACTATGCACCCGTGATTTCTAATCCAGGACTATCTAGTCCATCACCTCTCTAAATTTCCCTTTACCCCTAAAATTCCAAAGTAAGGGCAAAGAATCCTATATCCCAGTCAAATTCAGAACTAGCCAGCCATCTTAAATATGAACACTGACATCTTCGATTCAACATGCCCCAGACTGAATCCATTATCTTTTCCCCCAATCCTCTTTGCTTCCAAATTCCTTTATTATTGTGTAAGGTACCACCATCATTCCAGGCACTCAGGCTCAGAACCCAGGTGTTATTCTTGATTCTTCACTCTCTCATCCCCCCTATTCAATCCATTGCCAAATTCTGTCAATTTTACCTTACAAACATCTTTTTTTTTAAATTGCATTTTTAAAATTACATGTAAAATAAAGTCTTAACAATTCATTTCAAGTTCCAACTTCCCTTTCCTGGTCTCCTCTCCCTCTTCATTAAGAAGGCAAACAATTTGATACAGGTTATATATGTGCTGTCATATAAAACACATTTCGTATTAGTCATATTGTGAAAGAAAACAGACAAAAACCCACCAAGAAAAATTAAGTTTTTAAAGTATGCTTCAATCTGCATTGAGACTCAATTCTTTATCTGGAGGTGGACAGCATTTTTCATCTTAAGTCCTCTGACATTGTGTTAGATCATTATATTGCTGTGAAGAGTTAAGTTATTCATAGCTGATCATCTACAATATTGCTGTTATTGTAAATGTTCTCCTGGTTCTGCTCACTTCACTTTGCATCAGTTCGTGCAAGTATTCCAGGTATTTCAGAAACTTTCCAGGCCTGTATTTCTCATAGGAGAGTAGCTTTTCACCACAACCATATACCACAATTTATTCAATCATTCCCCAATTAATGGATATCCCTTCAATTTGCAATTCTCTGCCACCACACAAAAAGCTTCTACAAACATTTTTGTATATATAGGTTCTCCCCTCCACCCTTTTAAATCTCTTTGGGATAGAGACCTAATGTTCCAAATTGGATCAGTTCATAACTCCACCAACAAAGCATCTGTGCTCCAATTTTCCCACATCTCCAACATTTAGCGTTTTCCTGTTTTGTCTTATTAGCCAATCTGATAGATATGAGTGGCACCTCAAAGTTGTTTTAATTTGCATTTCTCTAATCATTAGCAGTTTAGAGCATTTTTCATATGACTATAGATAGCTTTGATTTCTTCTTTTGAAAACTTACGTTTGTATTCTTTGACCATTTATCAGTTGTGGAAAGACTCCTATTCTTAGAAATTTGGCTCAATTTTCTATATATTTGAGAAATTAAGCCTTTATCAGAGAAACCTGCTGTAAAAATCTCTCCTCCTCCCCAATCCCCCGCCAATTTTCTGCTTTCCTTCTCATCTAGGCTACATTTGTTCATGCAAAACCTTTTTAAATTTAATGTACTCAACATCATTCATTTTACATCTTGTAGTGCTCTCTAGTTCTTGTTTGGTCACAAATTCTTCCCTTATCCATAGATCTAAAAGGTAAATGACTTCATGCTTCCCTAATTTGTTTATGATATCACCCTTTTCCTCTAAATCATATATCCATTTTTACCTTATCTTGGAATACAGAGTGAGATGTTGGTCTATATTTAGCTCCTGCCAAGTTGCATTCCAGTTTTCCCAGCAGTTTTTGTCAGATAGTAAGTTTTTGTCCCCAAAGCTTGGATTTTTGCATTTATCAAACACTACATTACTTTGGTCAGTTATTATTAGGTATTGTAGAAAGGTCTTTTGTAGACATTTCCTTCTCTCTTTTGACACTGCTAGCACCCTAGTACAGACCTGTATTACCTTATGCCTGAACTACTGCAATAGCCTTCTGGTTGGTTTCCCTGTTTCAAGTCTGTCTTCCACTTAGCTATCAAAGACAGATGCCTAAATTACAGGTCTGACCATGTCACTTCTGTCCCCTCTCCCCATTCAATAAACTGCTGTGGCTCTTTATTATCTTTAGGTTCAAAGAGAAAATCCTATTTTGATTTGAAAGCTCTTTCCTACCCTTCTCATCTTTTTTTCACATTAATCCTCCCTCAATATACACTGTGATCCACTGACTCTGGCCCTCTGGGCTTCTCCTCTCACAAGTCGCTCCATCTCCCACTTCTGAACTGTCACTGGCTGTCATCCTTGCCTCGAATTCTCTCCTTTATTGTCTCTACCGTGGCTTCCTTTAACTCTCAAGCAAAATTGAACTTTCTATAAAAAGTCTTTCCCAACCACTCCCCCCTTTAATGTTAGTCTTTCCATCTAAAATTATCTCCACTTTCCCTGCATTTGTCTCATTTGTACAGAGTTGTTTAACATTTTCCCTCTCCATTAGGCTGAATTCTCTGAGAACAGGATCTGTTTTTTGCCCTTCATTCTATACCCAGCACTTAACACAAGTGTGCACCACCTACTACATGTTGAACAACCTAGCTTAAAAAAAAAGAACTCTTTAGAGGTAGTAGTATTGAAAGTGAGTTACTTTTACCTGGATATACATGAAATCACTCAGTTTAAGGTATTTTTTTTCTTGAACTACTGGGGAAGAAAAGTGAATTCATGAAAAAAAATGTAAAGACACTTTTGCTTCCTATCCCCAAGAATTCTAGGTTCCAAGAGCCTTTAAATTCTGCAGAAGCTTTTTCATATTATTCTTATGCACCTGCCTGATCAGAACGTCAGCAAATTATTTTCACTGGCAAGTAACTAATTTATGAATAAATAAGAAGTTGGAGCCTAAGAAACTAGAATAATAAATTCAATTCCTTAAAGTATTTGTTTAAACATTTACTTAAAATTGGTACCAAACTTTTTTATTTTGGTATTTAGAATTCTGTCAAGGAGAATGTTTGGGAGACAAGAGGAAAAGTGTGTTTTTAATCTACATCCTGTAGAATGAATTATTTTCTGTGAACCCTTCTGGTCGAGCCTCAGAATGGTCTCTGGTAAGCTGCTATCAGATTGTGTTTGTGTGTGTGTGTGAAAATATCAAATAAGTGCAAGCCTACCCAACAAGTTTTAGTTACAAAGTTTCCTCCAGGATGAACAATCACTCACTGTAAAACTTTCTGCAGGTGTCCTGGGGTGTCAGCCGGCCTCTGTTTATTATTGGTGTGCTGCGTACAGGGTGGCTGGCCGGGCCATCACTAACAACTCTGTGCAAATGGGTCAGAGAAATGAAAATAAACCCTGGACAAGCAGGAACTTTTCGGGTCTGGGGTTTTGTTGGCAAACCTTGTCCCAGTTTCTCTTTAGGTGCTACTTAAAATTGCTACTTATTTAACTTGGAAGATACTTCACACAGAGAAGTCTTTGTGAAATATGCATGGTAGGGAAACCAGGTGGAAGCAGGTGTGCAACTGTTTTATTTTAAGTTTCACTGGAGGAACACTTCCTTTGCTAGTTCTGAGGATTTTCTCTTCTTCAGAAGTCTGTTTGTGGAATTTGTTTTCCAGGGAGAGCAGTATGTGTGTGCATGTATGTGTGTGTGAGTATGTGTATGTAGAGGTAGGGGTGTGTGTGTGTGTGCGTATGTGTGTGTATGCGTGTGTGTGTGCGTGTGTGTGTAGAGTAGGGTAGAATTACTATAAAAATAATTTTAAAATTCATTTGCATGTTTTGAACTTGAATAAAAAATAAAATTATCTGTAAATAATTTTTAAAAAGAAGCAAACACCTATTAAAACTTAAACATGTTAATCAATTCAAAAATTTACTTTAAATAAATTTTTTCCAACTCGGTTTTATACTATTTATGGTCCCCCTGGTTTCTTAGGCACTTGGTTATCTCCACATCTATTCTCTAATCCTTATAAATCTTTTGTTAGGTTCTTTTCCCTCTTGTTCACAGGATCACAAAGAGTCCTAAAGGACCTTAGAGGTCACTCAATCCATTTCCTCTCCCTTAAAATTATCTTGTATTTATTCTGTGTATAATGACACACACACACACGTGCACACACACGCATATATGAGTGTGCTTATAAACATATACACAGACCTATATGCACACACACATATACATGTATACACAGGTATATGTATAAATGTACATGCATACATTTATAGTATATATATGCATATATGTAAATGTAGGTACTTCAACATATATCCTTAAGGGAAGAGTCTGATTTTCTTTTGTCTTTGTATCATGAGCGCCTACTCCTTAAGGTGGCAGGTTTCCCTACTGTTATGTGAATCTGAAGATCTTCCCTGCCCCCAGGCCCTTTGATAGGCTTAAGTGGCTCCAAGAATGTTCCCTGATTTGAAAGTATGGTCTGCCCCCTAATAGGCTGAATGTGGCCACATGGAGCCTGTGGAGGGAGGCTTGTTCTTTAGGAATGCCCGCGTCTTATTACTTTGTGACTGGGCAGCGGGTCAAGAGGATTGTGACATTCTCTGATACAGGAGAAGGCTATATATAAATATGCCCTGATGTGAGGTTTTGCTTTGGGGCTCACTTTGGAAAGAGTTGTGTGATTTGGTCAGATGAGATTCTGGGCACCCGTTGAGCCCCCCAGCTTTGAAAACCCAGATGTTGGTGCTTCCCTTTCTGGTAACTTACTAGGTATGGATGTAATGGTCAGACAGCTGGAAGCCCATCTGCTGATCTGTTTCTTTGTCTGCTTGTAACTTGTGTTTGTATTCTGTTTGTATTCTCTGGAATTCAGGGTGCTGATGTTTTCCCCTGATCTAGGTAAATGAAATATGTTGGATTAATTAAATTAAGATTGTTAATGCATTTTGAGTTGCTTTGCTTTAGAAAAGCAGACCTAAGAACCTGTGCTAGCAGCCGCCCTGGGTATGCTAGGGTGCTTGCTGATATACCACCCCGCCCCAACCTAGCCCAATGCCTTGTACAATGAAGATTTCATAAATACTCATTCACTTATTAATTGAACTTACATATAAGAAAATTGAGGCCTAGAGAGATTAATCCCCACAAGAAAACTGAATCCAGCTCTTCTGAATCCAAATCAAGGGGTTTTCTTGATGGGGTGCTCAAACCCCAGGCCTAAGATCATGTCTCTGGAAGGTTTCCAATTTCTCAGTAGGTCCCTGTTCTGTGAGAAAATTTGCTCTTCTTATAGAACACATCCTCTTATCAGAACAGACAAAGGAGTGCCTGGCCCAAAGATTTTTGTTGTTGGCTTGCCCAGAGACTCTCTCTCCCTCTTGGAGCCAGATCCTGAAGGTCCATGCCTCTGCCAACTCCCTCAGTGTCTGGTACACTCCCTACACTTTCCCATCCATAGCTCCCAAAGTCACCTGGACCCTTAGATTACCTAATTAGTATCCCTGGCATTTCTTTTCCATATAAACCTCAGCATCATCCTCAGTCTCTCGCAGGTTCCCTTACAGACCCATGCCTGCTTTTGCTAAAGAGTTATAAGAAGCTTTTTGCTGCTTGACTAAGAGAAACCTTTTGTGTGTGAATTCATTCGAGGCAACTCTGTCTTGGCATTCTTGGGGTCTCAACACCTCAAAACCTCATCGTTCCCGCTACACTCTATATAAAATACTCTGGGTTTAATATGCGTATGTTTCTTTACTTCTCAAAGTCTCCCTTCTTTTCTTTTTTTTCCTTGTGTGAAGCCACTGCAGTTAAGTGACTTGCTCAGGATAACACAGCTAGTGTCTGAGACTGGATTTGAACTCAGATCCCCCTGACTTCAATGCCAGTGCTCCCTCCACTCTGCCACCTAGCTGCCCCAAACTTGCCTTTTAATGAACTGTTCTTCAGCACCCTTCCACATTATTTTCTAATCTTGTTGAAGATTTATGCACATAATTTTCTCTAATCTAGACTAATATTCTATTTGCTTTGTGTAGTTCCTCATCTTTTAATACTCTCACATTCTTCAGAAGTAAATCCACACAATTACTTATTTTTTTCTTTTAAATCCTCCTTTAAAACTTTTAGGTACATCTCCTCCCTTTCTGACACTGACTTCAGTATCTCTTCTTCTCAACCTTGGAGTCCCACTGGATAAGAACAAGAAGATGTGTTCATTGGTCACATCAATTAGACCACCGTGAATTACCTGAGACGGGAATTTGCTTTTGCTTCATAAATACTGTTCATTTTTACCATCTTCTCTGTCTGAGCTGCTACCTTCATCATTCAGCCTCTGCTACCTGTATTCTAAAGTACAGTACAGCCTTCTCAGGTCCACCAACCAGGTTCTTCTTTTCTTTGTTCTACCTTGAATGCTGCCAAACTGAAGTCATCACAGTGTCCCACCACATATTCCACTACTTCTTTATCTTATACCACATGCCCTAAATCTGACCATGGCTTTCCACACTCGACACCAGTCTATCCAGCTATCCTAAACTTACTAAGCATCTGCTATCACCAAAGTGGCAGTCTACTTCCCATGACCAGATCTAAGTATTTAGCAAATTGCTCCTCAAATATGTGTTCACATATGATCAATCCTTTAGGCTTAGGTTTTATAATGAGTAAGGATTTCTACAAGCATTTGGGAACATATGAGTCCATTCTAAAAAATGAGATTTTTTAGGGTGTCTAGGTGGTACAGTCAATAGAGTACCAGTCCTGGAGTCAGCACGACCTGAGTTCAAATCCAGCCTCAGACACTTAACATTTGCTAGCCGTGTGACCTTGGGCAAGTCACTTAACCCCAATTGCCCTGTCCTTCCTCCTCCAAAAAAAAAAAAAGATTTTTTTTCTTTTTAGAACAATGAATGTCATAAGATAGGATTATCTTATCCTGCACTTGGGAACCAAGAAGGCCACAAATGACCTCAAGGCCACAGGTTCCCCACCCCTGGGTTATACTTTCTGTCCCTAAAAAAAAGACCATTTGCCCCTTCGTAATAACCAACTGCATTTTCCCTTTAAAAACCCAATGTAGGGGGCGGCTAGGTGGTGCAGTGAATAGAGCACCGGCCCTGGAGTCAGGAGTACCTGAGTTCAAATCCGGCCTCAGACACTTAACACACACACACACACACACACACACACACACAAAAAAAAACTAGCCGTGTGACCTTGGGCAAGTCACTTAACCCCAACTGCCCTCCAAAAAAAAAAAGCAAAAACAAAACCCAATGTAAAGCCATCTTTTTAATATGATATGTATCTCAAATACATCAATAAAGGTAAAATCAGGTAATGCCCCCAAAGAGGCCAAAATTCTTCCCTCACCCTTAATGTAAATTACTTTGATTACAATGTGAAGGATCTGTTCTTGTATGTGTCATCTAATCCAGATTGTCAACACCTTGTAGACAAGAGTTATCTTCATAAATTTTTACTTCTCCCTCTGCCTCTACAACCTCAGAGGTGATAAACCATATACTTTGAAAGCACACAGTAAATATGAATTGTGGGTAATGAAATTTATTGCAGCTCAATAATGTAGTTGTGCTATTTAAAAATTAACATTGTCCTGGAATGCGGCCATAGGAATAAAACAGGTGGAACCCATGCCATAATAATTTTGGTCTCTCCAGTGCTAGAACTTTAGTTACACTGTTCTTTTCACTTTGTACCTCCAGAGTTTAGGAGAAATATAATAAAATTGCAGCAGTTCCACAAGAAGGTATGAAAATGAATGAAAAGTTGGGACATTGCAGCTGTGAGGAAAAACTAAATGAATTAGGATTATCTCAACTGAAGAAGAAAAAACTCTGGGGAGTCTTAATGACTGTCAGCAAGCATGTGAATGAGTTTCACAAGGAAGATGTAAAACAGCTGTGCTATCTCCATTGAGGTAAACATTATAAGGCAATAAATGGAGTTAAATGGCAGAAATGTGTGTTAGGTTACACTTAAGGCAGAATGGGCTGAAAGGAAGAGCTATTTAAAAAAGAAACTGTAAAGTATCAAGAAATGAAATTCATTACTAAGATTCACCTTTCCATCAGTTTTTGGAAAACTGCAAAGTTTTTTTTTTCAATGCTTGCATTTTACTTGCATTATGATATATGCTGATGAGATGTGGAACACCAGTGCCTCTGAAGACATAAAAAGGGCTATCCTAGAGAAGGGAATGGAAACATGTGTGGTATTTAGTAAATGTGAGAAGGCTGCAACATATAACAAACAAGGAATTCTGAAGAAAAATAGGAATAAAGGAATTGTATGACAAGAAAATGAAAAGATGGACTGGTCATGTGGCAAAAGGGAGGGTTAAGAGTCAGAGAATTTCACTAGTGTCCTTGAGAGATCAGGAGAAAGCAAGGAAGGTTTTCAGCATATTAAATGGACAACCAATGGCATTCCTTTTTTGGTAAGACATGGATAAGAGTCACATAAAATGGGCAGGTCTGAATGGAACTCCATTTGAATCACTGGAGGAATTTCCAAATGAAGGAGATCACAAGTCCATTTAGATATTAGAGTATTTAAGTACTTATAGAGTCCTCCATTATTTAATTCTAAATAGAATATTAAACCTAGGAACTTCTGGGTCACATAATCAGTAAGATGGAGGACTAGACACTTTCTCCATTCCTCATTGATTCTAAACCCTTCTTTGTGCAAGAGGAAAAGTGGTTGCAGCTGTCTCTGCTGACTAGGACACCAAGAATGAGTTAATGACCTGATGAACTGACAGCTGAGAAGTTAAATCTCCCTTCCCTAGTGCTCACTCAGCACAGGTGTCATACAAAGTGGCACAAGCTAACACGTCAGCTTGTGACTGAGGATTCCTTCAGCAACTCCCCTGCACTGACGGCAATCTCTGCCAGAAAACACTGGCCCTGCAGAGGAGACGCAGGGAGGAAAGCAGAAGCATATTTTACCTGGGGCAGCAATGTACATGCTGCACTAACAGTGAACCAGAGAAGCAAAAAGCAGAGAGTACTAGAGCAGAGTGCTAGCACATGTTTGGAGGTTGAACCAGGCCTGAAGGAAAAGGGACTGGCATTCAGATGGAGCCAGGCAGATTCTCACATAAGTCTCTCAGGGGGAGGGACTGAGATTGCTGGAGAAAGAATTGACTAACATGAAGAGAGGCTGAAATGCTTTGGAGGTTTGAGACATTGGGGTCATCATCAAAAGGGAAAAAGTCAAAGTGAGCTACAGAGAAATATAAGGAAAAGAGAATGAAATTAGAAAAGATCTCAGAAGGAAGAAATCTCAATTTAAAATCTTGAAGCAAAAGGGGATGAAGCAATAGAAAAAATATTAATAAGAGGGGAAGATGGACTCCAGGATATCAAAATTAGTTCAAACCTCTCTAAGTAAATATTAAAGATAAAGGAAATTGAACCCAAACCTGAAAATGTAGAGAGCCCAGTAGATTCTAAAGAGAGAATGGAACCACCAAAGGATGTTTTCAAATGGTTCAAAAGAGAAAGAATGCAGAATTTATGGTTTGCAGAGCATAAATAATTGACAGGATAGAAAATCTGAATCTATCATGTGAGACTCTGAAAAGAAACTGATTTAGAATACAAATAAATATACTAAAGTGAAGGACAATCTGAAAGAAAAGAAGCAAAATGCAATGATATTAAGACATGCATTTTGTTCATATAAGAATACAAAAGCAAAAACACTGATTTTTAAAGCCAGGATATGTAGACAACTTAAAGATTGTAGGTCTACCAAGAGAACAGAGCAAACCAAAAAACCTGAAGCCCAACATTCAAGAAATAATACTGGAAAACTGACTAGAATATCTGAATACAAAAAAGTGTCAATAGAAAGAATCCACAGATTGCTTCCAAGAAAAAGAAAATCCTATATTGCAAACTCTAAGTCGCAGCAACAAGACAGAAAAAAAATTAAGGGCGTAAAGAATGATAAAGAGGTCATAAAACCATTCCTATTTGCTAAGGGAATTTCACAAAGATAATGAGACAACTAATAGCTTTGACAAAGTCGCAGGCTACAAAATAAACCTGTAAAAAAAAAACAACAGCATTTCCAATCACTGCTGACCTCCAGTCTCACAGCTCCAACTGTCTTTCAGATATCTTTTTTTAAAAAAATTGTTTTATTTATTATCTTGTTTACATCATTCATTTTCTGAGTTACAAAATTTCTCCCCGTCTTTCCCCTGCCCCCAACCCCAAAACATCGATCACACTGTAAAGCCCCTCCCCAATCTGCTCTCTTTTATGTCCTCCTCCAACACCCCTCTAACTTTCTGGTAGGGCAGGGAGGGTCTCCCTACCCCAGTGCCTGTATATCTTAATTTCCAGTTGCATGTAGTTAATAATAATTTTTATTATTACAATGTCTTTCAGATATCTCAAACTGGATGTCTACTAGACATCTTAAACTCAGTATGTCCAAAACAGAACTCGTTATCTTTTCCCCTAAACCCACTCCTCCTTCCACCTTCCCTATTACTATTATATAGGCAAGAGGTGATGCGGGCTTAAATGAAGGTGATAACTATGTAAAAAGTCATGAAGATAAACAGTTATGAAGTTGTTGAGGTAGACTAGTTATGAAGGCAGAAATGACAAGATTCGGAAACTGATCAGATATGTGACATGAATGAGAATGAAGGAAAAGAGTAAAACAGGTGGTGAACCAAAGGAGACTAGAGGAATAGCAGTGCCCTGGACACAGACTGAAAATGCTGGAAGAAAGTCTTTGGGCAAAAGATAAAGAGTTTTATTTTGTACAAGGTGAGTATGAGATGTCTATAGGACATACGGTTTAAAATATCCAATAGGGTACTGGCAATGTGTGACTAAAGATCAAGGCAAGATGGGCTAAATATATTGAATCAATTATGTCATCTACAGAGAAGCAATAATTAAACCCACCAAGAGAAGCAAGGAAAACCCACAGCAAGGCCATTGGTTCCCATAGTTAGTGACCATCATACGGATATAAGCCAGCGAAGGGGAGTAAGTGCGATAAATTAGGTAGGTAGAGGAGAATCAGGAACAAGGAAGTCGCTATCAAGTTAATGTTTAAAAATCTCACTCGTCTAAAAATGGATAATAAATGATCAATTATAGCCACAAATAAAGTCATAACTACCGTTTATTGATCAAGCCATTGGTAAATGGGGATATGATTCACTTATATACATCTATGGATATTTTATGAGTACAGATGTATACATATGTGTACATATATGTATATACATATGTACATTACAACATATATACAAACATATATACATTCTACCTGGCGGCAATCTTTTGCACTCCTTTGTCACATCCTCAAGAAGCTCACCATCAGGAACTTTTATCGTTCCATCGCCCTTGGTACTCATACCTCATCAGTACCCTCAGAACCCTCTGCCAGGCTGACTGGAGAACAAAGCAAAGTTCCTCCTACAGCCTCTGTTTTATAAGGCTGTCCAGACAAGCAATGTCTTTATTTCATACCCTGTTGGACCCCGCTGGACTTGATCATGCCTCCTGCACTGGTACTTCCCCCACCCCCATTTTGAATTTGTTTTTATGTGTTGTCTTCCTTTGTTAGAATGTAAACCCCTTGAAGGTCAGAGCTATCTTTTTGTATTTATAGCCCTAGTGTTTATCACAATGCCTGACACATAGTAGGCACTTCATTAATGCTTACCAACTCACTAGAATGTGAACGCACACACATACATAATGTGAAGAATAAAATGCATTCTTTTGAAATCAAAGCATATTTTTTTTCCTTCGGAAATTGCAAGCATATTTGTTGGGGAAGAAAAGAAAAAAGCGAAACATGTGGGTAATTTGTTTTGACTATAAATTCTAGGGAAAACATTTAAATAAACATTATTCAATAAAACTAAACCCCATATTTCAAAATTATGAGAGTATTTGCTTTCCTTGTAAATCATAAAATACATATTAATTTTATGAATTACTTTAGTTAGGACTAAAGTAAAAGAAAATCCATCTTTAAAATAATTTTAAAATGTCATAACACTCTGTCCAAATTATAATCAATTTTAAAAAATGACATTGGCAAGGGATACTTTAGGCTCAATATTAATTTCTAAATAAATACAGTTCATTGAACTATGAATTTTGCTAAAAATCAGTTTCTTTAGAAAACATTGAGCATATATTCCAAAAAAGCTAATTATATTATAACTTTTCATACAGCAATACAGCTCTTAATCATTACATTGTCTGCTGGGAATTGGTTGGATGAGATATTTTTTATACTGGAATAGAAATGGAAAAAAAACATTTTTTACAACATTTATACGGATTATAGTTTTCCATGCTTTCTTGGCTTGATTTGAACTCAGGTCTTCTTGATTCCAGAGCCAGCACTCTAATCTCTGTACCACCTTGCTGCCACAAAGAACTGGAAACGGGTATGGTAGCTGTGACAAGGCTATAGGATGCAACCAATAAAGAATGATGAAAGAGGAGTGATTTTGTTAGGTCAAAGAATTTTGCTTTAGGAAGAAAAGATGGGATGGTGTAAAAAGTAACAAATGACAGCTGAGCAGTGAGCATGTTCCACAAGGACCTTTGAAATGTCAGAAGAAAGCACAAAAGATCTCTTGGAAGTGGGTCAGAACCCCCTGGCCCTGCCCCAAGCATGCTGACTGTCCAGCTGTCATTCCCTCACTCTTTACACCATCTCATCTTCTGGACAAGAATTGTACAGGATGGAAGAATATGGATGAGCTGTAATCTGCATCACTGAAGGGGTCTTGCAAATCAGATCCATTGAAGCATTTTGAGTATTTGAAATTTGCAATATTTTAAAAAAGTAAATTTCGCCCTATAGCAAACTCCTCCAAACATTTTTCTGGTGGTTAGTCAGACTGAATTCTATTTGAGGAACGACTTGTATATATTTAAATCATCACACAGTGATATAGTTGAAAACATGTTCATGATAAGAGCAGCAACATTCACTGGGAATGCTGTCAAAATTGTTATTCAACATTATAGCTTCATATGTTTTTTAAAGTCTAATTTAAAAATGAATTCAAATTTAAATTCCAAAATCTTCAGTGAATTTACTAAGGCATGAGAATAAGTCTTCTAATAAATCTTCAGTTTCAATGCCTATTTCACTGTCAACTCTAATAGCTTTCTTGGTGGCTAGAGTTACTTTTTTGCATTCTTTCCATCCAATAGCCATATTTCCAAAAATACTAACCTGCTAGACTATGTGTTACACATGTTAGACATTAACAAATGTGATTTTCAAGGAGCCCTGATGTGTTACACATATAAGATGGAATACTTGTGAGTGACTTGATTCAAAGTACCACAATTGGAGGTTAGCTCCCATTCTCCATTTTTAAAATTTGTTTGTGGCTAGTTTTAATGTGGTCATGGTATACAGTCATATGATTTACAATCAAATGGATTAGCCACTAATGTAAGCCTCATTCAAGCATTAGGAGTAGATAGGTATACCTTCCAGATGCTAAGGAAAAACATCATTAGACTGGATTATTCAGACCACTTTTTTTTAAAAAACAAAGCATAATATTTTATAACGTAATGTCATTTTTGCAGAAAATACCGAGATGAAACCAGGGTGTCTTTGACAAAAGCATATGATTATTTATAGCTAAAACTGTCTAATTTAGAGCAAACATGTTGCTTCTAACCACATTCACTGCAGAATTTTTTTGGCTAAGTGTAGGCACTGCATGAAGGCCTGTGCACTGCGGCACACCCTGTAATTATATAGGAAGAGTTCTTTCTTTCATTATTTTGTGCTAGCTGATTCCAAGGAAAGAGGTTGGAAAAGTACGTTGTTGCTTTCAGTAGAGAGGACAAAAATGACGTCTCTGAAAAAATCAAATTGCCTACAAAGTAAACTTAACAAATATGTCAGAGACAGACAAAACATTTACTAAGATACTGCTATGTGCCAAGCACTGTACTAAGAGGTAGTTATATTCAGTGCGAATAGAACACAACATGAACAACAAAACAACTGGAACTGAATGTTGAGAAGTCATAACGAAAAATGTAAAAATAATCTTGTCCAAACAAGAGATATGAGAAAACACTTCCCTTAACCCCACTTGTTTTCAAGGGTGGGAAGGCAGCATTGGTGGGTGTGGGACATTGCATATATTGTCAGACTTTTCCTCTGTGGTAACTGACTTTGCTGGATCTTTTTTTCTCTTTCTTTTTAAATAAGGAAATGATCCATAGGGAAATGCCTGATGCCTGTGAAAAGCAATGTGGGAAGAAGTTTAGGGAACTTCACAATCTAGGCCTAGAATTGTACCTAGGAAAGAACTCTCAAATTGATATGAACTTCTGGAAAAACTGGAAAACAATCTGGTAGGAATTAGGTTTAGCGTAACATCTTACCTCATACTCTCCAACTAATTCAAAATGCATGCATTTTGCCTGAATATTAAATATCATACCATAAAAAATTTTGAAGAGAAGCAGATCATATACCTTTTATAGCTTTGGGTAGGAAAGGAATTCTTAACTAGACAAGGGACAGAAATAAAATAGATAATTATGATTACATGAAATTGAAAAGCTTTTGCACAAACAAAACAAATGCATCTAAAATTAAATGGACAGTAGGTGACTAAGAAAAAAATCTTTTTCAAATTTTTCTGATGCAAGTCTGATATCTAAATACACATGCACATATAAGTTATATAAGTATCTGAGACTAGAAGTCATTCCAGAGTAAAAGAAAATTATATTATTATTAAGCACCTACTATGTTCTGGGCACTGTGCCAAACACTAGAAATACAAATTAAAAAAAAAAGTAAGAAAGTCCTTTCTTTGAAGAAGTTTACAGTCTAACACGGGAAGACATACAAAAGAAACCTGAAAAAAAGAAGGAAAGGGAAATATGGGGGCATGACTGTGAAGTTCAAAGAAACAGAGACAGAAGGGAATATGAAGAGAAGGCAGGGACTCCCTTCTTAAATGGAGCTTCTGGAAAACACCTCTTCGCCCTTCATTCAGAGGGAGAAGTCCTAAGGGCAGAGGTTGGTGATGAGGGATGAATTCCAAGGTTGAAGGGATCTCCAGTATGATACTCCTGGGCCATGAGAGAGAAGTCCAGAGGAGTTCAGCCAGGTAGGAGATGAAAAGACAGATGGTCCTGGTCACTAATCACTAATCTCTCCAAAAGATGAATAAAAAGAGATGTAAAAATCAAAACCACCCTTCTTCAAGATTTCTTCTCACACCCATAAAATTGGAAAAGATGGGGAAAAAAGAGAATAGTTAATGTTGGAGGGGCTGTGGAAAGATAGGTAAACTATAATGCACTATTGGCAGGGCTGTAAATGGGAACAATCATTCTGTAAAGCAATTGGCTCAAATGTCAACTAAGGAGAAGAGGATCTGTGGGCTGGCATATTGCATATCATCAGAACTTTTTGATGCAATTGGCTTGGCTGGATTTAAAAAAAATTCTGTTAGGACGGCTCTCTAGCAAGAGAAAGTTGGAGAAATATAAATGATTAAGAAAAAAGATAAATTATAACTTTGAAATAAGCAGGTTGAGTGGAGTGATTCAGGGACCAGAATGCAAACGTTTAGGAAGAGAACATTAAGTGAGTAGAAACAATAAGGGTAAATAGTTTTTTTTTTCCCTAGGAGTTTGGTGGAAAAAAATATGTTGGCTGATAGCCTGAGGGGATGGTAGGATCTAGTAGGGATTGGTGGGGCTTTATACTTGTTTGTTTTTTAGCGAATGAGGAAACTTAAATGTGTTTATAAACAGTAAGGAACGAACTAGTAGATAGAGGAAAAATTGAAGATTTTAAGAGTGGAATGTTGCATTTAGATAATTCTAATTAAGACCTTCCTTATACATCAATAGATCCAGGATCTTACTGCCATGAGTTAGTTAGCAACACTTCTATGCCTTCTCATCTGGTGCCACTCAAATAGATTCTCTCTTCAATGGGGAGTCCACCCAGCATACTAGGGGCATACCTTTGACTCACTCAACAATGCAAGTATACAAAATGAAATACAAAGGCCACCCATTTGTTAAGCCTCACTCTTGTTACATGATATCTGGTGACAGATGTCTCTGAAAAGTGACTTTATGCTGCTTCTCCGGGATATTTAATAACTATTGATTGGCAATATGTTTAAATCTACTCATGACCTCCAAGCTCCTCTTCCCTGACCACTGGGTGACCTGCACCTTTAATTCTTTAAAGACTATTCTTTCAGGACTTGAAATGCAACCACACCAGAATACTGATTGATGTGTGAAGGAGCTGGGTCTTTGTCTTGGGTAAAAGACTGAATAATTAAAAACACTGCACTTTACCCAAAAGAATTCTGGTCTGGTCTTCTCTTAGTCAGTTTTAGGACCAGGATAGCATTATCCAAGAAACATTAATTGGAATGTATAGCTTATCCATTCAACTGCCTATCCTTTCCTGTTCATCAGCAGGAAGTTGTTCTTTTTGTCTATTTGTTTTTCTGTGTGGACAGGTAGGCTGGGCTGCTTTGAGTAATTATGATATAAGTTAGGGTGCTCTGCAATGTGTTCTGGCAATGTCAGAAAATGCATCAGTTCTTTTTTCAGCACCTGTAAAAAAATGAAGACTGGGTGTCTTCAATGACCCTTTCTATAGAGGAGCTCCTAGGAAGAAGTCTGTATCCTGAGTCTTTGATCCTAGACTGCATTCTTGAGGACCTAGTGTTGGAGTCTCTGACCCCAGACATGGAAGTACCTTGTACCATGACGTCTGTTCCTAGCAATTCAAAAATTTAGTCTTGAATCTTGAGCTAGATATTGGAGATAAGGGCCCTATATCTGAGGCTCAGGACTGGGTGGGATCCTGGTATGAACCATGAAGTAAGAGGCAATCCAATATGACAAGTGAGGCTTTATGCTGGTCCCCTGAGCTATAGATACATGAAGTAATATCCGAGTAGCAATAAACAACCAGGTGCAAGGAGACATCACTTCTAGTCCCAATAACTGAGCCTCTCACCTGAAATTTCCTATGGGATCACTCCCTCGGACTTTTGTTCTCTCCTTTTCTAGGGAACCTTACAGTAAATATAATATTCACGAGATGCACAGGGCTGAGGCTCCAATATAGTTTTTGGCCTCTCATTTCTTGCTTTGGACTTTTTCTCAACTCTTTGTTTTTACTGGCTTTTTCTTTGCCCACCTTTGCTTTATATTGAATGTTAAAAATATATGAGTACTTTAATTCAGAACATTTAATCATATTTTTCATATAATTTCTCTATCTACCTACTAATCACCTATGACAGATGCTGCCCATAAGTGGTTATCACAGTGTACTTTTCCCAAATATTTATCATATTGCAGTCTCCAAGGAGAAAATGTGGGCCACCCTTTCCTTTAGTTTTTTTTCTTCTTCTTTGATTTATAGGGAGAATTTCAAGACTGGTAAGTTTCTGTTCCTCCAGTCCAAATGTAGGTCACTGGCCACAGAGGCAAGATTTAGGGTATCATGAATTCAACTGACAATGTGTGTATAATTCCAGTGACTCACTGTCTGGGTCCTTTACTTTTCAGGCTTCTACTCTTACTAAACTCTGCTCTCCCAAAGACATTGTAACGCAAACATCTCGGCCCATTCAGGCACTCAGAGCTAGAGGTTAGACCTAGATTATACCTGGATTCCTCTTCCCAGTTTAAATTTCTTGCTACTCTTGGGTTCTTTCCCCTCATCTTACTGAGACATTTCTGTTCTTGATCAAGGTAGAGCTCCTGGATCAGCTCCCTAGCTCCCTGGATGGCTGTTCTATTAAACTAACACCACCCTTTTCTCCCTTGTTTTGACTGTGCCTCATTCATTCTTAGTGAAATGGGGGTGCACAGACAATAACAGCCCTTGAAACACGCACAGATATTTCCTGTCTAGTTGCAATCCAAATGATGCATAGAAACGGGATGGGGGAGTGGAGAGGAAGAGACTGTTTTTCAGCCATGCATGACTATGATGATGAAAAGAATTCTAGGTGGCTACAGACTCAGAACTAAAAATTCAGAGCTGTTGAGTTAGAACTTAGAACGCATATAAAAAGGCCCCACTTTTCACCCATCTCTCTACCTCTTTGCTTTGTAGCAAGAGGGCTACTTTAAAGTACCTCCTCAAGAGCTGGGAAAGGAAAGGGCAGGCTACCCTGAATCCCACAATAGGGGTTCCACTAACTGATTAAGCAATCACCTTGAGATGGATGTGCTCAGGCAGGGACTTTGTGAATTCAAGAGATCCTGAGGTTCTATCAGAGGTCTCACTGAAAGTCATAGGTGAATCACAGCAAAAGCAATAGCCAAAAGAATGGTAGTAGATGGTGGTGGTGGAAATGCTTTGAACAGATGCAGAGATGTAGTGATCTGGAGGTAGTTTCAGGGAAGTCTACTTCTCCTGCCAGAGACAATATCAGCCACGGAGTCAAGAATGACATTTATCTTGAGACAGTAGATAGAAGATCTATTGAGCAGATAAACTTCAGGGAGAAAAAGACTTTAGAGGCACCCTTTTGCCACATGTGCTATGACTATTTTCATTCTGAACCCTCTCTTCCCAGGTACATAGATACTGGTGGAAAGGTGAGCTTTCAGGTTTTGCAGTGCAGAGAAGTTTTACATCTACTATTCTTACCATACCGTCTGAGCCAGTACATTTTCTAAATACCGCTGGCTCACTATTAATAGACAATCTACTGGTACTGACTCAGTATCAGAAAACCAGCCCCTCAGAGTGACCCCTAGAATGGTGAGAAAAGCAGCAGCTGTTCTCTGAGGACCTGACCTGCCAGTGCTCCTTGCAGAACTAATACTGGGAACGGGAAGTCAGGAAGCACACAAATTCCTAATCCCTTCCTCACCTTTGCTCAGCATTTTAGGAACACGAACATACTGTGAATGACAAGGATGAGGAAGGCCCCAAAGGTGGCTCCCCTTCAGAACTCATCACAGTGGAACCCAAGTATCTCAAAACAAGAAGAGCTAGCTGGAAAGATTTGTCATCTCCTAGATTTTAAAATCTACAGAAGCCAACCCTCCAATCCCTACTTCCTTTTGAGGTAGGGGAAGAAGGCACATCACTGATATCTGCCCTCTAGCCTGGCCTCGCCCTCTTCAGATCAGGCAAACAAGAACAGGTGTGGGTCATGGTTCCCAGATTAGGCCCTTCCTTAAGGGGACCAGAGGCCATATGCTTTAGTGGTTATCCAACAGTTAAATGGAGGAACTAAACTTTTTTTTCTGAGTCTCCTAGACACTGTGGCATAAATGATATTAGTGCCAGGATGCCTACATGAAAGGGACAAAATGATTCTCAGCAGTTTCCACCCAGATCTTACGTTGGGGGGCACCCAATTTATTTTCACAATTCTAATGGGATCAATTTATACAATCCAATGGACTATAGTGACAAACCCCACTGAAGTGTGTGAAACGAACTGGGAAATCAAGTTCAATGCAGGATTTTTATTGGGGGGGGAATTACCCTGGTAAGCTCTCATAGCAAACAACTGAAAAAGTAACAGCCATACATCATTCATGTATCTAACCACCAAAGGGGACCTTTTTCTAAGAAATTCAAATGGAATGACATGACTGATGAAGCCTACACCAGACAAATGGATCCAGGCTCAACTCAGCCATGGACATAAACACAATGTGTAGGACTGGGCCCACTAGAGAGGTCTCTAATCTCTTCCAAAAAGAAGCCAAGAAGTGATGGCTAGATGCGCTTCCTGTTTACACCATTGCCAAATATTATACAGTATGGAGCAGTCCAAGGGAAGATTTCCTAGGAGATAAGGCTAGCCAGACCTTGGGAAGTGGATTATTGTAACGCCATGCACAAGCAGATTCCCAAAAGAATGCTACTGTGAACAGCTTTTAAGGTTTGGATTACACAGCATAGCGAAACTCTGTTTATTCCATTACAAATCAAGGCAAACATTCACAATATAATATTCACAACATTATATCGTATCACAGAAAATCACCATATGGTGTTCATAACAGCTTAACATTAGGATGGCCACACAGTTTTCACTACAGTGGCCACAATATTTAGAACAAGGAACAAAAGAATAATAATCTGGTTTCCCTAAGGGGGAAACCCTCTTCAATTAATCATTCAATCAATTCACAATATATCAATCTTCCACTCATGGGACAACCATTAACTTAATCAGTCACAATACAATAATCAAACTTCTACTCATGGGGCAACCATTAACTTAATCAGTCACTAATCTAGATTCCCAGTTACTAAGTACCATTAATCACTAGTAGTCACTAGAAAACCACACAAACTCCCCACCCTTGGTGTCCAACAAACCTCAATTTCCTCCAAGGGGAGACCTCTTCTTCATCTTGACTCTGGGTGGTCTCTCTGATTCCCTGGATCTCTTTCCATGGTCCCAGCTCCCTCCTGAATGCACCAAACCGTCACCTGGATTCAGAAGCAGACAGCTGCCAGGTTCTCGTCCAGTCCTCTGAGGCAGACAGCTTCTAGGTCCTTGTCCAGTCCTCAGGGCAGTCCCTAGCACACACTGAAGTTCACAGGGTCCAGCACATCTCAAAACCTTCACCACTTCTCTTGCCTGGAACTCAAGGATCAGCCAGGCCATGAACAAATAAAGTCTTATCCTGGTCATGCTTCTTCAGTCCTCTAGCAGTTCAGCTGGCCCTAGGACTCAGAAGGAATATTGGCCTTCTGGGTGACCTTCACCAGATTCTGGTCTCAGGAAAACTCCATCTCAATTCTCAGAGCTTGTCAGCTTCCAAATGTTGGGAAACTCTCTCCCTTTCTCTCTCTCTCTCTCTCTCTCTCTCTCTCTCTCTCTCTCTCTCTCTCACTCTCTCTCTCTCAAACTCCAACTCACTTATTCAGTCTAGCAGCCCAGCTCCCAGATGCTGAGACAATCCTGCTTCCTCCCATGGGAAAATTCCCATTCTGTCTTTCTGTCTCTGGAATTCTTTCTTATATACACACACTGGCCTCCTGTATCAGCCAATACCCTTCTTCCACGTCAATAGGGGAGTTCATGTCTTCTCAACAGGGGACAGGGCTCACACCTTCCATACTTAGCCCTAAGTTACTAAGTGCTAAGTATCTGCTAAACTGATTGCTGTTACAATTATGTAGGTCCTCTTCCACAGCATCAGGATCCTATGGTCACAGAAGTAGTAGGGGGCCACAGTGAGGCAGGGAAGCAATATCATGGAAACTGGTAAGCAGTAACAGATAAGGACAGCCAATACAGTGGGCCAGAAGACTAAGGGGACATTATTGGTCCTGCCCACCCAAAAATTCACCTTTAGGATAGTGGGAAAAACGTGATGATATAGAAGGGAGGATGTGGGCAGGTAGTGACAGGAACTCTAGACCCTGGTTTCCAGCCTTTTTTATTTTCTTTTCACAGGTAATTCTGGACTTATAGAGATGCTGTAGTTCAATTCTGACTCTCCCTGCAGACCTGTTTGATTTTATTTTGGATTTTTGACCCTGACCATCATCTAGATCAGTGGTTCTCAATCTGTGGTTTATGTTCAATTTGTAACAATGAAAATACATCCTGCATATCAGACAGATTCATAACGGTAGCAAAATTACAGTTACAAAGTAGCAACGAAAATAATTTTATGGTTGGAGGTCACCACAACATGAGGAACTGTATTAAAGGGTCCCGGCATTAGGAAGGTTGAGAACCACTGATCTAGATGGTGGAAACAACAGAAGAAGATGGCACCATGAAGGTTCTCTTGATTTCTGCAAGAAATACCTTATTTTTGTGTTTGTTCCCCAAAGTCCTCCCTCAACCTTTCAAATTAGAGCAGGGCCATTAATTTTAGCAGCAGTAGGCGCTACGTACAATTCCACAACCAAAAGCTGACTCACTATGTGTTGCCCTTGCCCTGAGGGCAATGGGGGCTGCAAACCAAGACCTTTCTCTGTTGGCATCTATTTTACTTCTTCCCCAGTGAAGAGTAATAAAGTTTTGTTACCTGCTATCCGTGTGTGGTTCTGCTGCTCTATTCTGGAATGTTCCTGTACTAAGTAATCTAAAAATTATTCATGAAAATGTGGCTAGGAAGAAGGATGTGAGTGAAAGATGTGGGACAAAAAGCAAACAACCAAAAGTTAATAAAGAGGAATGAAAATAGTAGTTAAATACAGCAACAGGCTTTAAGTATCAGGTTTCTATGCACCATACTGGAACTCTCAAACCACATCACACAGCTGTTTAGTCTATGGGTATGGATAAAGCGAACCACGTTAAGGGTGAAACATATTTATAAATATACAGACTCATACATGCATTTGTTTGAGTATTCAATAATAAACAACACGTGTGGGATTCAGTATAAGGAAGACTAGCTTTTAAATCTACTGAGTATTATAAAATTAGTTATTTCCTATAAAAATTCTTTTACTATTCCACTGTCAGGCAAAGAAAACAAGGCAGAAAAATGCATCATCCACACTGGTGTTGGAAGGAATATTCTGTTTAACTGAACCATAATATATAAAAGTTATATATTTTCCAGTGATCAGAATTCAAAAATTAGAACACTAAAACTTTAAGGTATATAATGCAATTTTCTTTTATAAAAAAGATTTTTGAAGATCTTTCAAAAAAACTTGGTTATTATTAGGAACACTAAGTACCAATGAAGAATGCTTTGGATGAAGAAAGTATAAGCAATTGTATTGGCTCTTTGTCGACCCTCTTTTATTAAATTCAATATAACAAACACCTATTATATACCAAGAACTATGCTGGGCACTAGGACAGCAAAGGAAAAAAAGTCTCTCAAGGAGATTATAACAAAATGAGAGGCAATGGATATGAATACAAAAAAGACTTTTATTGTAACAAGGGCAAAAGAGAAATCTAGGTAAAAGCGCATAGAAACCTCGAGGAGTTGTGTAGATCACTCACCAGAGAGCTATGCTATTTTACCTTGGCCAAACTTCACAAAACATCCTAGAGCAAACTTCACAAGACCTGCCTTCCCGGGGCTAGCAGCATGAGACAAATAATCTATTTAGGACAAATTCAGGTGGGGGACGGATAGAGAACCCAGTAAGCCAGTTGCCATGATTGGAAGTCCCTGAGATACAGTAAGAGTTTACCTGGGTTGTGGAACTGAAGGGGAAAAGGGGCTGTGTTTCTGTTTTGCTGAAGGTATTTGTGCCGTCAACATTCTCTACTTTTTGGAGTCTTGGGGCAAAACCCTACTTGCTGCAACACTCTTATAGCTCTGGGGATCAGAGAAGGTTTCACTGTGAAGGTGACAGAGAATCTTGCTATTGAAGGTCTAAGAGAAATATTTCAACAGGTGCAAATGTGGAGGGAATACATTTCAGGCAGGGGGCCAGCAGCCTATGTAGTAAATGCATAAAGGAAGAAAATAGGTAATGACAACAAGGGACAACTAGGATTCCAGTTGGACTGAAATGTGTCATCATAAATGAGGGTAGTTTGGGGGAAAACAACACGCACGCCTCACTAGAAAGGAAGTCTGGAGCCAGATTTTTTAAAAATCATGAACTTGATAAAAACCCAATAAAATGAACACTTTCAAACCAAAGAACAGAAAACAAAGACAATTAGATGTGAAACTGCGAGTTCCGTTTACATGTGTGTGGCATCGTTCAAATCATTGTAACAGTGGCTCAAATCTACAAGGGAGATTGATAAAATACAGGCCATATTAAGTGATTCTGCCCTTAGGGGAATGGTGAAGAAATTGCTTACTCCCCAGGTAGGGAGCAAAATTCCCTAACACTAGGTTTGGTTTTGAGCTCCTACTATTACTCTAGGAAAAAGTTCCTTTCTCCTGTGTGGTTCCCACTGTACCCTCCTGTCACAAAGAAAAGGACTTGAGACAACAGAAGTTCATGGTCAACCATAAGAGTTTATGAGAAATAATACTAAATCTGTCAAATGTATTCTTTAACAGAATAAACTTAAAACACACACACACAATTAAGTTCAAGTAAGGTAGAGGTGAGATAGAGGTGAACACTCTCTTGGAGAACACCTGTAATAAAAAAAACAGACACAGACACACACAGACACACACACCATTCAGCTTCTTCACTTAGAAGTCATCTCTCACAGTCTCATAGGAGGGAACCTCAGGAGTGGCAGACACTGATTGGTGCCATGGGATAACCACCACTTCTCCCTTCTCTTTTCATTCTCCTTGAGGTTACCCCAATCCCCAATAATTACCCTGGATGTGAAAATCTCCATCTACCTGTCTAAAGGTTAACTACCCAAACTGTGAAGAACCACAGGTTCCAGGGGATTTGTGGCCAGTCAACCACTTGCCAGAGGTTCTAACATTCCTCCCTAGGGTTTGAAACTTTGTAGTCCCTTGCAAAATCAACTGTAACAGGTCTGGTAACTGTACTTATACAACACAGAACCAAATACCAGAGTACAGGTTATTAATCAGAATCTCAGAAAGCCAAAGCAGAATATTATAATAAATAAAAATAAATACAATAAAAGCAACAACACATTCAAGCAGATATTGCACAATACAGAGTGACACAGGACAGGCTGCTTCAAGAAGTAAATTCAAAGTTAAATAAGAGGTAGAATATATCGCATGAGCATTTCATAATGGCACCTACAAGATTGTAGGATAAAAGCAAATAGTCATAAAACTAATGACAATGGTAAACTCATTACTAAACAGCATAGTAAGCCAAATAGCTTATTCTGAGTTATAGAATAAGTATTATGCCAATAAAAAACAAACATGAAAATTTAATAAATAGAAATATGTGAAAAACATATGCACCTCTGAACAGACATGATTATATTCAAGGCACAAAGTACAAGAACAAAACCCTGGAATCATCATCTGACTGCATGTATAACCATTTCCCCAATTCTACCTGAGACAAGATAAGTTAGTTTAGTCACTGGGTAGATAGATAATTCTAACCTTCCTGCTATCTGGTAACTGAGCTGCCTTGTTACCTGTGCTAGTCTGTGGTATGGGCTCATAATCTTTATAAGAACTATATTCTTGACCATCTACATCTGACCCTATACAGGCCAGGGCTGGGTCATAGTGTTACTGTGTCCCCCAGGAGTCTCCAGAACTAAAGTATTAGGCAGAAAGGGTATTGCCATTGGATTCAAATTTATTTAATTTAGACTTCTTGAAGCCAGCTAGAAACACTATCTTTTAGAGTAGTGTACTTTTTTACTTCTATTGTCTCTACTTTAGTCAGAATAAATTTTGAGAACATATTGAGAAATACTTTCTTCATAATACTTTTGTAACTATGAAGGCTTTCTGGTACTTTGGGGGATATGCTTGAGAATACTAAGTAAAGGGGTACATCACTTCCAATATATGACTTATCTTCTTACTATCTCCTTTCAGAGACAAAAAGTCAATGAGGACAAGATCCAAATGTTTTCTAGTATTTATATTCTCCAAGTAAGCTAAATGAATTGATAGAACTTTTCTTTGCACACAACAGGTACAAATTCACATTTCTTGGTGATGTCTATGGCCATCTTGGGCCAGGAAGATGACCAGATCTATAGTCCTTTCTTGATCCATATATCCAAAATCATTGTGTGGAGCTTTAAATGTCATGGAATGATACACCCTGGGAAGCACCAGTCCTATGAGTGGGATCAGTAAGAGTCAACTACACCATTCTACTGCACAGTTTCAACTTCTACTATTCGTCCAAGAGTAAAGAACCTTCAAAAGACTAACAATTGCATCTCTTGCTATCACCACTTCACTTCTTCCCATAGCCCCTTGTCAGGGATCTGCTCTTTTCATCAGTCTTCTACAGAGAACTGAGGCAAAGAAGGTTGATTCAGTGAAGTGAGATTCACATATGATGGTGATGTAGAGTCTGGTGGAAGTCCCAGACTTTCAAGCATTATTGACATGTGCATAAAGTTCACTCCTTTAGTTATTTCATAAAGTCTTCACTCTTTCTTTAGGTGCTAGTTTTGGTGTCCTGACATATTTTAGACTGTATATTTCCAAATCTGAATAAGTGTGTCTGACCGATTGGTGTCAACTGATAATCATGGGAGGGAAGTGTACCCAGGGAGGCTTATGAGATTAAACTTCAGGAAAACACACCCTCATTCATCCATGATCAAAGAAGGGATAGAGAGGATCAAGGGAGTTAAAATTAATGTTTAAAACTGAGCAGTTTTGTAAAGCAATATCAATGTAATTATAATCAGAAAGGAAATCATTAATTTAAGCAAAAATCTTTGCAACAAGTATCTCTGGTAAAAGTTGGAGCTTCTGGCTTTGTAGGGAGTAGAAGGAAGGAAGAAAGGAAGTGCAAGTTATGTTAAAAGAGATGATAGCAATACAATTTTATTTTAAGAAAGGACAATCTCTTCATTTGTGTCACAAACCAAACGTGTGACTTGACCTGAAGACTTCCTCCTCAATGTGTTCATGGTGGAGAAACAGTAAAAAAAAAGTTGATAACAAATATGAGGCTTTTCCTAAAAAGGACCTAGAATGAGGAGGAGGAAGTTGCCTTCTCACCAAGATACGATAATATGAATGTACAAGTACAATTAAATAAGAAATTATCTATGTAGGACCAGAGGAAAAAGAGGTAGGTGGTAGTGGCTGGTGAGTCCTGGGTGAGGTGCACCAAGATAGCTTGTGATCTCAAAAGCTGCTGTCAAATAAATAACAATTATGAAGTTTACTGTCTTCTCATGGCCTATCTAAGATACAAGAGAAAACTTCTCTAGACCTCGTGAGTCACATGACTATCACTCACTTCTGGTGCTCCATATCAAGATAAATGATATCTCAAAAATGATATTCTATAAAGCTTTTTGTAGGAATATAACCTTTAAAATGATAAAGGTGAGGCAAGAAACTGAAGGTCATAGGTGACATCATCATAACTGCTACAAATGAAAAGCAAGGGTTTGTGAAGGGAAAAGCATATTTTTAGAAGTAAACAGCCACTTAATATGGTAATAACCGAGATTAGCATTCGATTTCTGGTTTTGTTCCGTTGTGTCTGACTCCGTGATCTGGTAGACAGCAGCCTGCCAGACCTTTCTGTTCCTCACTATCTTTCAAAGTCTGTCCAAGCTCCTGGTCATTGCTTCCATGATACTAGCTTCCATGATATCATCCTCTGCGGTCCCCTTCTCTTTTTGCCTTCAATCTTTCCCAGAATCAAGAGTCTTTTCGAATGAGTCCTGCCTTTTCACTATGTGGCCAAAGTACTTAAGCTTCACCTTCATTATTTATCCTTCCAATGAAAAGTTAGAGTTAGTTTCTTTTAATTGTTGACTGATTTGATCTCCTTGTTGTCCAAGAGGATTCTCAAATAGCACCACAACTTGAAAGCATTGATTCTGTGGTGCTCAGCTTTCCTTATAATCCAACTCGCACAGACATACATTACTACTGGAAAAACCACAGTTTTGACTATATGTACATTTGTCAACAAGGTGATGTCTTTTATTTTCAGTATATTGTCCAGATTTGCCATTGCTTTCCTTCCAAGGAGCAAGCGTCTTTTCATTTCATGGCTGTAGGCACCATCTGCAGTGATCTTTGAATTTAAAAATATAAAATCTGACACTGCTTCCATTTCTTCACCTTCTCTTTGCCAGGAAATGATGGGACAAGATGCCAGAATCTTAGTTGTTTTTTTTAAATGTTAAGCCTCAAGCCAACTTCTACTCTACCACTTTTTGTCTTGATTTTCAAAATGGAAGGAAGAAGCAGTGGAATATTCAGTGGATGGAGTGAGTAGTATTATACTCATTAGTGTCCTCAAGGAGTGGACACATGCATGGATAGTAGCAAATCCAGATCTGGCAGAGCTCTCTTCTCACTGTAATCTGGAGCTAAGGGGGCCATTTCATACTGTTGCCAGTATAAGCACTTGGTCACTAGACAACTCTTTCCCAGAGAAAGCCTGGAGGCCCAGAGGGGGGAAGATTGCTTTTTAGCAACACAGGGGATTTGAAAATATCTATCTGCCAAAAGGACAGGCAGAGCTACGTCATGGAATAGCAAGGTATCCTAAGAAGCCCTGGGATGACAAACAACCATCATGCTTCCAAGAGTGCTCCTCTCCACCATCATGGAACACCAGCATCCCTTCTTACCACCATCATCAACTACAAAGGATGAGAATATAAACTTAGTCACCCCAGGAACAGCTGCATCTCCTAGCCAGGGGTGGGGAACTTGCAGTCTTGAGGCTACACATAGCACTCTAGGTCCTAAAGTGCAGTCCTTTGACTGAATCCAAACTTTACAGAACAAATCCCCTTAATAAAACACCATGGACCTCCTTTAAACCCAACCATTATTCAGTAAAACAAGCTTTTAGGAGATATAATCCAGAAACTTTGTCTGCAGGTGCTGCAGTTCCCTAGCCCCCTTCCTCAGCAGCCAGAGTGACAGAAGAGACAGAAAAAAAAGTTCCCATCAACAGTCCTTGGTACCATTAAATGGTTCAGCATCAGAAAGAGATAGGGTTTTATCAATGGAAATAACAAGGAAGGAAGGAAGCATTACTGAGGATCACTGGGACTTTCTCTCTGAGTTTTGGCTAAAACTTCCTTTGTGTATTGCCTTCCTTCCCCACACCCCATCTCCATCAGAATAATAGAATATATGTTCTTTGAGTGCAGAGATTTCTATTTGTATCCCCAGGGCTTAGCACAGTTCTTTGCACAGAGTCAGCACTTAATAAATACTTTTCATCCATCCATTCATTCATGACTTATTAATTTCCAAACCCAAGACAGAATTGTGGACTAACCCGAGCTAAGAGTAGCCTAAAATAGCCTTAATTTTACAGATGTGAAAACTCAGATTTAAGATAAAAAAAGGTAGACTAGGGATCTGAACCTAGATCTTTTGGGTTTTTTCTAACCCCCCCCCCCCACTCCTCACCACAATCCAATGTCGTCTCACTGTTCCTGTAACCTCCCTTCCATAATTCAGGTATTAGGTGGCAAAGCCCGAAATGGAGCTCGTTAGATTCTACATACAATGTCTACACCCAAACACCAAGGTCCAAGATGAACAAGGATGGACAATAATTATAAAAAGAAACTCCCCTGCTATAGTGTTTTACTGTATTGGAAGCTCCTTCCCATGTATTATCTCCTTCACAACAACCCTACAAATTCAGTAGCAGTTATTATAATGAAATGGTGATGTATGAAAAGTGATTTGCAAACCTTAAAGCCCTATAATAAATGCTAGCTTTTATTATCATTATGCCCATTTTATGAATGAGGAAACAGAGACCTAGAAATGTGATTGGATAAGGATTACATGGATAAGCATTACATGGCTATTCAATGGGTCGAGCCACATCTACAACCAAGTTTCTGATGCTCTGTATTTCATTATGATCTCTCATATTTCATTATGGGATGTATTTCATTATGATCTTAATCAAATGTCCTATGACAATATTCACCATCCCCAAGACATCCTTGTCCACAACATCCCTCCCTGGTGACTTCCTTCCTTATACTAGTTCTCTTTCTCTGTAAGAATATAGGCTTGAGGGAGAGGGGAAGGGATATCTTGGTTTTCTTTTTAAATTTTCATCATCAAAGCTTAGCAGTATGCCCAGTACAAAGAGAGTTCTTAATAAATGATTTTTCATTTATTTTGTTCTTTAATTATCAAAGTCACCAATTTTAAAAAGTATTGGGCCAACTATCATTGTTTGCACAACAAAACTCACTACCTCGTGCTCTTCTAAGAAATTTTATACTGATACCTAGTCTGGGAGCAGTACCCTCCAACCATTTATAAACTCAATCAACAGAACATGGCATGTTTTCGCCGTTTCTTGATAAATAGATGATAAAAGATTAGCTTCTTAAAAAACAAAACAAAACTGGAAAGGCTATTTTAAATGTCCTAAATAAAAATGGGACGCAAACAGTTACTATTAACAACTGGGATCCCTTGGATTTAAAGATATAACATGAGGCTAACTCAAGGAATAAGTTGCATGGGGCTTAGGTATGAAACACTAACCTTTAGGGAATGGGGGCCCCCATTTGCTAAAACGGATACACAAGTTTAGCACCCTCTCATTTTAAACATTTGAGAGTATTTCAATGATTATCTTGAAAGGATTCCAGGAGAAAGCAGCTGTCAAAGTGTATCATATGTTTGAAAATTTCCTACACAGCACTGTTACCATAATAAGCACGCTTTTCATATGTATATTTGCATCTCTATACACACAGATACATATCTATCTATACTGTTTTTAACAATTTGTGGAAAATAGAATTTAGGTTGGGCAAAACTTTTATTAATGTTCTTAAGCAGGATTATAGTATCCAATTGCACTACGGTTGATTTTATATTTTAAAAGTAAGCCAACTTCTAGGTGGCAATTTTTTTTATAGTCTGATGTAGAAATAAAACCCTCAGGATGACTATCGACTGTAATATACACAGTGGGAGAAATCAATAATTTTATTTGACACAGAAGATAAAATGGATTAAGTAGCAATTCAGCTGGCATGTTTCTTTCTCTTTTTTATTATCAGTTTTGATATTTTGCTTCAGAAAAGTTTTAGCTGAATGGAGTCTGTCCACTTAAAACCATGAGATTAAAATAGTCCATCCAGAGTTTCCACCTTGGGAGTTAGCCATCTTGATTGAATTAAAGGCCTCCTCCAAATAAAGGAGGTCCAATTTCTCCTCCTTCTGCTCTGAGCACTGATGATGGCTACCTCGAGAGGACTTTCTTTAAGCAGCCACAAGCCTGTCACCACTGCTCGAGGATTCCATGGAGAGGCTAAATGAAAGCCAAACACAATAGTTATTCTGAGGTTACAGAATTTTTACAAAATATGTGGAGGGCCTATTCACCATAAAAATAAACAAAAAACCTAAAGCACCAAGAGACTTATGGGGGGTATTCCTTTCATTTTTCTCTGTTCTACTTGGCACAAGAAATTGGGTTTTACAGCCAGATTCAAGGAGGGTCACTCAACAAATATTATTTTACTGAACAAAATTGCTTAAATGCTTTTAAAAGAAGTCACTTTCCTAACTTTTCTATACAGATGGAACCAAGCAAGGACAAGGTCAGTATTTTATTTTAAGTTTAATACCATGTAAGAAAAGATGAAGTCCAATAATCCCTGGGGATGCAGCCATTCCTATGACTTCAAGACCTACATATATGCATGTATGGTCTTTACCAACATATGTGTATGTACAATATATATAAATAGGAATGTATATATTTGTGCATCCTAGATTATGTCTTTGCTCTGACTTCTTATTTTCTCTCTACATTCTTGTTTCCCATTACCTATATTTTATGTACACATGCCACTATTACCTTAATAAAGGTTAAAACCACTGGTATCTCTCCTTTAAAATTTCCCCAAATCACCATGAATAATATTATATTCATCATATTTTCTCAGTATCACACCCTTTGAGAGATGTCCTACATTAGTATTAATTTATCCCAACTTTATTATGATACTACCTCCAAATACTTCTTGAATTCGCCACATTTCTATAACCAAAGCACAAGGTGACGCCCAGATCAGCTTGCCATTGGACTACTGGTTAACAAGCATTTGTTAAGTCCTACAAGTGAAAGAGTCCCTGCCCTTCCAGAGCTTGCGTTCTTTAGAAAGAGAAAACACGTACATGTGCAAAGATAAACAAATGCTCATTTACAATATTTTTTACAGGGAGAAGGCATCAGAAACTGGGAGAATAAGGAAAGGTTTCTTGTAGATAGCTAAGTCTTGAAGAAAACAAGGGATTCTAAAACAAAGAGATGAGAATAACCTACATTCCAGGAAAAGGTTATAGGCAGGGCAAAGACACGGAGGTGGGAAATAGAGCACCAGGTATGAGGAGTGGTAAATAGGCCAGTTTGGGCTAGACCACAGAGTACATGAAGGGGGAGTAAGGTGGAATAAGGTTGGAAAGGCAGGTTGGGGCAGGGGCAGTTTGTAAATTTATTTATATGTCAAATACAGGAATTTATATTTTATGTGTAGGTTGGGAGTCAATGGAGATTAATGAGGGAAGAATTGAGGTAATTAGAAGCCCCCTTTAAGAAATTGAAGTAATTAGGAGCCCCCTTTAGGAAAATCACTTTGGCCACTTTGGATCGGGGGGATAAAATTGAGGCAATCAGGAGGTTACTGCTATATTGCAGGTGAGAAGGGATGAGGGTTTGAACTAGGATAGTGGCTGTATGAAGAGGAAGAAGGGAAAGGGTGAGAGAAATTCTGTGGAGATAGAACTGGCTATGTCAGGTGCGGAAGAGGGAGGAGATGAAATGGATGCTAAGGTTTCAGACCATGGTGACTAGAAAGATGGCAGTGTCTATAAAAGAAATAGGGAGGGTCAGAAGCAACACTGATCTGAGGGAAAATACGGGGTTTGTTTTAGAAAATTTTTAAAATATATTTTTATTGACATCTTTTGTTTATTAATCTTTTTCATGCAGTTTCCTTCAGTATCCTTCCCCCTCAATCTCTCCCAGATAGCTATTCTATTCTATTTGACAGAGTGTTTTTAAATTAAGAAAAGAAAAAAACAGGGGCGGCTACGTGGCGCAGTGAATAGAGCACCGGCCCAGGACCTGAGTTCAAATCCAGCCTCAGACACTTAACACAAAAACTAGCTGTGTGACCTTGGGCAAGTCACTTAACCCCCAACTGCCCTCCAAAAAGCAAAAGAAAAGAAAAGAAAAAAACAATCAGCTAATCTCATTAATACATTGAAAAAGTCCAAAAACATGCAACGTACAAGACCTATGGACCTCCTGCTTCTGCAAAGGGATAGGTTGGAAATGTCCTTTTCTTCACTCTTTTGAAAATATTCAATTTCAAATGGAAATGTCCAATAGGCAACTGATGACAAGATTCTTCCTCAGTAGAGTTTAGTGTTGGCTATGTAGATGTGGGAATAATATAAAGAGGATAGTTAAATTCAAAGAAGCCGATGAAGTCCTCAATTGGAAGTGTGAAGAGAAGAGACCCAGCAAAGAGCCTTGAGGGACACATCTAGAGTTAGGGAGGTGTGACACAGATACGGATGCAGCAAAAGGAAGTTGAGAAGGAAAGTGAAATAGGTAGGAGTACCAAGAGAGTGAAAAGTTATGAACACTCGGAGAAGAGAGGATGGTGGAGGCAGAGGTGAAAAGTCAATAGATTATGGTCAGATGAGGGGCTTTCAAAATTCTTGGATACAGTGGTGATGGCAAGATAAAGGAAATGAACATCTTTGTGTGTAGCTGAGGTGGGTAGAGAAATAGCTGAGGAGATGTGAGTAACCGAGGAACTAGGTTATTTCATGGTTATATTATCAGATTAATGTCTGTTATAAAGAATTAAATGTAGAAAATTGTATTTTTGGCAATCTCAAGTATAAGATTACAGTTTTTGGTGGTCATGGGAACCTAACCCCCCATTTTCCCCATGATTGTCATTCCCATTTTTAGTTTCATGTCATTTTCTAGGAACCTGAACCCTGCAAAAGTTGAGGACTTGCTTTATATAAAATAGATATTATTAGATAAATAATATATAAAATACTAATATATATTATATAGAGAAATATCTGACAGCGCATGTGGCATTCAGCATATATGGTTCCCAACCTCTCTAATCCATTAAATGAATACATTTATAATCATGAAGACCCAAGTTCAAATCTAGCCTCTAACACTGACTAGCTGAGTGACCAAGGGAAGTCACATCATTTTTGGGTCTCAGTTTGTAAAACTGAAACTATAATAATAATTATTGGATTATTCTCATTGGTTTATTGTGAGGCTCAAACGTATAATATTTCACAAATGAATACTAAAAATAAGTCAATGATTATTACTGCACTGAGAAAGGGAAAGCTGAAGAGTGGGATGGCAAATCCAGATGGCCTGAGGGCATGAAGAAGGAGGGGCTTCAATTTACTAAGGAATGGAGTTCTGTATATCCTTTAATTTACAGAACCAAACTCTGGAACCAACATATGCTTGAGAAATGAGGGTGTTACTTTGAAAGAAAACATATAAAGTGAGAGTGAAGTAATGAGGTGGAGTGGCAAACAGACTGGAAATAGCAGCTATAATCACAGACCAAAGGTCTTCTTAGTCACACTCTTAGCACAGGGATAATGATCACCCTTGAAATGCAAACCTTTAGGAAACAAAGGGCAAGAAAGACTATATACGAATTATATTTTTAAAATGTGTTAAGGTAGAAGCAAATCATCTGCCATCTAGTCTTCACGAATACCTGGGATAAATTGCTGGGATTGACCAGGAGCTCTACAGAAAGTTTGCTCCAACGATAGCTCTGGGATTTAGCTGAGCATGAAAATGCCAGTTGGAAAAGTTTAACACATGATACAAAGCAAAACTTGTCCAGGAAAAAGAAATGTTTATATTAAATATCTTTGAAAAAAATTCAAACATATACAAAATTAACATAAGCCTAAGAGCTATTCCCCAAAAGCTAAGTGGCCAAAGGACACAGTTTTCAAAAGAATTCAAAATAATAAAGAGAAATAAGATCTGACAAATTTAAGGTTTGACTCCATATCCAGAAGAACACAAAAGATGAAAATGGTAAATGTTGGAAGAAGCATTGTGACAATTAGGGTTAGAGTTACTCCAATGTATTTTGTAAATGAACTGAATCATGCAAAAAAGAATGTGATTAAAAATCCATAACTCCTTGGTCTTGAGATCCCAATGGTAGGCATATTGCTGAACTACTTGCTTTTTTAAAAAAATTCACAAGACAGAAGGGGAGTCATGCATTTGGGAAGGAGTGCTATAGAAAAGGAAGAGGCATCACTGATATATATTTATATTTTTATTTATATTTTAAATAGTGAACCCCAGAAAAAGTAGTGGAAAGCATGTGTGTACATGTATGCATGCATATATTGTACACATATAGACACAAATATGTAAAATTATGTACACACAGAATATGCATGAGTTTATCCCCTCGAAGTTTGGGTAAAGGAATAGTTAGATACAGATAAAGCATAGATATAGATGTATCTACCTACCTACAGTCAGTGTTCAACATTTGGGTTTTTAGCTTTTGCGACTTCAAAGTTATTTATTTGATCTGATTAGTAACCTCATTTCTACTTTTTTATTGGCAGCCACACACATTCGTGGCTATGCAAAGCACAGAAAAAATGAGAAGCCTAATGCTTACAAGTTTGTGTAGTGCCTGATATCCTACTAGGTGCTTCACTGGTATTATTTACCCTACTTTTGTATAATAAAAAATTCCTCATGCATTTGTTGTTTTTCATTGTCTGTATTTAAAACTCAAGTTTTGTGTTGCAATTATGCCCCCCCCGCAAGAATAGTGTTATGTCCTTTGGATGCTAAGCCCAATTGTGCAAAGTCAGCGATGCAACTTAGTGAGAAAAATAAAGGTGTTAGATGAACTTCTTTCTGGAATGCCTATAGCTGCTGTCTCCCATGGGGAGGAAAGTGTTCATAAAAATGTTCATGAATCCACTCCAGAAAGTATTAAAGTAACCTCACAAGAACATAATGAGGGAACTGAAAAAAAATGGAAAAGAGGCTAAGTTTGTGGGTAAGCAAGATGGCAGTCACCCCTGCTCTCTCGCTGCTCTGCTTGGGCTCCCAGGGCACTCAAGTGCTTTTCATCAGGGACCAATTTGACCACTAAGTCCAAAGGAAGATTAGAGATAGCAGGTTGCCTCCTTCCCTTTGTTTACCTCAGGGTTCTTCTGACATCCTCAACTTTGTCTCTTTTTTCCCCTGCATTTTATGGGTTATTTCATGGTTACTGTGTTAGAAAAAGTATATATTATCAGAATTAATGTTTCTTTTTTAAGTAAAGAACTGTATCCAAAAAAGTGTATTTTCAGTGATCTCTAGGGAAAGATTACAGCTCTTGGTAGTTGTGGGAATCTAATTCCCATTTTCCTTGGGTCCAATGTATCAACATTCCCATTTTAACTTGCGTGCCCTTTTCTAGAAATGTTACCCCTGTAAAAGTTGAGGATTGATTGACTTTATATAAAATATACATTCTTATATAAGTTGTATATAAATATAGATTACATTTATATATTTTTTGAGAAGTGAAGGCATCTTCATTGGCCTTTCACACTTTGGTGGATCCATGATTATACTGGTATGCTCTGGGCTGTCCCACCCTCTCACTGTCCTGTTACTCAATTCTTGTCCATATCTTTCTTTAAATCTTCTTTGGTCATCTGTTTCCACCAATGCACTGGAGAATTTCCAAGGATTCTTTTATTCTCTTCAGAATGCTTTTGAGACTCTTTCTCCATCTGGCAAATTCGACTTCTTAAGGCATTCTTCTCTTCATTGGCTTTCTGGGCCTCCTTTGCCATGTGAGATACTTTGCTCTGTAAGGTATTGTTTTCT
>CM053601.1:19208736-19221459 GCA_028646575.1 Pseudocheirus occidentalis
GCAACAGATGTGCTTTCTGTCTTGTGGAGAGTTTTGGAGCTTGAAAATCTGCTTAGCGTCCCATTTTATGAGTTTTTTAGCATGTTTGTGTGGGAGCTGTGGTCCTTTGCTGCTTCTACGCTGCCATCTTGGCTCCTCCCCACCAAGGATTCTTTTGATTTATTATGGTATTCAGGATGTTCAGCTGTTGAGCATTCTCATAGCATTTAATGAAAATAAATTCAACAAATATTTATTAAGCACCTACTATGTGCAGGAGACTGGGACCAAAAGGCAAAAACAGCAGTTCCTGACCATAAAGAGTTCCTGTGCTTCTGGTTGGGTCAGAACGGAAATCAGCGACCCCAAAAGGTCAACTAACCTTTGCTAGAAGAATCTCTGGTTACTCTCTCTGAAAGCTATCCATTCCATTTTTGGAAAGCTCTTATTAGAAAGGTTTTCCTCTTAAAAAAACAAAACAAAAAACTTAATCAGGGGCAGTAGGTGGCCCAGTGATTAGAGCACCAGGCCTGGAGTCAGGAGGACCTGAGGGCAAATCTTGCCTCAGACACATATTAGCTGCATAATTCTGAGCAAGTCACTTAACCCTTACTGCCTCCAAAACAAACAAACAAACAAAAACCTTAAATCTTAACTCAGTCCAACTTTTACCCAGCCTTGGGCAAATCCCTATACCACAGGACATTTTTCACATACTTGAAGATAAGTATCATGTGCTAGCAAAGTTTTTTCTCTCATGATAATCTCTGTTCTTTATATCATTTCTCTCTAGGCCTCTTACCATCCTTATTAACCTATTCTAATTTTTCTCAAGCTTATCAATGACCCTACTAAAATGCTGTGCCTAAAACTGGACACAACAAACCCAAGGAACAGTATTCCAGATGTCATGTGACTAGGACAGAATTCAATTCCTTCCTTCTTTTATTCTTTCTTCCCTTCCTTCCACATTTCCTTCTCTTTCTTTCTCCTTCCTTCCTACCCTACCTCCCTCCTTTCTTCCCTCCCTCTCTTCATTCCTTCCTACCTTCCCTCCTTCTCTTCTCTCCTTCCTTCCTTCCTTCCTTTCCTCTTTCTTTTTTCTATTTATCTACATACACGCACACACATACATACATATATATATATCTCACTGGTACATATCTTACTGCATGTTGTCTCCTTCATTAGACTGAGCTCCTTGAGAGCAGGGACTGTTTTTCTCTGGTTGGCTGATGTGGGTCTTTGGCCTTTCTATCCTCAGAGATTAGACGTGTGCCTGGCACATAGTAGGTAATGAATGCTTCTTAGCTTAATTAATTACCCTTGTGAGCTCTTGAGAAGCAGAGATAAACCAACCACCGTACTCAACACTGCTCATCCTTAAGGCACTAACTCAAGAGACAGTCACCAATCACAGAGCAGTGAAGCTTTTATGACTTTGACTGAGGAATAGGGTACAATCATGGTCCAAGGAAAGGTCATCACTCCAGGGTTACCCAATGAGATGAAGAAGAAGTAGTCTGGGAAGAGCGGCCATTATTGGGGCAAATCCCCCCAATTCCAAGGAATGGGGGCTCCCTCAAAGAGGCTTTCACTCCTGCTTCACAGTGCCACCTGCTGGTGACATCTGTTAAATTCCATCCTCTTCTATTTAGGCCAATGGTCAAGCACTCCTTAGGGGATTTATTCTGCGAAGTTTGAATTCAGTCAAAGGGCCGCACCTGAGGACACATGTAACCTCGAGGCCACAGGTTCCCCATTCCTGCGAAATTATTTTTGAATCATGACTGTATTAGAAGCGTATGAACCATCTATTCTAGTTTTTTGTCATCTACACATTTGATATTGATGACCTTTATGCCTTCAAAAGGGAGCTGATAAGAATACCAAACTGCACAAAGCTAAGCACAAATCTCCAGGTATTCCACTCGAGAACTCACTTCTAGTGAACACTAAGCCATTTATGTGGCTTGTCTACACTTGTCTTTCCACTGTCTTCTAAGTTACTATTTTTAAAATTGTACGATAAGAAGTTAAAGAACTTTGAGTGTCGGAAACTATGTTATTTTTTATAATTATTACTAGTTTTATATACCATAGGATTTTAAGGAATATTTACTGAAATTTTTTGAATTAATATTCCATGATATTTACAGTTATATAGCATGATCAGTAGGATATTGATAGTAAAAAGAGCATTTTGCAGCACAAAACAGCTTTGAATCACTGAAAGCTGGGCACAATCTACCAAATAGATGTAATATGTGGGTATATATACATATATTGCATACGTACACATATATACATATACATGCGTACAGTTGTTCCCAATTTCCTAAGCCTGCTTCTGTGTTTAACACTGAAGTTGAAGGAAGAAGGATCCTACAGCAAGCGAAGAGGCATCTTTTCTGGTAGACTCGAGAGGTCTGAAGGTTTGAACCAACTGAAACAGAGCAACGATGCTGACCTGGGTACAATGGTAACATGAATTATGGACCAAGGAATCCACAAGAGAGCCTGGGCAGGGGGAAGAAAATGACATCATTCCCCCCTCCCTTTTCCTCTTTCCAGAAGAAATTCTTGTGAGATATTTACTTAACTCCACGCTTATATCCAACCCTCCCCTTCTTTGCCACAACAAGAAGAGTTGCTGTAAATATTTCTGTATGCCTTGGTCCTTTTCCCTTTTCTCTGATCTGTTTGGGATATAAACCTACTAGGGGTATTACTGGATCAAAGGTATATACAGTTTTGAACCTAGTTCCAAATTGTTACTAAGATCCCTTCCAAAACTTAAATTCTGTGATTCTTTGAATTAATGCATTCTAATACTGACGGGTGGAGAGACTGGAGGTCATGATGAGGCAGATAGGTTTAGAAGGGAAATGCATGGGGAGAGATGGAATGTATGTGACTAGAATGAACAATTAGAAAGTCAGGAATTTTGAGGTAACATCAACATGGATGAAGAAGGTCACTGGTAGAAAGTCAGGAAGGAGAAAGAGAGGACTGGCAGGAAGCCAGGTGCTGAACTTCTTGAGAAAGAAGGGAAGGCTGCCTGGGAGTCAGTCACCAAGAACTGTGTAGAGTGCAATCTGTAACTGGGTAAACTTCTAATGATGAGAACTTGGTATATGATGGTAGGAAAGGAAGAGCCTGGAAATGGCAGGGGCTTCTGAGTTTCCCTTCAGGACCATGTGTGTGTGGAGTGGGGGAAGGTGGAGCTGGGTAAGGGAGTTGTGATGGATATACAGTCAATGCTAGAGAGGCTAGACAGGGATGCGCTGTCACGTACATACTACAGCATCTTTTGCTATACCATTTCAACAAATGCTAATCTCCCCATGTTTCTTTCTCCCTCCCCCATCTCCACGTAGCTGCCAAAATCACCTAGACAGTATCTCTTCACCTCCTCCTTCTTTTCAGTTCTTCTCTCCCTTCTCCTTCACTCTAGTTTTTAGTGACTGTGTTATTACTACTCTAATTCAGATCCTCATCACCTCTTACTGGACTCACCTATAATAGCCCCGTACATGCCCTCCCTGTTTCCAAGTCTGTCCCTTGTTCCTCCATACATAACTGCCAAGGTTAGGACACAACCCTGACTGAGTCATCTTCTTGTCCAAACATCTTCTGTGTTTTTCTGTTCCCTTTAGAATCAAATACTACGTCAACGGATCTGTTATAAATGGATAAGCCTTGCTGCATCTCAGATGTTGTAGGGCAACGATCTTGTTGGCCACGGAGACTCTTCTAGGCTGTTTACCAAGTCGTACATGGTTTGTCACTGAGATCTGTGTGAGAAACTGAGGAAGCAGCCTTGCAAAATTATAGACCCTGGCAGTACTGAAGAAATGGTATGAACATTTAGGTAGGAAACCGACTTTCTTGTGAATTATCAGTAATAATGATGCAATTAGCTATGAGAACAAAACTTTAATTTCATTGTAGGGTTGCAAAATAAATTTTGAATCATCGATAAAGTTAATCAGATGCAACCAACTTAGTCTGAATTCATTTGTGATTTGTAGGATAAAAAAAGTAAGACCATAGTCTTTGAAATATGTAAGGGTTGTCTTAGTTCCACTTCCCAAATGTGATTCATTAGAAACTTTCATTAACTCTTCCCCATCTGAATCAATGTGTATATTGATCACCTTTTCTTGTGCACCCTAAAAGCATGTATTAGAATTACTGGAGTTGTCGCATTTCCTGCACATTGTGAGCACTGAATCTGAGAAGCATAGCCCTATAGGCATTAAGAGCTGTGACTCTAATGCGTCACTGTTCCAAGGAGTGACTCCACACTCAAAGTCTCCTTTCTTCCACACAGACTTGTCTTTCTCTGAACTCATAAAACACATAATGGCTACGCTTTTAGTCATCTATACTTTTATCTTAGTTGCTTCTGGTTTCTCATATTAAACTCTGAGGGCAGAAATTACATTTGGTTTGAAACAACCCTCAATATTTATCATGATGGTGAACATGAAGTGGGCACATAAAAATACTTGGACTGAATTAATTGGCATTATAATGTTAAGGCACCTGTAAATTTGGAGAACACAACTACTGGATTATTTTTAGCTCAATGTTCATGCCATTGAAAGACCACAAGCTCTAATTTAAATATAAATGGTCATGCACAGGCTTTCAGTTCTGGCTCAATTTGGTCATCCTATAGAAGTTTAATCAGTTTCATAAAGAGAATATGTTTCATTTTAGTCGTCAATACTACAATGTCTTCTAAGGAGAGTTAAATATGTTGCATAACAGCGTATGATGTTGAGGCAAATATGAGGCCTACCATACGCAAATCTCATTACTGGCAGAGAAGTAGAATAAAGAATTCATATTACAACATAAGAATGTTACCCAATTAGGAAGTCCGTGAGTACATTCTTATTTTTGGCCATTTTGCTTCAAGGTGCCTATCACCAGATGAGTTATCACATGACATTTTTTTTTTCCTGCCATGGAAACAAGGTCTGGACAAAGTAAAGCGAGTTGCCCAGAGGTCACACAACCAGTATGTGTTAGAGGGGGGACCTGAACACAGGTCTTCTGACTCCAAAGTCTGAGTAGATAGAGGACTCTTCCCAGATTCAGGAAGACCTAAAAGCTAATACTGCCTCAAACGCTTACTAGTTAGGTGATCCTGGGCAAGTCACTGAACCTGTTTGTTACAATTTCCTCCACTAAACAGGAATCATAACAGCACCTACTTCACGGGACTGCATATAAAACACTCAGCATAATACCCAACATACAAAAGACACTGTATAAATGCTTATTCCCTTCCCTTCTTTTCCCCTCTCCCCATTTCAGGGAACTCCAATGCTCACCATGTTTGGTGAGAGAGAATGCTATCATTTTGGGGGTGGGGGTAAGGGTCTTCTAAGGCCTGTAAGGGCTTAAGACCCTGTGAAATGGCCTGAATCCTTGGCCTCTGCACTTGAGGATTTTTTTTTCTTTTTTCTATTAATTTGTTTTTTTCTTCCTCTAGTCCCTCCCCCACCCCCCACCAAGAAGGGAAGCAAAATGATATCAACTACACATGTGAAATCATGCGAAACATATTTCCATACTAGCCATGTTACAAAATAAATTGAGAAAATATACTTCAATTTGTACTGAGTTCATCAGTTCTCCCTCTGGAAGTGGATAGCATTTTTCATCATGCATCTTTCAAAATTATCTCGAATCAATGTATGGATCAGAGGAGCTAAGTCTTTCATAGCGCATCATCGTTACGGTATTGCTGTTAATGTGCAGAATGATCTGGTTCTGCTCACTTCGTGTTGGATCAGTTCATGTGAGTCTTTCCAGATTTTTCTGAAATCACCTGCTCATCATCCCTTGCAGTACAATAATATTTCAACACAAACATACCCCACAACTTGCTCAGTCATTCCCCAATTGATGGGCATCACCTCAGTTTCCAATTCATGCTGCCACAAAAAAGAGATTTCTTAAAATATTTCTGTGCAGATAGGCCCTTTTCCTTTTTTCTTTGATCTCTTTGGAGTACATATCTAGTAGGACTATGGCTGGGTTAAAGGTTATATACAGTTTTGCAGACCTTTTGTACTTGAGTTTTGAAAGGCATACGAAGTGCTTAATAAAAATTTATTGATTATCTGGGTCACTGACTCCACAGAGGAGCTGTGGAAAGTGAGAAATGTAGATTCTTCAAATCAAGATCACCCGATTTTTATAACTCTTTCCTTTTGGCTTTTTTTATCCCAGCCCTTAGCACAGTGCCTGGCTCATTACAGGTACTTGCTGATCGACTGATTGAACCAGAATTCTTATCTAAGCACAGTCTTATACTATTTCCAGTACTTCATGTTGCCTTTCAAAATACCCAATATCTCCATACCTAGAATTCCACTGAAATGCAAATCTTCTGAGCAAAAACCTACCAGGACACAAAAGCCTTAGCTCTGTTTTCAGTTCTAATCTAATCTCAGTTTGAGCTCATGTCACTGTTTCATAACTGTAGTGACCCAGGGCTGCATTAGGGTCACCAGGTACTTGGGAAAAACACTAAAAGAAGCCACAGAAAGAGGAAGTAAGAGCACATACAAAACAAACTTGGGCTATTTCACAATTTTTTTTTCTGGACTGACTCTTTAAGCTGTATGTGTCAATAAGATAATGCCCCACTTATCTGAGTGTCCGCCTTGTGACAAGCTCAGCTATTCTAAGCATAGCTGCTTAGAAATGAAGAGAGCTGCCACAAAGTCCATGCACTTTGCTTTGTGTAGGGTGTGTTCAGGGAAGCCTTTGGTACCTCTGGTATGAAGGCGACTGGGCCCTTTTCAGGGTGACTAGGTGGTGTAATGGATGAGGCACTGGCCCTGGAGGAGGACCTGAGTTCAAATCTGGCCTCAGACACTTGACACGTACTAGCCACGTGACCTTTGGCAAGTCACTTAACCCTGATTGCCTTGCAAAAACAACAAAATCTAAAAAAAAAAACCCCAAATAACGTCTGACTCTTCTTTTGAAACCATCTGATCCACCTAACTCTAATCTGTGTCTCCAAGAAGCTGCAGCAGGCACAGTGACCAACCCTGTTAAACTGTTAAGTGTTAAGAGTCTCAAACCCATCAGTAAGTTAGGTGTGTGTCTCCCCCAAGCATGTAAAGATTTCCCCTGTCCCAATAGCCAGGAGGGCAGCTTAAGTAGGGGCTTAAGAGTGCTTAGAGAAGTGGTTCTCAACCTTCCTAACGCCTTGACCCTTTAATGGGGTGTGGGTGTATCTGCATATGGGTGGACCCGCCTGGAGACTGATAGAGAAGGGGTGTCTCCCTTCCTAAGACCATTGGAAATATGTGTTCTCTGATGGTCTTAGGCGACCCCGTTTGACCCCCAAAGGGGTCATGACCCACAGGTTGAGAACCCCTGGCTTAGAGCTTGACTGTTCTAGCAGAAAGAATATCGACTTTCAAGGCAAGAGACCTAACTCTTCATCTAAGTTCTGTCACCTAGCACCACCTCTGGGGAATGTACCTGACAACTCTAGCTTCCATTTATTTCTTCATATGTAAAATACAGATCAGGCGTCAGGTCCTGCCGGCTCTAAACCCAAAGAACCTATAAAAGTCATTCAACAAAAATGCTCTCAACCCAAGTCACAGAGTACATATAGGCAGAGGGTACAGGGGAACAGAACTATATACAGGAGAAATGATTGGCTATGGGGAATACGTCATGAAAAGTAAAACCCAAAAGGAGGGAGTGAAGCCAGAGTCTTCTGTTTGAGAGTCCTAAGGAGCAGAGTCAGGTAATGGTGAATTATCAATAGGTTTATTAATGTGTTTTCTGAAGAGCTTCTGCCTCTGATAAGAACTATCTTATTGATTCTAAATGAGTATACCACCTCCTGCATGGCATGGTGGCCGTAGCGCTAGAGTCAGGCAGGAGTTTGAAATCTGCCCTCAGACACTCTCTCCATTTCCTCATCTGCAAGATGTAGGGGGTGGATTCAAGGATTTCTGAGGTTCTTTTCTGCTTTAAATCTATGATACTGTGCCTGTTGATTTTTCATTTCTGATGTGACAAGGCTCCACTAAGGCCACTAGGTAGTGCTGTAGTGCAGAGTGGAAGACCTGAAATCAAATTTGACCTAAGACATCTACTAGCAGTGTGACCCTGGACAAGTCCCTTAACTTCAGTCTGACTCAAGTTTCCCCCCAAATGGAAACCTACTTCCCAATACTGTTGCTGAGTATCAGATGAGATGTTATTTGTTAAAAATCAAGTAGCAGCAGGGGTGGCTAGGTAGTGCACTGAGTAGAGTACCGGCCCTGGTGTCAGGAGTATCTGAGTTCAAATCCGGCCTCAGACACTTAACACAAAAGCTAGCCATGTGACCTTGGGCAAGTCACTTAACCCCAACTGCCCTCCAAAAAAAGCAAAAAAAAAATCAAGTAGCAGGTGCTATATAAAGGCTTATTTCCACTTAAAGAGAATGGAGCAATGAAAAAGGTCATTAAACATTAGTGAGGAAATGCGGAGTAGCGGATGGAGAGCTGTCCTCAAAGCCAGGACGACCGTGGTTCCAATCCTACCTGAAATACTGTTGGTGTGAAGCCCTGGACAAGCCCCTTAGCCTTTCAGCACTGAAACTCAGACAGATACATAAGGACCCCAATTTATTTTGTTAAATATCTCCCAGTCCCATTTTAATCTGGCTCAGCTGTACGGGACTTGTGTGTTTGGAGTCTCTGCTCTAGACAAATCACAGACCAAGCTGCAGAGAAGCTGCTGCCAGGGCAGCATTGGTGGAGGGAGGTTTCTCTCCCAGATGCTTCCTATGCCAGTGAAAGCTGAGGTCCAGACCCTATCTCTATCCCTTTACATGTAAGGCATCAGGAAAGGCTCCCTAAAGATGGCGGTACTTGAGTCGAAACCTGAAGGAAATTAGGGAGTCTGAGAGAGAGGGGAGAAGAGAGGGCTTGGCAGGCATGCAACTCAACTAGCTCCTTCAGCCAAACATCAGAGGAAGGACAGTGGTTAGCTACAAAATGTTTCCTCCCATAAGCCTGCGGCACACTCTCCCACAAGCTCACAGAGCATCCACCGGAAGAACGGGCCCATATCTACAACAGGACAATAGCACTAAAGGGCGTGCTCAAGATAGATGTGTGGCAAGGTTAGCTAGCATCCCCTCATCCTGCAGAGATTAGGCATCCTCTCTCTCCCCCGATGCTTCAGCGCCCCTGCTTAGCGAGTAGCTCAGCTTGGGTCTTGCTCCTCTCCACAGCCAGACTCTCTTCTTCACTGCCAAGGGTCTCACTCCTTGATGTTTCCTTCTCACTCTTCTCTTCTCCTTCTTGACTATTCCATCTGATCTTGTCAGCTCCCACATCCTCCATTATCATCACTATGTTGAAGATGCTCAGCTTTACTTATCCAGCCCTAACCTCTCTGCTCATGTGCAGACTGGCATCTCCAACTGCCTACTGGACATCTCAATCTGGGCATCCGAGAGTGAACTTAAATTCGTGTCCAAAACTGAATTCATTATCTTTTCCTCCACATCTTCCCCTCTTCCCACCTTCCCTAACACTCTTGAGTATGCCACTGTTCTCCCAGTCCCTCAGGTTCACAGTCCTGGTGCCATCCTTGACTTCTCCCTCCCTCACTCTTCCGTTCCCCCTGCCCAGCCAATCTGCTGCCCATTTGCCTGTGGGATATTTATTGCAATATGTTTCTTTCCCTTCGCTGACTCTGCCATCATCTCCTCATGCCTGGACTATACAACAGCCCGCTGGTGGGTGAGTCTCCCTGTCTTAAGCCTCTCTCCACTCCAATTCATCCTGTACATGGCTGCAGAAGTGATCTTTGTAAAGCACAGGTCTGACCGCATTACCCTTCTCTTCAGTGAGTGCCATCAGGTTCCCCATCCCCTCCAAAACTGAACATGAAATCCTCTGTTTGGCCTTCAAAGACCTTAATCATTGAGCCCCCCTTCCAGTGTTATTGCACCTCATACTACCCCCACATACTCTGATCCTGTGTCACTGCCCCTTCCTCTTCAGACTCTGGGTCTTGTCATTGGCTGTCCCTCATGGCTGTAATGATTTCCCTCCTTGGCTCCTCTTCCTGGTTTCCTTCAAGTCCCACGTAAAATCTTACCTTCTACCAGAACGCTTTCCCCACTCATCTCCATTCTAATGCCTTTTCTCTGCTGTTTCCTATGTATCCTCTACTGGGCTTGACTTTACCTAGCTGTTCATTTACATCTTATTTCACCTACAAGACTGGGAGCTCCTTGAGGGCAGGAACTGTCTTTTGCTTTTTGTTGTATCTCCAGCATATAGTACAGTGCCTGGCACATAATAGGGGCTTAGTCAATATTTATTCACTGACAGGCTGTCTGGGTATCTGTCTGGAATATATGTTTCTAGTCAGATGGATAGAGTGGTTCCTCCTCACCTAGGAGCTGCTCTTTAAAGCTATGTGGCTGATGTGGATTAGGAAAAGCAAGAGGAAGAAGAGGAGAAACCTTACAACCCAACCCTAATAATAATGCCAATCCCAAAATGGTAAAATGTGTTCAATCTACGTGGTTTATTAAAGCAGAAAAGTAGGTAATATGCTATACAATGGTTTCCATCCAGATTAGTCACGTAAGGAGATCAAAGCCATTTTGAAATGGTCATAAGGCAGTGCTTAAGTGAAGGGTTTTATAGCTGGTAGAAATTCATGATAAAGGCCAGAATGCAGACTGTGCCTGATTCACCCAGTAGCATTGGCAAAGCAGTCAAGGAGAACGAGGAGGAACATCCCAGAGACGACTCAATGACCAGCAGAAAGGAGACTCAGAGCTGAGATCCGGCAGGAGACACAGATGAGTAGCCAGCAGAGAGCAGTATAAGGACCTTATCAGCATCCACAGAAAGCTGTGCAGCATCAGAAAGATCAGAATTCCCTGAAGGAATAGGACCAGGCCACATGTATCCTTCCATCTGTTTGTCTGGTGTGTGCTAATATATGTTTTCTGGCTACATGTTCTCCCTATGTTGGCCTTCCGTTTCTGTTCTCTGTTCACACGTGTGCTCTCGACATATGTCTTCGTTCCTACGGATGGCGTGGCAGTAACCTGTGGAGAGCGAACCCCACTTGTGTGTGGGAGGAATAGTCTTGCCACTTTATATACTATCTGATTAAATATATTTCGCTTTGAACTAACGTGTTCTCTGGCTTGCTCTTGATAAGCATGGCAATACGGACTCATGAATTAGGGCATCCTGCATAGGCTTCGTAGGTAATGACCCAAAGAGGATGCTTTTTTTCTGGCTCACTAAGAAAAACAAGAATACCAGGAGACTCATGACCTCTTGTCTCAAACTGCTCACTATGACTACATATCTTTTCTAGGTGTTCTTATTGAAGGGCCATCACAAATGTTATGGTGGGATGCTGACAGGCTAATTTTCAGCATGGAATTTCAGCATAGAGAGCTATCTATCTTTGGAGTCAGTACAAACTAGGTTCAAATTCTACCTCTGACACATATAGACTCTTTGTGAGACCCTGCGCAAAATGCAGCCTCGGGCAATGAAATTCCCAAGAAGGTGCTGATCTGCATGGATAAAAGTCCTTGGGAATCTAGCTAGTACTCCAATAAAGTCACAAATCCAATTAAAAAAACCCAAACAGTTATCTGTAAAATTCTCTCATCAAGAATGCTTATTTACCCTCTCATTAGAAAAACAACTGGCCTGGAAAATAGATCCAAGAAAGATCATTTAAAAATGACTGGACTTCCTGAAAATGAGGGAAAAAAGCCTCAGACATCACCTTTTGATATATTATCAAGGAAAACTGCCCTGATATCCTAGAACCAGAGGGCAAAATGCAGAACCAGTAGAAAATCGTGCACAGTAACAGCAATGCTGTAAGAAGGGCAACTGTGAATCACTTAGCAACGCAATGATCCAAGACAGCTCTGATGGACTGAAGATGAAAAAAAAGCTATTCAGGCCCAGACAAAGAACTGATGGAGTCTCAATACAGACTGAAGCCTACTTTTTTTTACTTTATTTTTCTTGGGTTTTTGATATTGGTCTCTGATTTTTTTTTACAATATAACTGATAAGGAAATATGCTTTATATGGCCATGCATGTGTCAACTACATGAAATTTCTAGCCTTCTCAATATGGGAGGTGGGATGGGAGGGAGAGAATCTGGAACTCAGTTTTAAAAACAAACGTTGAAAACTTTTTACAGGCAACTGGAGAAAAATAAAATACTGAACAGCTAAAAGAACATGTAACTGGGGAAAGTAAAATATTATATTAAAATGTAAAAATAATGACTTATTTCCTAAAGATGCCAGAGAAACGAGGTGCGGGTATAATAGCAAAATGGTGCTACTTCTCTGAGTAAAGAACACACTACACTGAGGTCTGGGAAAGACCAGAAAGGCCAACGTCACCCACTGCGTTTTGGCCTACTGCCAGTCACCCTGACTTCTGTCGTGCCATTGGATTTCAATGACTGGAAGAGAGACTGAGGTTGTCGACTCTGCAAGCTCTACCTCACTTAAAGCCAAATCTCAACATCACCCAAGTGATGCCATTTGAGAACAAAAGACAAGCAATAACACTGGGGGTAAAGGCATTTCTCAGCCCAGAAAATAAATCAGGTCAGTCCCCCCTGTTAGGCAAGTGAAGACATATTTACTCCCCATCATTTAAAAATTCTATTTGATTTATTTAAAT
>CM053601.1:19221559-19232514 GCA_028646575.1 Pseudocheirus occidentalis
TAAAATGTCATCTGAACTAGGTCTACGCAGATTACTGACAAAACAACATTTTTACCACTGCTAATTCTGCAAAGCCAATATTGGCTGGGTGAGAGATAAGCCTCATTTCACTTGGTGTATCAGCAAAATCTCCAGATAAATATGAATTCCAGAATATTTTTTATTTGTTATAAAATGAAATATGATGAACACTAACCAGAAGTATGTGGTCTACCAGTTTAAGCTTGTAGTACTGACTGCAAGAAAAATCTCATTTTGACTTGAGGAAATTCGATTAAGTCAATAAAGGTAATTAACATATATCTACATGAAAGTCTTCAATTATTTTCATGGCATCAGTCTCAGTATAAAATAGGTGAACCATGACTATTAAAATCAATGTACTATGTATATCTTAAAGTGCCTAAAGAGAATAATTTTTACAAGTATGTCAAGGACCTATTTATTCTAAACTGATTCATACATTTATAAAAACTCTGGTGCATTTTCCAAAATATTTCTTTGTATGCATGTAATTTTCTATGGCAATTACTCTTCTAAGCCTTGTTTCCTTAGAAAATCTTGAAATCTCATCCTCAGAACCAAAAAAACAATCAGCACAAATTGGTTCCCATAAATGATTCAGTTCAAAAACTTTTCCCTCTCTGTTCTAGTGAATATGTGGAAAGTCAAATCTCAGTTTCAGAACACGGGCTCTTTTATATCTTCTGCACTTGAGAAGCTAAGTGTTAAAACTCTTCTAAGGCAAAGAAAAAAGCAAAATGTACAAGTTACATACATCAGAAACTTAAGGGGAAGAATAAGTCTGTTAAATACTAACTTCTGAAGTAGGCATATTATTTACTTATAAATAGACATAACATACATACCTATTACAGACTTATATGGCTACTTTGCTATACCTAAACCAAGCCTATATTCACCCCTTCTTGTATTATTACTTCCTCAATGTAAGAATGATCATAGGTGGTGCAGTAGACAGAACACTACCATGAAGTTAGAACATTTGAGTTCAAATCAGGCATCGGATACTTACTCGCTATGTGACCTTGAACAAGTCACTTAACTCCAGATGCCTCAAAACAAAAACAAGAATGGTAATTTAAAATAGTGACTTTCTTTTTCTGCATCAGACTTATTTCAGAGGTACAGGGAAATTCCAGTATGAAAACCGCCCCTACTCAAGCAGATTAGCCGGGCTTTGCCACTTAAAATCTAAGGGAGTTGTTGGAGGCAAGCCAGGATGTGTCAAAAGTAATACTCATGAAAGAAAAAACAAACAAGAAATGAAAACAGTATGCTTCAATATGCATACTATTTTCACTTTTTTGTTTTTTGTTTTTTATGGTTTTTCCCTTTTCTTCTGATTTTCCTTTCATAACATGACTCATGTGGAAATAAATTTAACATGACTGTACATGTATAACCTAAATCAGATTGCTTACTGTCTTGGGGATAAGGGAAAAAACGGGAGAGAGAGAGAAAAATGTGGAGCTCAAAATCTTACGGATGAATGCTGGAATTATCTTTACGTGTAATTGAAAAAGAATACTATGAAGTTAAAAAAAATGTAATACCAGATTTTGATCCCAGATTTTCTTGACTCCAAGGCCAGTTCTCCAACCACTTTGCTTTCTCACTAGGAACATATCATCTGATATTTTTTTAAATTGGACTTGTGATTTCCTCAGCGTTATGGAGTTCCCAGTGAGGAACTTTATCAATGCAATTTGTCACCTTCTCTGAAACTTAAAGAGTCTTAAGAGTTGACTACAGCACTTAGAAATTATATGGCATGAACTCAGACCTTCCAGACTCCAAGGACACATTCTCCTTCATCTACTGTATTTCCTCTCTATCTTATTCATCATTTCATAATTACAAATATCATATTCTGCTAAATACAACAGATGATGCACAGATCCATATATCTAGCTCTAGCCTAGGCTCACTCCTATAACACCTTCAGATCCTTGGATGTTCCACTGACACATCAGACTCAACATATCCAAAGTGTGTCATCTTTCTTACCAAGTCCTTGTCTCTTCTGACCTTCTGTATTACTGTTAAGGGTACCATGAACTTCCAGATCATCCAGGCTCATAACCTCAATGTCATCCTCACATCACATAAATTTCTACCTCCAAAGTATCTCCTATATATATCTTTCCTTCCACTCACACGGTTGCCACCCTGGTAAGAGCTCTCATCTGGCCCACTGCAATAACTTTCTGGCTAGTGTTCCTTCCTCAGGTCTCTCCCCATTCCAATGAACCACCAAAGTGCCTTCCCTAAAGTGCAGTTCTAATCCCATCACCCACACTCCCATTCAATGACGCCCCAGCGGCCCCCTCCAAGATCAAATATAGAATGCTCTGTTTGGCTTTTAAAGCCTTATACTTTCTTCTGCTCTGTGACCTCTAAAATTCCTTAATAGTATATGGAGTAACAATTACATCTATCTAGAACCTGGCTGACTGAATTAACCCATAATTTAGGTCAAGATGAAAAGAAATTCACAAACACAGGAGTGATGAAGAGAGGGCAGAGAGGTCCAAAAAACCTATTTAAAAAATATTTAGACAGCTAGGTATACACATATGTATATATGTAACATACATATTATATCCTCTTCAGTAAAGTATGCATAAATGGATACATAACATATATAAAGATGTATATGTATATACATATGCTTATCTTGTATAAAATTATATATTTATTTAGTGTGGTTTAGCTTGCCAGGTTGTGTGTGTATAAGTAAATACATAGATAAAATATATGTGTATGTATAAGTCTCTGTATAAACATGTATATATGTATAATAGTGTATATAATATTCAGATCAATAGACATATATGTGTATATATATGTATATATCTGTATCTGCCTATGAATGAATGGATCTATAACACATGGGATTCTCCCCATAGGGATGAGGGCAGGAGGTTTGACTAGAAGCCACACCCTTACTGTTAATGGCTAAAATAAACTATTCTGGGTAAAAAATTCTTAACGTGATTCCCTTGAATATACAAGTTTATGCAATGGTGATCAGGACAAAACATCTCTAGGGAACACCGGATGTCTCTAAGAATTTTTTTATGCATTTGGCAACCTCTTTGGAGGTCATGGTCTAGTTTCTTATACCCTGGATAGAAATTCTCCCAAAGTTTCCAATGAGCATGGCAGCTATAACAGAGTTTCTAACTCAATCCTCACTAAAAGAAGCAGATTAACCGAAAAAGAAACAGAATTCAGAAAATCCACAAGAGGTGCTGGGCAGCCCCAAAATGGAATCACGCACTTGGGGTTGATTAGTTGGGTTTTGCAGGCCAGCAGGGAAATTTTATCCTGCAGACCTACAATCCGTAAGTATCTCAGACAAGCCATCTGGTCTCATGTCACAAATAAAGCAAGCAGTCTACTACTTAAAAGCGAAAAAGAAAAAGAAATGCGCATTTTGTGAGCTATTATAATACTCTGGTGAACTTGTAGCATCATTATTTTAGGTATGGAAATATCCACGCAGATCCTAGCCTTAATAAATATACAATAACACAACAGATATGAATACTTATGCAATAATAATGATAATAAAAAAAACTCATTTGACTTATTAGGAAACCCACCAGAAAACAGACTTTCCAATTGCTGGGGTAAGGGTAGGGGAATCTAATTTTTCTCTAGTGTAGAAGGTAAAACTAGGGTATCCAATAATGAAATTCCCAAGTGTAGAATTTCTGCAGTGTGTCTTTGCAAATGGAGAGAGAACACTATTTATTCTGGACAAACCCCCACATGTAGAATTAGTGATTGTGGGTAATGATCTGACTTCTCTTCCCTATCCTCTTCAATCTGTTCTGTTAACTTGATTAATCCTTTTTTAAACTTGAAGGCAATAATATGGGCTCTCGGGTCCACATGGCATTTCCTCTGCTACTTTATGGAATTTATTTTATCTCTTTTTTTTTTGAGGGGGAAAGGCAAGGCAATTGGGGTTAAGTGACTTGCCCAAGGTCACACAGCTAGTAAGTATTAAGTGTCTGAGATCAGATTTGAACTCAGGTTCTCTTGACTCCAAGGCTGGTGCTCTATTCACTACTGCCTCTGGAATTTATAATAAACAAAAAGGAGCATAATTGTAATAGTTCAGAACCCCTAGTTAGGAAAATTTGCCCCATTAAGGCTCTTGGCCTAATTTAAATTTGTGTTTATTTCTACATAACCATTAGACTCTCTATGGCTGAAACAAAATTCTGTTACTGCAAACATGGGGGCAAAGAATGAATGTATTACGGTGTTTATTAATGGGCAAGCACCTGGAGGAAAAATTGAGGGCAATAGCAGACTGTTTTTGTGGAACCTCCCTCTATCTTTCAAAAAGTGGGTAAAATCCATAGTTCCAGCCCAAGTCTTCTGTTCCAAGATGGCTGGTGGGGTCCAGGGCCTTCCACAATTCCTCCCTTTTCTATGGAAGGTGAGCCCTATTGCTGAGGTAGACTGAGTGAACAAGCAGGATAGGAGAGGTGGGAAATAGATAAGATGCAGGATTTGACCAGCCATAGGCTGTGCATTGATGCCCCCACTGTGGACTAATCTGTGTGCTTTCACAAAGCACACACCAGCTCTCAGAGCAGCACTCCCCTAGCCCCTTGCCTATCTGTATGACAAAGACACCTCCCACCACCTGATATTCCAGGCATTCCAGAGTCTTGCTTGCCCCTCTTCTCCTTCTCCTTCTCCCTCTCCCTTTCCCTCTAATCCATCAAACTGTTTACAGACCAGACACCTAACTTGGCTAATTGTTCTGCCTCCCATAGGGAAGCAGGGCCCACTGGGGGTCTGTCTTGCCTATGTGGAGCAGAACTGCCTTCTTCAAACTGGAGACAATCTGAGTGAATTATTTTCAGGAAAGACCCTATGACCTAAGCATCTATTCCTTGTCATTCTGGTGCATACCAACATTTTGGGGTACCTGTGAACCCCAACATTAGCTTTCATTTCTCCTTTTGCCCATTGGTCATGTACCTCTTTATTCTTTCCATCTTAACTCCGGAGGTCCCCCTTTTTCTCAATTTTTCCTGCAGGCTGGGTGTGTCTCTTTAAAAACTTTGGGGAATGATTGTTTTTGCCTTCTGGCTTAAAGAATATGATAGTCCCAAATCACTCCCAGGGATGAAGCAGAATGTTTATCCCTCTGAACTACAAATTCCAGGATGCCAGTCAGTCCTCAAACTCCTATTACACTTCTGTATGATTAAATTAGAATCCTTAACAATAAACATATGAGACACCATTATTTCCAGGAAAAGAAGAAGGGCCAAGGGCAGGGAGGGGTTCTCAGTGGGAGAGAGGCTGAACAGATAAAGAATGGGAGCAGATGAAGAAGCCTCAGTTCTCCTGCTTACCAGGGAGAGAGGAAAAGCCCAGCAGCACTGCCCTCTAGTCTAGAAGGAGGGAGAAAGAGGACCAGAAGTCCAAGAGAAGCCTTTGTTCTGCAAGCCCTGAAGAGAAAGGGTTCTTTATCAGGAAAGAAAGTCAGTTTTCTCTGTTAGCAAACAGAAATGACCTGAGGCTATGTGATGGGGTAAGGGAGCTGATTCTCCAAAAAAGCCTCAGCCTGCAGCTGAATTTGAGAGAAGACAGTAACTCTCCTCCTAACTGAAACACCTGAATTAACATCTTCTCTGCTTTAACCCTTCCCATTACTCTGGGGGACTCTGGTATCCACATAGATGCTTTTTCAAATCAATACCAAACGTCTTTAATCGTTGCTGGCAAACATGAGTCTAATCCTCATAGAAATAATAAAGAAAAAAGGTGCTTTCGGAAAGAAATGCTTTAATGTCTCTGCCTTTTATTTTTTTACATTGTTAACCACAAAAGTATCTTTCTCTTCTGAGGTTTTTTCCTCCTTTCTGCTCCCCCTTACAATTTATTTTATTATTTATTCTTTCCCTAGTTTCTGTATTTGTTTAACTTCCTCCTTGTTGTTCATCCTTCATTTTCAGAGTAGAGCAATGACATCATATCCAACAGTGGTATAAAAACCAAGATGACTGGCAATGACCTAGGGCAAGACCTTCCTTGGTGTCTTCGGTGTCTTCCCAAGCTCCAGGCACCAGCTACCTTCACGGTCGTTAGAACAAATTGTTCTCATCTGCTCTTTCCACCAGGTGAAGTCTTCACATACTTGAGTAGACACTCACCTAACTCTCAGACAGGGATAAGACCTGTCAGTTACCCTCCACCTGGTTTAGCCATCTGCCAAGAAGGCTTTACTGGGGTGTGGCTACAGCTTTCTCTGAGCCACAGGTGCAGAGCTGGGTGTACTTACACACCAAGAATGGATGAGAGTCCCTGAAAAAGACTCAAGAAGCCTGAACATTAAAGGAGCTAGTCCTGCTGGAACCCCCCATGCATCCTTGTATTTCTGTTTAAGGTGTCTGGAAAGCAATCTGCTCCTATGTCTTCCTGTTTTTGTTGTCAGAATGTTTTAAATGCTTCTCTTATATCGAGCCTCCTTTATTATTATTTTTCCCAATGTCACCTTAGATTGTAGTGTGACCTCCTTTGTTCTTTAGTATATTATTATTTCATTTCCTTCTGCACTTTTTTTAAAAAACTGTCTTTACATCTAAAGATCTTTCTCATGGTCACTTGTAGAATTTGTTCTTTGTCAAAAGAATTGCTAAACTTGACCACTACGTGTCTTGAAGTCACACAATGGGGTTTTTTCCTCTCATTTTCCTTTCCAGAGCTGATCCGTAGATTCCTTCAATTAGCACTTTGTTTTCTGTGCTCACAAGTTCTGGGAAGTTTTCTTACATTATTTCTTGCATTATGAGGTTCAGTATTTTTGACATGTCTCATTCTTTTGGGAGACATATGATCCCAAAAGTTGTCTACACGACACATTTTAAAAATCTATATGCTTTGTTTACAAAAAGATCATGTGTTCTTTTAATATTTTTGCTTTTTGCTTCTGTTTTTCTAGATTGTTATTTTATGTATTTGTGAGTTTTGGGGGGGGCTGGCTTTTTGGAGAAGGGAGTGTAGGGTGATTGAGAATAAGTGACTTGCCCAAGGTCACATGGTTAGTTTTTTGTGTTAAGTGTCTGAGGCTGGATTTGAACTCAAGTATTCCTGACTCCAGGGCCGGTGCTCTATTCACTGCGCCACCTAGACACTCTATGTATTTGTGTTCTTAATTGATTGTTTTCTCTTTTGCCTTCTTTAGAGAGACTTGCTATTGCAGATTCAAGGGTTTTTGTTTTTGTTTTCACATTCTACTAATTATTGTGCTGTGCGGGCTATAAATCTGGCTTTTGTAATTTTTACTTCTCTCTTTTCTTTGTGAATCTATTCTAATCCTTCTACTTCTTCAGATGCAGATTCATTTTCCTTTCTCTTACAGTAATTATTTAGAGATGTTTAGACTCATTTAGATATCTTGGGGACCACCTTGCCTTGTGTTATTCATATCTTCTCTGTTAATTTATCTGTTTGTGATCAAAGTATTTAACTGAGTTTTCTTCCTTCCTTCTAAGCTCCTTTCTAATTTTGTATTCCCCCCCCCATTTTCCTCTATTGCTGACTTTCTGATTCCCTCCCTCTTTCCCTTTGATGGTCCATTCTACCCAATCCCCCAAGCTGTACTTCACAGCTATGTTCACATTTCACCAGCTTTGGGTCCTGCCCCACCTGACTCTCTAGGTAGACTTAAGTGGTCCCAACTGACACCCTGCCCCACTCCCTCTGTTATTTCTCTGGCCAACCACTGTTGCAGCATAGTGTGGAAACCCCTGGTCAATGCACACTTCTATTTTATCTCCATCTACTCCACATAGAGACTTGGAGTTCTATTGTTTGTTGCCACAGAATGGCGGGTGAGAGCAAGAGCATGGTGTGCTGGGAATTTGCTTACAGGGATTTTAGAGCACAAACCTTGGAATCCCATTACCAGAGTACAGGGGCTAGTGGGGCAGGAGATACTGAGTGAGAGTGGTAGGGATCAAAAATAAGCCTTCTCTGTTTCTAAGTCATCAAGTTTTATCTTATGAAAAGAGCTATGATTATTTCCCAACTGCATAATTCTCATTTTGGACAACTCCGTCTTGTGGGTCACACGACTCGGAACAATTGCATCACGTATTGATTGAGGTTCATGGCATCCTTGTACTTATTAAATGGCCATGTGACACTCCTGTTTTGCCAGTAATCAAATCAGGTCCTAATGATTACTGAAAGGTCATCCTAATATCTAGCACTTGTAGACTGTCAACAACTATGTTATTCACAGTCAGCCAATTATTAACAATCTGTGCTCCATGGTTTCTGATAATCCTCCAGTTGTGAAATATTTTACATACTTGGAGGTGGCTGGTATCTTTTTTCTCAATGTTCATAACTTTTCCCAGTTTCTTTGCTTGCTAGTTTCATTACATTCAGCTAACCCTGACCACTCAAGCATTCTATATGAGGATAGTATTTATAATGTTTTATTGGTCCCCAGAAGTCTTATTCTGGACAGTATTAATTGCTCATCACTAATGTTTTACTAATGTTCATCAGAAGGCTGCAGTAATATTGTTGGTTCTTGAATGTATTATCTACCTGTTCAGGACATATTTCAATTTCAAACACATCTCTATCCAACTACCTTGGTAACACGATTTACTCATCCTTCCTGTTCCCAGACAGAAAATCAAATATGGGAATTCAGAGGCATTATTAATAATTCTTAAGCAAGTCATTTAGGGGATTCCCTGGGTTAGGTACTTATTTCAGAGTTTTGTTTTGTTTTGTTTTTTTGTCTCAGAACAGTGGCCGCTTTGGACCTGCTATTCAAGAAGCTAGCTTTATTTAGTCATTTCCTATATAAGAATGTACTGATCTCTTATTTTACATAAGAATGCACTTATCACCTTATTTTCCCCCTACCTTCCCTTTCTTCTTCCTCCTTGTCCATGCTCTAGAAGTTGCCCTTCAGAGAGAAAATTCTCATTGTCCCTAAATTCTCATTGACTGCCACAAGCTTGGTTTTATGCACCACCAATGGGAGATGCTTAGTACTGTTATTATTTGTCAGCAAAATAATACTGGGAAATCTGTGTTAAATGTTTCATCTGTACTGAATGGTAATATGGCCATTCTCTTATATCCAAGCAGACTTTACTGATTTCCCTTTAAAAAAACTATTCACTTTACTTTGGGAGTACAGAATCACTATAAGCAAATTTGTCAGTTCTATCTCCAAATGAGTTAAGTAAGCCATGTCTGTACTATGACAACGACCTGGGTTCATGTTTCATATTGCAAACCTGCTCCTGTCTTGTCGGGTCCAATTAGGAATGTGGCCCACAATAATGCTTCACCATAAGCTTACATTATTCCATATTATCTGTCACCTGAAGATGTATGATCTCATTGACTCTGCTTAAATGGCCATCTTTTAAAAAAAATCCAGCCTTAAATGGAAAATCTTATTAACTAGCTCTGTGAAGGAGAAAGTTACAGAAATATGTGTGAATGAAAAGAGAAGGCTTTGTGAATGTGAAGCTGAGACTTGCATAATTAGGACTCTGGCTCACAGAGGCTCCCAAGCTCTTTCCTCTCTGACAAATGAAAGGATGGTATTTCTATGGAAATGTGTTGAGAATGACTGGAACGGTTTCCTTCTATAGTATTTAAATGATTCATATGGTTAATTTAGGCTATTGATTATTATGGAACTATGGAAATTAACTGGAAAAATTGATTGTTATACATTAGAGCGGTGGTTCTCAACCTTTCTAATGCACTGACCCTTTCATACTTGTATATGGGCATATCTGCATGTGGGCGAACCTGCTTGGAGACAGATAGAGGAGCAGTGTCTCGGTTCCTAAGACCACTGGAAATATGTGTTTTCTAATGGTCTTAGGTGATGCCTCTGACCCCTGTGAAAGGGTCTTTTGACCCCCAAAGGGGTTGTGACCGACAGATTGAGAACTGCTGCATTAGAGTTTTTGTCACTCTTCTTGTTACAGAATACTGAAAAATTGGACAAAGTAACAAGAGTTTCACATCTTTGAGTATGTTGAATTGGTTAATGACTACTATATTCTCGTTGTTGATCTAGATTCTCTACTTCAAGTAATAAAGAAGAAAGACAGCTCCAAAGCCTTCTGAGGAAAAGACCTCACAAAGACCCAAGGATGGGGACCTGCAGCCTTGAGGTCATATGTGGCCTTATAGGTCCTTGGGTACAGCCTTTTAACTAAGTCCAAGTTTTACTGAACAAATTCTTTTATTAAGGGGGGATGTTCTGTAAAGTTTGGATTCAGTTAAAGGGCTGCACTTGAGGGCATAGAGGGCCTCGTGTGGCCTCGAGGCCACAGGTTCTCATCTCTGTGCCTTGACCATGCTCACTGCTAGTCAACTTTGGATCCACAAACCCCATCTTCAAAGGACTTCTGCCTTAAAGGCTGTTAAGTCATGTAAACTAACTGTAACTATTAAGTGAATTATTATGCATTCATTTTCCATGGAAAATTCTAAAATGTGATTATTTCATTATTCGTAATGAATAGCTCTTACATCAGAATAGAGTATATTAGGAATGAAGGAAATTAAAAGCTTTTAAAAAGAGCCTAAGTTTAATAAGCAGAAATGATCAATGTTTCCAATGAGTGCTATTTATTGTGAATTTATAATGCAATGTATGAAATGGAAGAATTTGGGGACTGTTGCTGAAATCTGATCTGAAATTGAATACAGGCAAAAATGTGCAATCTGCTGCTAAGTCAGGAGTCTAACATTTAGGGAGAAATGCCAAAACTGCCCATAGGGACTGCTGCCTTTGCACCTTTGTGCGTTAGTAAGCCAGGTGGATCTAGATTTCTGAGAGATGAGAAGACTGCCATTCAGGCAGAATATTCTTTATGGCTCATCATTTTATTGATTTTTTT
>CM053601.1:19240674-19266324 GCA_028646575.1 Pseudocheirus occidentalis
TCAGATTGTGAAAGGCTTTGAAAGTCAGAGGATTTTCTATTTATTACCTAAAGATGATGGGAGCCAATGAAGTTTATTGAATAGGAGGGTGATGTGGCAGACTGTGCTTTAGGGAAGTCATTTTGGTAGCTGAGTTGAGGATAGACTGGAATCAGGAGGGACTTTGAGGTAAGGAGACTAATCAGCACACTATGTAATAATCCCAACTTGAGGTGATATGGGTCAACATCAGGGTATTGGCAGTATCAGAGGATAGAAGGATTTAACAATAAACTGGATATGGAGGAAAACAGGGAGTTGAGGACGATACTTTGGTTGCAAACCTGGGTGACCGGGTGTTAATAATTATAGTGGGTGTTAATGATTATAATGGTCATAGGAAAGCTAAGAAAAAAGAAAAAATCTTCTGAGTTTTGAAAGAAATAAGTTTGGGTTTGGACATGGTACATTTAAGATGTCTTTAGGACGTCCCATTTGAAGGTTAGGAGTGAGATTGGTGCTGGATACGTAGATACGAGAGTAGTTAGTATTGAGATGATAATGGAATCCACAGGAGCCAATGAGATCACCAAGTAAATACTGGAAAGGAGAAGAGAAGAGAAGAGCGCCTTGGTGGGTATTGGAAATGATATGGACAAAAATCTAGCAAAGAAGACTGAGGAGGAGTGGTGAGACAGGTGAGAGGGACAGGGTCATGGAAACCCAGAGAGGAAGGAAGGGTTCCGGGGAAGAGGGTGACTGACAGTGACAAAGGTGGCTGATGAATCAAAGAAGAGGAAGGCTGAGAAACAGCCACAGATTTGGAGATTAAGAGCTCATTACTAACTTTGGAGAGAGGTTTCAGTTCAGAAGAGAGTAAGATGAGAGGAGATGAAGACGCTGGTTGTAAATGGCCTTCTCAAGGAGTTTACCCATAAAATAAAAGAGAAATATGGGATGACAGGGACGATCATATAAAAGGAGGGTTTTTTGTGTTTTTAGGATACTACAGGTATGCTTGTAGGTATAAGAAAAATAATCAATAGACACAATTGTAGAGACTGAAAAGATTAGTTAGAGAATAGGGATGATAGAGGAGGCAATAATACTCTAAGGGAAAATGGGATGCAGTGGGATTACTTGTGAATTTTGAGGCTTGGCAAGAGGTCCGTGGGTGACATTTGCATGAATTTAGCCAACAGTATTTCTTCTTGCCTTCTTATCTCTTCATGTAAGATAGGGTGAAAGAGGATACAGGGGTGAAAGTCATTTGAGTGATGTGAGATGAAGAGGAGGGTATAAAAGGGAATTCTTAATGAATTGTTTTATTTTTTTCCAGTGAAATATGAAGACAAAGACAAAAAAGAAAGGAAGAAAATCTCCCACTTTCAAGTAACAAGGTCCATTTTTATAACTTTTATATCATCAAAATCACTTAAGTGATTTTCTGGAAATCTTATGCTGTAGCAACTCAGATTAATGGTAGAATTTTATAATTTTTGATTATGTAGGGAAATATTTACTTAATCAAACAAAGGACTCATTAGAAATAGAAATAAGTCTTAAGTTGGTGATTACTTGGCTTAGGTTTCTGGATGTCACTCTGTGTTATGTGCAGGCTCTTGCTAAGTACTAATCTCTTAAAAATTAAATTCACAAAATTGTTTATAATTAGGATGCAGCTTTAATTTAAGATACATTTTTTACTTAGGAGTGGGGATTTTGAAGTATTAGAGCATAAGATTCCTGAACTAAAGCAATAGTATTATTGTCACTAAAGGTAAAAATAGGAATCTTAAATGGATCTTATATTTCAATGTTTAATATAAAAAAGTTTTTATGGATCAGTGCTAAAGTTGCTTTTATCATCATTTCAATGGGAATTTGAAGGAAAGAAAACTGGGACAAATTGCTGTCCTATTATTCTTTAATATTTAATGCTCTATGGACTATTGTATAACTGGGTAAAATAATTACTTTTGTACTTGAATAAAATTAGGGTGGCATGTCAGGTCATCTTGGGAGGGCTTACTGAAAGCATCTTCAGAAGAACTCCAGTAGCTGACAGTGTTCGATGATGGATAACTCATCTGCTTTCCACAGGACACTGAGCTTCTTGGCTAGATCTCCATGTAGTATGAAAGCTGTGCATTCCATGCTTGGAGATTAAGAGTATTTGGGATGGCAATATTTATTAAACACAGAGTTCTTCAGTTGTTATGCTTGGGAGATTATAGCCTACAGTTGGTCGGTGATAATGATTCACTCCAAAGGTAGCTTATTGGCTGAGGTCTTTCAGATGCTTTAAGGGACATTTGCATTTGTACCATAGGGATCTGCCCCCTGTGAATATGTGAAACACAGCATACTTCTCATGTAATATTAGCTGCCAGGGTGGTGATGTCTTACATGATTTTTAAAAACCATTTCCTTTCTCAATCTGCATTGATCATTAAATTGTTTCCATAAGAATAGTCCTACAATTCCTGGTTCAATGAACAAATGCCTCCACAAAGCAACTATCAGATCTATACTTTGTTGAAATACTGTTGGCTACGTTCATGCAAATGTATGGAGGACCTTTTGGTTACACTCTTGCAACTTTGCTGTTTCATAGGCTCCATCTAGAGGTGATGCACTTTCAAATACATTTCACAAATTCAATGGCATGTAGAGTCAATAAGCCTTTACTAGCCCTCAGTGATCCTGTTCCACCTTGCCATTCTCTAGCAGACTGCTTCCTTTACCATTCCCACTTTTTCCTTAATCTTACTCTCTCATTGTCTGCTGGCTATTTCCCTCTTGCCTACTGGGTGGTGGTAGTGGTAGGGAGACAGGAATAAGAGAAAGGCAATGAGATTGGACTATTTTCACTTGAGGATTAGGATATGTGTAGTTGACTTCCAAATGTTTTTCATTTGGTAAAATCATACAGGACTCATGATAGCTGCAATAGTATTAATAATCTTCAAAATGTTGCTTTTTCACTAGTGAAAACGAGGACAAAAGGCCAAGTAACAACGATGGTCCCAAACGATATATTTTCAATTTTCTCCTGGAGGTAACAGAGAACAAGACTGAAAAAAGCAGAGCAAATCCTGAACCTCCATCTAAATATCCATGGATGCATTTCATGCATATGTCTAAATACATGGGCTTCAAATATATTTTAGCAATTGTCTAGAAATTCTCAAGATGGATTGAGGCTTTCGATTATGGAATTGCTTTAACAATTACACAGAAATTTTTAAAATCATGTTTTCCAGTTTGAGGTCTCTTGAATATATCAAGTAACAGAAAGATCTACTTAATAGGGCAGTCATCAAAGATTCTTTGCAAATATTATTACTTTAACCCCCAAAATGCACTGTCCATATCCCCAACAGGGAAAGGTGGAAAGAACAAATAGGGAAAAATTAAAATTCTCAGAACTTTCAGATGAGTTACAGGCACTCCAGTTTGATGTTTTGTTTCATTTTCTATAGCCCTGATTAACATCATAAGACTTTCACCACGTAAAATAATTATTTGAAGGCATATATGATTAGATTTTATCAGAATTTACTAAATTAGATGAAATTTAATCAGCAGTATGTTTAAGCAGCCACTGCAAAGGGTAATACATGACTTGGAACTTGATAAGTTGTTAGCACGTAGATCTATAAGGAAAAAACCAATTCTAAACATATCTTATAAACAATGTAGAATTGCCCATTTGAGTAGAAGCAGACCAAGCTGGAAAATTTGTGGATGGTGGTCTATGAGAGACCTCTTTGACTCAGAAATTGAACAATATTTTCTAGAAGAAGATTTCATGAAGGAGATGGCTAAATCCAAGACACAATGAACTGAGATGCCCATTGCCTAAATGAACATCCAGATGCTTGCCCTGTTCTGTTTTTTGGTCTTCTTGAATATGTAGTTACATTTATTGTCACTTTTCTCTTACAGTGGCATGACCCTTGTGGAAAAGAAATGAAGGGCCATATTTAAGACAAAACAGGAAACAGGACAGGTTTGTTTTGTCCTTGTTCCTTGAAAAAATTGTTGGTAAATGCCCCACTGAAAAATGTTACTGCTACACTTGAAATCCAGGTCACCACTTTTAAAGGTGTTAATATTTTTGTGAAATAATTGCTACTGTTCAAAACAATAGCTCCAGAAACTGTGTGGTTAGCGACTGATTCTTGTTTTATTCTATTTTTTACCAAAAGGTTTCATTTAACTTGCCTTCATTATTCCTTCTCCAATTTACTGTAGAATGATTGATTGATGCTTGCTACTTAGTCTGTCATTGAATGGTATAGATTTTGTATGATTTGTTAACCACATATTTTTGTTTCCTCACTGCCAAAGGTTTCACTGGATTAAGCTTCCTATTTTGCTATACAATCAGCTGCTTAGTGATTAGGAATATAATACACCCCTACACCCCAGGAATCTGAATTTGTTATCAGTGGGAGATGGCATGCTAATTTCTTCGTGGCTTGTCCTTCATTCTCAAAGAGGACCATGACATCAGGAAAATGATGACACAACTTGCAACTGAACTGGATTTAAGTGAAGGAGGGCTGTGCAAAATCACCTCTCTCACTTTCCTCCAGAGCCATCTGGGTTCAGTGGCCAGGAAATGATTCCGATAAATCTCTTTACTTTCAGTTTGGTCTCCTGTCCTTGACCCATAGTCAATATCCTCCTTATTGATGGGTATACTTCTCTCCAGAGGCCAAGAGAATTACCTGACACTATAAACACACCCATGTCCACCTTGATAAAAAAAAAAAAGAAACCACAAACAAACAAAACCTCACTTGATTCATCTATTCCTGCTGGTTTTCATCCTATATCTAGCTTCTCTTCCATGGTTAAATTTCTTGACAAAGCGTTCTATAACTAGTGCCTCCACTTACTCTCCTCTTACCCTCTTAATTCTATGTAGTCTGGCTTCTGACCTAATCTGCTGATGTTTTCTCCCAGGTTACCAGTGATCTCTTAATCTCCAAATTTAACGACCACTTCTCTGTTTCCATCTTCCTACGGTGACCATAGGTGTCCACCAAGGTCTTTCTGCAGCCCTCTTCTCTCCTCTATCAATACTCTCTTGCTTGATTATCTCTAGCTCCCATGCTGACTATTATATATATTATTATATATATGTAATATAATATACATAAAAATATATATTATATATATTATATATTATACACACACGTGTATATATGTATATATACACAAACATATATGTATACATACATACTTTCATACATACATACACACCTATATTAGGTATTTGAAACTAGATGCTCCACAGACAATTACAAAATGTACAAATCCACCCTTATTATATTTCTCCCCCTTTGAGGGCAGCAACTAATAATGTGTTTTTTTTTAAAATATCCTTATCTCTTAGCATAGCACGTGGCACGTAAATGCTTACTGCCTGATTGAGTGATGTGCTGTATATTGTTACAAATGTTTTTCAGCAGGTTTTTTTTTTCTAAACCTGTTTATCATTTACTCTAAGATCTACTGAACCTATTTATCTAATTTGGTCAGGTGTCAGTCTTTCTGTAGTTGTCTTAGGAATGATGGGACTTGCATTTCATCAGTGTTCTACAGGCTTTTCTGAGACTATTTTCCAAATAATTTTGATTTACTGTTCTGAAAGCATACATTAGTATTGCATACATGCTAATTTATTTAAATGCCTTCTTCCCAATCATCATTAACTTCAGGAAGCCAGTAAATCTCTAATATATTCCTTCCCAGCATTCTTTCTGACACATCATGATACATGAAGCGTGTTACAGGATAAGTTATTTATAATTATTGACATCATTGAGGGGCTCAAAATGATCTCTTTTAGTCTTTAGCACTCCTTGGTATTTGTTAGGAATTTTTAATGTAGCAAGTGCAAATGACATTGGAGAACGATTCCCAAGATGAAGGAGATGTGTGTATGTGTATGTATGTGTGTGTGTGCATGTTTGTAAATAGTATTTTATTTTTTCCAATTACATGTAAAGTTAGTTTTCAACATTCATTTTTTTTTTTTTGCTTTTTGGAGGGCAGTTGGGGTTAAGTGACTTGCCCAAGGTCACACGGCTAGTTTTTTGTGTTAAGTGTCTGAGGCCAGATTTGAACTCAGGTACTCCTGACTCCAGGGCTGGTGCTCTATTCACTGCGCCACCTAGCTGCCCCAACATTCATTTTTGATAAGATTTTGAGTTCTAAATTTTTTCTACCTCTCTTCTTCACCCTCTCCATCCCCAAGTCTTTCCACATTTTTCTGAAGTCTGCCTGTTCATCATTTCTTATAGAATAATAGTATTCCATATATTCATATACAACAACTTGGTCAACCATTCCCCAACTGATGGGCATCCCCTCAATTTCCAGTTCTTCATCACAACAAAAAGAGCTTCTCTACATAATTTTGTACATGTGGGTTCTTTTCCCTTTTTTATGATCTCTTTGGAATACAGACCTAGCAGTGTTATTGTTGGATCAAACGGTATGCACAGTTTGATAGTCCTTTGAACATAGTTCCAAATTGCTCTCCAGAACAGTTGGATCGGTTCACAACTCCACCAACAATACCTTAGTGTCCCAATTTCCCCACATCTCCAATATTTATCATTTTCCTTTTCTGTCATATTAGCCAATCTGACAGGTGTGAGGTGGTACCTCAGAGTTGTTTCAATTTGCATTTCTCTAGTCAATAGTGATATATAGCGTTTTTATATGACTATAGATAGATATAGGTATAGACTATAGATAAAATAATTTTTTCATCTGAAAACTGCCTGTTCATATCTTTTGATCATTTATCAACTGGGTAATGACTTGTATTATTCTACGTTTTACTCATTTCTCTATATATTTGAGAAATTATGCCTTTATCATAAATACTGGCTTTAAAAATTATTTCCTAGTTTTCTGCTTTCTTTCTAATCTTGGCTGCATTGGTTTTGTTTGTCCAAAACCTTTTAAATTTAGTATAATCAAAATTATCTATTCTACATCTAGTAGTGCTCCCTATTTCCAGTTTTGTCATGAATTCTTCCCTTTTTCATAGATCTGACAAGTAAACTATTCCCTGCTCTTCTGATTTGCTTATGGTGTCTCCTTTTATGTTAAAATCATACACCCATTTTGACTTTATCTTGGTATATGGTGTGAGATGTTGATCTATGTTTAGTTTCTGCCATATTATTTTCCAGTTTTCCCAGTTTTTTTCAAATAGTAGTTCTCATCCCAGAAGCTGGAGTCTTTGGGTCAAACAATAGATTATTATAGTTATTTACTATTATGTCTTACACACATAACCTGTTCCACTGAACCACCCATCTATTTCATAGCTGGTGGCAAATAGTTTTGATGATTGCCACTTTGTGACATAGTTTTAGATTTTGGTACAGCTAGGCCACCTTCCTTTGCATTTTAAAAATTAATTCCCTTGATATTCTTGACCTTTTGTTCTTCCAGATAAATTCTGTTATTATTTTTTCTAGCTCTACAAAATAGTATTTTTGTAGTTTGATTGGTATGGTACTGAGTAAGTAAATTAATTTATGTAGAATTATAATTTTTATTATATTAGTTAAGCTTACCCATGAACAATTGATATTTTCCAATAATTGTTTGGATTTGGTTTTATTTGCGTTTTATAACTTTATTCTTGGATGTGTCTTGGCAGGTAGACTCTCGAATATTTTATATGGTTCACAGTTCTTTTAAATGGAATTTTTCTGCCTCTTGTTGCTGGACTTTGTTGGTGATGTATAGAAATGCTGATGATTTATGTGCATTTTCCTGTGACTTTGCTAGAACTGTTAATCATTTCAATTAGTTTTTTAGTTCATTCATTTTAGTTCATTGTCTAGAATTATGGTATGCTATCATATAATCTGCAAAGAGTCATAATTTAGCTTCCTCAATGCATACTCTAATTCCTTCAATTTCTCTTTCTTCTCTTGTTGCTAAAGCTAATATTTTAATACAGTATTGAATACTAGTGGTGATGCTGTTTCATTCCTATTGTTTTGGGTTTTTTTGGTGGCCCTCGCACCTTTATGTCATTCAAATGCATTAGATAATTAACAAGATGCTTTTGTTAACCTTCTTTACTTTGGAAGCCTTCCTTTTTTCTATTTAGGAGAAATAATCAGGAATTTAAGGCTAGGCAGAACCATGTTAGGGTAAAGTTGTCTCCATGAAAATGACCACATTTTCTATATGTCTAATTAGTTATTTTTAAAAGTTCATTATTATCTTATTTTATTTCAAATCCAAACGCTGTCCCTCTCCCCTCCCCCACCCAATCATTGAGAAAAGACAAGTTACACACATTTGTACAGCTGACGGAAACACATTCTTGTATTAACCATTCCCCTTCCCCTCCTTCCTCCACCTCCAAATGCTTCAATAGGTACCCTGAGTCTATCATTTTTCTGGAGATGGAATCATGATCGCCACGAGTCCTCTGGCATTGTAGTTGATTCTATTAGGTTGCTAAGAGTTCCTAAGTCTTTCAAAATTGTTTGTTTTTTACAGTTTTATTATTATTATTCCCTCTAGCTATCATCTCCTTCTACTGCCTTTTGTGGCTAACCTCCTCTATAAGGCTTTATACAATCAATGCTTTCACTTCCTTCGCTTTCACTCTCTCCTTGACTCTCTACAGTCTGGCTTCTGAACCCAGGATTCAACTGAAACCATGACTTCTTGCCTATCAGATCTAATAGCCATTTTTTGATACCCATCCTTTCTACCTCTCTTCCATCACCCTCTTTCTGATACTTTCTTCCCTCCAGGTTTTTGTGACACTGCTCTCACCTGCTGGATCTTTCCCTACCTGTTGCTCTCTTTGTGGCTTTTACGGTATCTCCTGAAGCTCTGTCCCAAACACAAACAGAATCAGAGGGTTCTTATCCTTCTGGATTATCTCACCTGGCAATTTCATAAGCTACCATCAGTTCTTCTACTATCTCTTATGAAGATTATACACAGATCTAAATATCCAGCCATAACCTCTCCCCTGAGCTAAAGTTCTGTATCTCTAACTAGCCATCTCAACATCTCTTTTACATAAAACTTTCATCCTTTACTAAGGAGTGTACCATCAACCTTCTAGGCTTACAACTTCAATATTACCTATATAAATTACTCCCTCTCACTGCACATATCCAGTCCGTTGCCAAGTCTCATCAATTCTTCCTTCAAAACATGTCTTGGATACATCTCTTATCATGGCTAATGATTGCACAGATCAAAGTTTTGAAGTATTTCAAAGCTATTTGTTTTTATGATATTGATGCTGTTCTATAAATTCTTCTTCTAATTCTGCTTACTTCATTCTGTATCAATTTACACAAGTTTTCTGACCTTTCTGTAAAACTATTCTCTTCAATAGGAGGAAAATTAATATTTTTATTAGTTTATGTTTAGTTTAATTGGCATATTAATTTTATTAGTTTTATGAGAAAAGATCACAGTAGGGTCCTGCAGTACATATTGTACTGACAAATTGGGTATCTTTTTGCTAGTCTGACTGGATGACTACTGCTGAATCAACTCTTGTTCAGAAATATTAGGATATTCTATAATTAGCATAATTAAATATACAAATACTATTTATATTGTAAAGCATTTATGTTCAATCCAGGTAGTGATACTTTTTATTTTTGCTTTTTGTAGGGGAGAAGGTAGGGCAGTTGGGGTTAAGTGACTTGTCCAAGGTCACACGGCTGGTTTCGTGCCAAGTATCTGAGGCCGAATTTGAACTCAGGTCCTCAGTAATATGTTTTCTCAACAAAAATGTTTCAAAACTAAAACAGGGAAACAAAAGAATGTGGTCAGGGGGACAATAATCATTATCCATATTGTGTTAAAACACTCTTTTTAATTTGTGGATTAGCTTTCTGACCCAATGGAATTGTAAAATGAATTAGAGGAGATAGATTGGCCTTTTAAAAGTTCTTGGTTTCATTTTTTGTACTTTGTAATTTTGACTACAGGTTGGATTCCTCTAATGCAGCAGTTCTCAACTTGCAAGGTACAATCCCTTTGGGGGTTGAACGACCCTTTCACAGGGGTCACAGGGGTCGCCTAAGACCATCAGAAAACACATATTTCTGCTGGTCTTAGGAACCAAGACACCGCTCCTCTAGCGGTCTCCAGGCGGGTCCACCCACATGCAGATACGCCCACATATGAGTATTAAAGGGTCATGGCATTAGGAAGGTTGAGAACCACTGCTCTAATGGCTTCTTAATCCTTGCCAATGGTGAGATTTCTCCTTATCTGACATGGATAACACAGTTCTTCATGCATGCATATGGGCGTATCTCTATCCATATACACACATACACAAATATATATGTGTGTATTGTGTGTGTGTATATATATACATATATAGATATATCTGTATGCAAACATATGTGTGTGTGTATATATGGGAGTATACATAAACACACACAAATGCACACACACATATTTTGCTGTTAATCCAGATAGGAAGATTCTTTGATAAGGGTAAAAAAAGAGAAAAGGAGAGACCACAGTGAAAAGGTAGTGAAGCATAATAAAATGGTGGACTTGGAACCAGGAAGAACTGAGTCTGAATCCCGCCTATGACATTTACTATCTGTGTGACCAGAGGAATTCACTTAATCTCCCCGGGCCTTAGTCAGTAAACATTTATTAGGTTCTTACTAATGTTCTGTGCCCATAGTATAAAAATGAAGAAAGAAAAGAACCGGTCCTTCCCCTAAAAGAGTGTATATTTTAATAAGAGAGACAATATGTAAATAATTAGGTATGTACAAGAGCAGAGGGAAGGTAATCTGAAAACAGGGAATGGGGGAAGGACCAGGAGTGGCCTCTTTTGAGGCTGGGTCTCAGGCTGAATGCTGAAGGAAGGCAGGAGTGGAGGGGACAGAGCAGAACATTCCAGACTCAGGGACATCCAGAAAGGATAGTGCTTTGATCACAGACCTACATGCGGGGCAGAGTAGCTGGACTACAGAGTCAAGTGTAAGAAGATAGGAACTTTAGGAAGATGCTGGGTTATGAGGAGTGTTAAGTGACAAATAGAGGACTTCAAATCTGACTCTGGAGATAATTGTGAACTAGGTAACAGTTCAAGGATAAAGAACTAGAGCTCATTGAGTAGAAGAGACAGGCTCAGACCAATGCTTCAGAATAATCATCTTGACAGACCAGTCAAGATGGCGGAGGAGCAGGAAGCTCCCCCATAACTCCTCCACAAAGATGTAGACAACACAGCATGGTAAGTAATGATTGGCAAATGCACACCTCACCTCACCCCCCCAAAATCACAGTGAGTCATTTTTCTAGACCAAGGTGGCACAGGGACATAGAGACACCGGGGGAAAGTTCAACCAGGAGTGGCCATGAAGGCCAGAGTAGCAACTGAAGGAGGGCTAAGGCTGTGCCAACAGGGCAAGAAGAGTTTCCAGACTTAAAGAGATAACTTAATGTTATGGATGGATTCAGGAATAGGTGGCAGCTCTGTGGCTCCCTCTCAGTTGTGGCTAAGAGATCCAGGGGAGCATGACAAGCTAAATTTCTTGAAAAGGCCATCTACAATGGGAGCCTCCACTTTCTCCTCTTCTTAACCCCTTATAATCAGCTTCCAATCCAATCTTCCGGCAGCTCCCAGCGTCTGCTGACGATCACTCTCTCCTCTCTGATATTCTCTCCTTTCCAGGTTTTCAGGACACCAACCTCCTGGTTCTCATCCTGCTTCTCTGACCTATTCTCAGTCTCATTTTCTGGATCTTCATCCAGATCACACCCTCTAACCAGGGGAATAACCACAGGGTTCTCTTCTATCTCTTTACTACTTCACTTGGTGATCTCAGTTCCCACAGATTTAATATCACTTCTGTGCCGATGATTCCCAAATCTACTTTATCTTGCCCCAAACTCTCTGCTGACCTTTAAAAAATCTTACATTTCCAACTACCTTTGAGACATATGGAACTGGATGTCCAGTAGACATCTTAAATGCATTCTGTCTAAAACAGAACTTATTTTCTTTCCCCCTAAAACCCTCCTTTGCACCTTCCCCATTACTGTAGTGAACCTAAGAGTGATCCTGAATTCTCACTCTCTCTCACCTACCATAACCAATCTGTTGCTAAAGCTTATCTACTTCATTTTTTCAATATCACTTGAATACACCCCTTCTCTCCTCCAACACTCCCCCAACCCTGGTGCAGGCCCCCATCACCTCATGCCCAGACTACCACAATAGCCGCTATTGGGTCTGCCTCCTTCAAATCTCTCCCCACTCCTGCCCATCCTCCATTTAGTCACTAAAGTGATTCCTTATGTCACTATGACCCCTTGCCCCCAATCAATAAACTCAAATGGCTTCTGATTACCTCCCAAATTAAATACAATATACTTTGAAGCCTTTTGTAATCTGGTCCCTTCTACCTTTCCAATCTTCTTGATCCAATGACGCTAGCCTCCAGGCTGTTCCACAAACAAAATCTTCCATCTCCTGGTTCTGGGATTCTCTCTGGTTGTCCCCCAGGCTTGGCATGCTCTCACCTCTCTGGCTTCATTTAAGTTCCAACTAAAATCCCGCCTTCTACAGGAAGCCCACGTTTAATTATTCTTACTATTCTGTGTATAACTTGTTTTTTACACATTTGTTTCCTTTCTTAGATTACAAGCTCCTTGAGGGTAGGAACTGTCTTTGCCTCTTTTCTTAGCACAGTGCCTAGGACAGAGTTGGTACTTCATAGCTATTAAGTGATTAATTATCTCTGACCTCAGAAGTAGAGGAAGATTTCTTCCGTTTCAGTCCCAAGCCCAGTATGAAACTTGCTGTAGAATAAGGAGAGGAATGCCCAGCCTGAAGGTGAGCCTATAGTTCTATCATTGTGAACCTGTAGAATTTTGCACCTGGCTGAGAGGGGCTGAGTCCAGAGGCACTCAAACCTGTGGCAAGACCATAGTTGTGCTATTAAGAGAACTCAGACCAGGAACAGCAACCAGACTACTTTGAGAGCACCAAAAACTTATACATTCCCTACCCGAGTTGTCCCTGAGATCCTAGAACAATACAACACTTGGTACCCCAAGAAAGAAGCATCAGGACCCTGGAGGACCCAAGACTGGGCCAAACACTCTTACCAGAAAGATTCTACACTAAGCTACCAGACCTTCAAGCCTCCAGTTCTAAAATAGCTCACCAGATTTGTACAAGTCCAACAGGGTAGTATAAAGTCTGATTTAGTCAATAAAGGTATCCAGATCTTGATCATAACTCTGATTAACTGAATCAATATGTGTTCTCACCTGATAAAGGTTTCAGTGCTAAGGTTAGGGAGGTGTGGTGATTGACCCAACTGACTGAATTGACCCTCTGCCCTTATACATCTATAACACAGAATTTGTTCTTGCTTGGGGAGAGATGGCCAGAATTCCTATTTCCAGGGATTCCCAATCCAGAGATTTCCAGATATTAGTCTCCATGCTAATGGAAACTAGTCAGTCAATCAATTATTACATTCTCACTTATGTTTTAGTGATGAAAAGAATAGCTTGAAAGAATGTCTGAGACATTCCTCTGCCTTCTTACTATTCCCTATTATAAAACTATTTCCTCACCACCTTGCCCCTAGACTACTACAGTTGACTGTTGGTGGGCCAGCTTGCCACAAGTCTCTCTCCATTCCAGTATATCCTTCATTCAGCTGCCAAAGTCATTGTGTTAAAATAGTATCTTTTTCTGGTCCCTCTGACCATCCCCCTCCCTTCTAGTTAATATAGTTAATTTATAAGTATAAGATTCATCTTCTTGAGATCAAATCTAGCCTTAGACACTAATTTCTGAGCCTGGACAAATGACTTAAACCCTTTCCCCTCAGTTTCCTTGTCTGTAAAGTGAGCTGTAGAAGGAAATGACAAACCACTTCAGTATCTTTGCCAAGAAAACCCTAAATGGGACCCTATTTGATGAGTCAGACCAGACCAAAAATGACTGAACAGCAACATTATAAAGTTAACAATAATAGGAAGATTGCAAAGGGAGACCAGAAGTCACTCACAGATTGTGCCATAGATTAAGAGAACATAATGGTTACTTGAAAATTGTCTTATAAATTAACTCAAAGCACATCCTGAGACTACGTGCTAAATCCATGGAAGTTAGCTCAGTCTTGCTGTAAGGACCCCTTGGGTCCTGTCAACTCTCCTGGTCTCTAAGTTTCAGAAAATCTCCAAATATCTGCAGTAAAACCAGCAAAACATCAGGTGTTGCTGATCATTTTAAAATGATGTAGATATGCTAATGAATTAACGCTAAGATAGCACAGATAAGTGTTAGTCTGTCTCCAAAATCTTAGAAAATGAGACCCCAATCTCCTGCCCTCTAAGCACTCCTCCCTCTACTATGGAGCCATAGTGCCTGAATGCTCCCAACTCTAATCTAATCCATGGTTATATGAGTGACTCGCAGTTCCCATTCTCTTCCCCATGATGCCAATCCCCTTTCAGCACCCCAACCCCTGTGCTCATGTCATATGCCTTTGTACCCCTACACTGTTTCTCTCTATCTTATTAAAATACAGTTAGAGCATTACTCTGCACGTGCTGTGATTGCAATCTTTCCTGGTGAGTATCCAAATAAGTGCATATGTATGCCTTCCCCAGCAGACCCAGAATGACCCCACTGTGGTTCCCTTAATTACAATTAATAATTCCATAGATTAATAATTCAGTGATCTTCCTAAAGTACAGGTCTAACGTTGTTATCCTTGCCCCATAAATATTTCCTTTTGTCTCCAGCATTAAATATAAACTCTTCTATTTGGCATTCGAAGTCCTTTACAACCTGTCCCACCTTCCATCTTTTTACATGTGGTACCCTCAACTTCCCCCTACCCCCATTGTACTCTTCAGTCCAGGGACATTGCCCTCCTTGCTGCTCTTGGAACACGACATTCCATCTCCCTGCTCCAGGCATTTTCGCTGGAATCTCTCCATCCCTTTCTCCACCTCCTGGCCTTCCCTGGGTTCTCAGCTAAAACTGTACCTTCCTCCTTAATTCTAGGGTCTTCTCTCTGTCGGTTATTTCCATGTTGCTCATCTATAGCTTGTTTGTATAGTTGTTGGCATGGTGTCTCCCCCTTTAGACTGTGGGCTCCCTGAGGGCAGGGGCTGTCTTTTACCTTTCTGTGTATCCCCCGTGCTTGGCAAAGTGCCTGGAACACAACAGGCACTTGGTTTCCTTCTTACCTGACTGACTGTCAATCTCCACAAAATGTATTACTCTTTCCTTCTTATTGCATTTCAAAGTTCTTGTGTTCTCTTCTTTTTTTTATGTACCAGTGATTAAACCCAAGTTGTATATTTACTAGAAGATAGCTGGGTTTTTTTCACGCAAAGTAAGATGTTTGCTGAGCAGGATTTTTTTTTTTTTTAGGCTCGGATAATATAAAGCAGTCACACCCTGAGACTGGTGTACTCATGGCTCAATAGGCCTTACAATTACAGAAAGGGCAGAGACTGGCTAACCTGGTGTAGAAACTTGAGACCTTTTCTCTGCCTCAGCGATATTATGGCTGCCTCAGTCAGTAAAAGTGAGGTATCCTGGGCTTCTCCCAAAGCCTGAATAATTAGTGCAAAACAAGCCTAAAACAATCTCTTTCTGTCAAAGTAATCTTGACCTGGGAGGATCCTGCAGGTGTAAGAGGCATCATGCACAGAGCTTGCCTCCAGTCTGTGCCGGAGGCCAGCAGTATAGCACACGTGTTAAAAATACTACTGAACTTCAAGATTTTGCTGGATAATAGTTACATATTCAATCTGAGAAACACAAATTATCTCCCTTATTAATGGCAAACATACAACAAATAATGCAAACCAAGCCCAAGTATTTTTCCACTTAAAATGAAGAGAATGAGAATCTCTTCTTGTCTTTAAGACATATTATACTCTGATTGGTCAGAAAATTAGAAATCACGGGTAACTCACCTCAAATCTGTGGGCCTTGGTAGCAGTTTTCTTTTTCCAGTGAAGTAGACTTCGAAATCTTCCATCTTAAGCCGGTGTGCGTAGTCAATATAGCCAGACAACTCCTGACCGTGAGCATTTTGGTCACGGATGAAGATTATAGACTGAAAAAGAACAGAATTTGAGAAATCAGTAAAGTAATGTCCTATTCTATCTGAACAAATGTTCAATGGATTTATTTCTCTCAGTCATGGAACTGCAAGAGGTCTGTGATGAAACAACATGGGGATCCCCATTCTGAGTACAGACTGGACCAACTTAAATGCGCCTTTTCATTCTTTTCCATGTTCTTCAATTTGATCAATATTTAGTTAGTCCTGTTAGGTAAAAAATAAGTCTCTTCCCTCAATATTCTCAAATATTGCTGGCAAGATATATGGACAGAGACAGGTAAATACAATAAAATTCAAAGAGGAGGAGAATATTAGGAATTCTAAGAGGATTGGGTGAGATTCCTTACCAGGAGAATCAATTTTTGCTAAGGCACAGAACAGTGATGAAATTATCAAGTTTTCAGGTCAAGTGAACACGGATTTAGGAAATATTCTGTTAGGCACTGTGCTAATCCAGGAAAATATACGTAAAAGTGGAAAGACAGTTCCTGCCCTTAAGGGGCTCACATTCAATTGTGAGAAGACAACACATAAAAGGGAGCTATAAAAGGGGAAGAGGTGGAGGTGAAGGTATACAGCTGGGGAAGGAGGGGGATGTGGTAGAGAAAGTCCAGAAAGTCAGGAACACAGCAAAGAAGATATGGGTGGCCTAAGCCTCCTCCTATAAATGGAGGTTCTTGGAGGAACCAGCTGATCAGAGGGGCAGATTGTTGAGGTGAGAAAGGTGCTTCCAATGGGGAAGTCATCAAATGGTGGAGGGATCTTTTAGGGTGAAGGGATTTCTTTTTTATTTTATGAATGCAAAAATGCATTTCTCATATATTTTGAAAAAAATGAAAAACTTGCCAATGTGATACTTATGAAGAGAGAATTAAAAAAAAGACACATTTTTTTGGACTGCGCCTGTGACTTCATCAAGTAGACGACTGTCTGTGAAGGACTCTTCTACCAATGCTCAATGGAAACTATTTTGGAATTTATAGTTAAGTGAAGAGGTTTTTATGGCGTGGCAGACAAAATTCTTTGAAGGTGAGTAAGGGCTGCAGTCCAGAGACAAGTGAAATTTAGGGAACAATTAGTAGAGCACTTTGTACAACAGATTACATAGAGTAAAATGATGCAAAGTGAGTCTGGAGAGGTTGGAATTGGGGAGATAAGAGCAAGGCAGAATGCTTTGTACTCTACCCTGTACCTCAATGGGGAGCCACCAAAAGTTTTTGAACAGAGGAATGCTTGGTGAATTTAGGTATATTAATTTGATAACTGCATTAAGACGGTTTGAAGAAAGGAAACTATTGCAATAGTTCAGGCAAGATGTGAGGAGGCTGCCATTTCCTCCATGTAGACATAGTGTCTACATAAAGAGTAGGGTCCAGTTTTAAGTATGGGGGAGTGAGATGCATGTGTAGGTAGCTCCTGGTCCTCTAAGACCTGGGAGCATTTCCATAGACTTCCTAGTGCTCTCTCCTTGGATGCAGCTCTGATGGGCAGGTCACTCCTCTAGGCTCCAAGGATCTCACTTTACCTTGAGTTCATAGTGGGCACTCTTCTGACACCATTAGGGGCCACTCTCTCTGATGTGGCCACTTTTGCCTCTGTATTTATCTGTCCCTTCTGCTCCATAATGGATACGCTGTCCACCCACTGGTCCAGTCTGTCTGGTGTACCATCAATGGGGAGGAAGAGAAAATCTCTCTTCCGTCCCCTCCCCTCCCACAGACACTTCTTCTCAGGGGCCTGATTCATTCCTCTCAGCTCCATATCTCAAATGGAAATTCTGCAGCTTTTTAAAGCCCCCTAGGCATGGACAGGCTGCCAGCAGAGCCAATCACACAGTTTAGATGCAGAAACATGTCACTGTAGTTAGCACCTTGTCACTGCATTCTTGGTATTGGGTGTGTCCAGAAGAAAGCCCCTAACCTCCTTTACTTACAGAAGAGGGCCTTGGTAGGAGAAATGAAGACTGAGAAGCATCCAGACAGGAAGACAGAAAGCCGGAAGAGAGCAGTGTACTAGGCTAAAGCAGACAGAGTGAGCTACAGTGTGGACCACAGGCCAAAGAGATGAGGAGGATGCTTTGTTTGGCTCTTCACAGACCATTGTGTTTAGACGCAAATGCCAGAACACAAATACAGAATAGAGAAAAGAAACACAAACATATAATAAACTTAAATACTGGAACTTAAATACAAAGTAATAAAGAAAAAAAACCTGTCATGTATATAGCAGAACATGAGAGTATTCAAAACATGGAACAATAGATTTTCATTTCAAGAAAGCCTGTATGAGAAATAATAAGAAATGATTCTCAACATTGGGTTTTTTGCTTTTTGGAGGGCAACTGGGATTAAGTGACTTGCCCAAGGTCACATAACTAGTAAGTGTTAAGTGTGTGAGGGTGGATTTGAACTCAGGTCCTCCTGACTCCAGGGCCAGTGCTCTATTCACTGTGCCACCTAGCCGCCCCAAATTGTCCATCTTTTCTTTGCTTCCTTGTGAGTCTTCTCTTGTTCTCTGCTGGCACTTTTTATTTTGGCCTTATTCTTCAGAGGGTCTCTTCTGTCTATGTTTTTACAACACTACTTTCTCATGGTCCCCCTCCTACTTATTCAATAGCTCCTTTTCGGTTTCCTTTAGCGCAGTAGTTCTCAACCTTCCTAGTGCCACGACCCTTTAATACAGGTCCTCACGTTGTAGTGACCCCCAACCACACAATTATTATTGTTGCTACTTCATAACTGTCATTTTGCTACCCTTATGAATCGTAATGTATCTGATCGTAATGAATCTGATCTGCAGGATGTATTTTCATTGTTACAAACTGAACATAAGCCACAGGTTGAGAACTGCTGCTTTAGTGGATTTTGAGCCATGTCATTCCTGGGATCCACAAATATCCTGTTCTGACCCTCTTCTCTTTCCTCTGTACTCTTTCACCAGGTGGTCTCATTAGCTTCAATGGATTTAATTGTCATTTCTATGCTGATAATTCCCAAATCTATTTATCCACCCTAAACTCTTGTGGATTTCTAGTCTTACATCTCCACTTACCAATTGGACATCTTGATAAACTCTAGATAGATAAAGTCGAGATAACTTAACTCAACATGTTCAAAACTGAATTCATTATCTTTCCCCTCAAATCCTCCTCCTTTTGAACCTCCCTAATACTGTCAAGGACAACATCATCTTCCCAGTCACCTAGTTACCCTCTATCTCCAAGCTGTTGCTAAGGCCCACTGACTTTACCTTTGTGATACCTCTCAAATACACCCCATTTCCTGCCTCTCACACAGCCACCACCTTGGTACAGGAGCGTATCACTTCATGTATGAACTACTGTAATAGCCTGTTGGTTGGTTTGCTGACATAAGTCTCTCCCTACTCCAGACCATCCTCCAAAGACCCGTCAAAGCAATCCCCTTAAAGCACAGATCTAACCACGTTACCTCCTACTACATAAACTCCACCGGCTCCCTATCACTTCCAGGATCACATAGAAAACCTTCTGTTTGGCATTTGAAGTCCTTTATAGTCTTTCTGCCTGCCCACCTTTCTAATCTTTTTACCTTGTACCTCTGCTCCCCATTTCAATCTAGTGACACTGTCCTCTTTGCTGTTCCTCAAACAAGGCACTCCATTTTTGGAGCAGCTCTCCTTCCTCTCTGCTTCCTTCAAGTCCTAGCTAATATCTCCTCTTCTACAGGACTCCCTTCTAGACAGAACCCTCTAAATTCCAGTGCTTTTACTCTGAGATTATTTCCAATTTATCTTGTAAATGGCTTGTTGGTTCATAGTTATTTGCCTTTTGTCTCTCCCCTTAAACTGGAAGCTTATTGAGGGCAGAGAATATCTTTCCCTTTCTTTGTATCCTCAGAGCTTAGCACAGGATGGGGCACTTATTAGATATTTTATTGAGTATCTACATCTTGGATGGATGAGTCAATCTGTCTAGCTCTGGACTGAGGGGAGCAGGTCCCGTGCTGGCTTCTCACAAGCATTTTAATTTAAAGAATTGGTTATTTTATAGAAACGTTATGAAAGCGCGCTTCATAGAATCTGCAATTTCATTTTTGTTCCCTTTAAATTCAGGTACTCTTGATTTCCCTCCACATTTAATATATGAGATGGGAATGCAATAGCCCAATTTTGTTTTTATCCTAACTAGCACCCTACTGCATCTCCAGAGCCTGAGAATAGAATAAGGAAGCTTTTACAGAGATTTCCAAACTACAAAATCTACAGCTTAATTTTTCATGAATCAGCAACTTCAAGATATGATCAAGCCTCCAGAATAATTAGGAAGTTTAATATACGAGATATATTTTCCACATACATTCCACATACACACACATTCACTCCCAACACTGTATATCCCTGCTTCGGGAAAAAGCAGAGTTTTCTTTGGAGGTAAGACCATACTATCGAGAGATAGGCCATGCATAAGCAGGTTTTGCAATCATAGTATAACAAACTCTAGCAAGTGGGCAAAGCTCCTTCCATCTGGTTCTCTTCACAGCTTACAGGAGTGCCGACAGAATAGCCCCCCCCCTCCTCCTCCTCACCTTCAACTGACTTGCCAAATTCATGCTGACTTCAGCAATGTCTTTATGACCTTGTCTGTTTGCTTTAATGCCATTTATGTCTTTGTCAAGACACACAAAGTTATGTTTCTTTTAAAAATATTTTATTATTATTATTATTTCTTAAAACGCAAGATGAAATAGAAGTGTTAGTCTGGTCAAGGAGGTTTAAATCACAAACAGAAAGACTAAAGACTTTAATGTCATATGAGGAACGCTGGACATATCTTTTATTTTGGCTTCTGCTGGCCTCCGCTGGCAGACTGCATTGCCCATGGATAGCAGCTGTTGACTGAAGCCTCTGATGCTTTAGCTGGACTTGCTAGCCTCTTCTCAGAGGTTGGTATCTGTTGGACAAGGCTCATTGGCCTGCTCTTCCCTACCCTCAGTCAAGGGTCTGCTTGAGGAGTGCTGAGCCCTCTCTCTCTTCACCTGGCTCTTTTCAGGAGTCCAATGTAGCACTTTAAGGAAGGGCCACAGCTCTTCTCACCAACTCCCTCAAAGTCACAGGCATCTCCTTTTTGACAAATCTCTACTGGCTCAAAAGCCCCTGGGTGCTCTCAGGAAGCTGCTCCATTTTGCTGCATGGGGACCCATTTCAATTGAGTCTCATGAGGACCCATTTCAATTCAGTCTCAACTCCCACATCCCTTTGGGAATTCTCTGTAGATGAGTGACTAGCAGCAGAATTACAAAAGCCATTTCTACTCTGGAAGCAAATCCGTGTCTCTGACTTCATTACTGATTCGTGAACTAGTTAGTGTCTTACCTCTTCTAAGAAGGGGAATGTTTAGTTTGCATTTGAAGGTTTTCCCTGAGGTACCTTAAGGACAAACTAAGGACCAAATGTTCTATAAAAATTAAAAGACAAACTGTTTGTATACAATTCTAGGAAAGAGAGAAAGAAAGTGAATCAGGGGATTAATGAAGATTTAGTAAGATGTAGTAATGAGTTATGATTGGCACATTCTGGGAACAGGTACTTCGAGCGGAACAGGTGTTTTCCATGGTCCTGCCCAGAGAGAGTATGTATATTTTCCTATCAGATCAAACATTTCTCCTAGACATAGGCTTGTTTTCCCATCCAGGTTAGCAATACCTAAGTTTACTTAGTAGACTTCACAGTAACATCACGATCTTTCTATGCACACAAACCAGATGGGTCCAGGATCATCAGTAACATCAGAGAGAACAGTTTCAGTAGATATGGGTTTAAGAATCAGCCTTCAAGGGACCAGAGAAGTGAGCAGTGAGAAAATGAACATGTACAGACCACTCTCTATGAATTTTGTGGTAAAAGGGAGAAGAGATACAGTATAAGGACTTGAGGTAATGACAGTTTGAAGCAAGAGCTAATGAAGGATAAGGGATACCTCGGTATGTTGGTAGGAAGCAGAGAAAGAAATAATGATTCTGAATAGAGATCAAAGGACAAGAGTGGAAACAAGAGAGCAGATAATACCTTTGGGGGGAACAGAATGATTGAGGATCAAGGACACAGAGAGAGAAGCTAGTCTTGGAAACAAGAATGGAACGTTCTTATAATTAGACTGGAACAGTGGACGAGAGAATGGAGGACAGTATAGGAGTGTTTTGAGAGTAGGAGAGGGAAGAAAAAGGAACACAAAATGTATTTTCTTAACAGTCTCAGCAAAATAGCAGGGGAGAAGCAGAATGAGAAAGTACAAGAACAGTTGGTCTGGTGTGAAAACGTCAGTAAGAAACAGCAAAAGCAGTGAGGATCGGGCTGAGACCGGTCGCTTTCTCTAACAGGGGTAGGATTTCAACAGTCAAAAAAACTTTCATTTTGTGCACCACTATGCTAAGAGGTGAGGGTACAAATAGGAAAAAGACAGTCCCTGCCCTCAGTGGGAGAAAAAGCTGAAAAATGTATGGAGCAAGTGAGGGGGGATTACAAGGGAAATTAAAAAAAACCCACAGATCTCAAACTATATTACAAAGCAATAATCTCCAACATGACAAGGATACTGGTTAAAAATAGAGCAGTCATTAACTGGAACAGATAATATACAAAATATACAAACAAACAAACGGAGTAGCAAAGCATTTAATAAGCGCAGACATCTCAGTTACTTATAAGAACACACTATTAGACAAAAACTTCTGGGGAAACTAGAAAGAATTCTAGAATAAGTCAAGTATAGCCTTGCCTGTCTATCAATAAAGCATCTCTCACAGTCCACCAAAATAATACCAAATCTGTACGTATGTATATGCATATATGTTTACACACAAATATTTGTACATAGAGTAGAGGAAGAAGGAAGAAATTATCATTCAGATTCATATTTAGAAAGGGCAAGAGTTATTGATAGATCAAGTGATACTGGTTGCTTTCACTCTGGAATGAAAGAGCATACAAAGGGGACCGAAGAAAAATAAGAAAAATGCTCATTTTTGGAACTCCCCACCAAATAAAATGGATAATTTTGCTTATGTAAAATTAAGTAAAGTTATTGGACAAACATAACAAATGCAGCTAAAATTTCAAGATAAACAAATACTGGGGAAAACAATCTTTGCAGCAAGTGGTCCTTGATTTAATCACTAAACTAATAAATGAGAAGGTTGGACTTGGTGATCCTTCAAGTTCTTTTCAATTCTTGGTCATTTGTCAGTCATATCCAATTCTCCATGACCCCATCTGAGGTTTTCTTGGCAAAGATACTGGAGTGGTTTGCTATTCCTTCTTCAACTCATTTTACAAGTGAGGAAACTGAGGCAAACAGGGTTAAGTGACTTGCCCAGGGTCACACAGCTAGGAGGTGTCTGAGGCTAGATTTGAACTCAGAAAGACGACTTTTCCTAACTCTAGACCCAGTGCTCTGTCCCCTGCACCATCCAACTGCCCATGTCCTATGTCCTATAAACTCCCATTAATTTTTAAATGATTTGGTAACATTTATTCATTATAATTAAATGATTGATAAAGATCCCACAATCTGACAATAATACAATTTAGGGCCCACAGGAATTCTACCTACTTCTCTAATAAGAGAAATTCAGTTTCAATAAAATATTATTGACTGGGAGTTAATATATAAAGCAATAATAACAAATTACAATACTCTTTTATGAGGGACAGGAGGCCATTAGGTCTGGAATATTCTGGAAATATTACTCAGTATCTTTACATTTTCCCAACCTATCAAATGAAAACTATACTTGGTACTTTCACTCAGGAATGAGGGATGACACATTGGTGAAAGAAGAAAAGCTTTGAAAATGCACATTCCCAATGTCTCTTTAGATACTAAACAAATTAGAAAAACACTGGACTTTATGGAAAATGAGCATTTCAGGAAAACCCTACATAGAAAGACAAACATATTCTTCATGTTACAGTGGAGTCTCCTGACACTGAGGAAAGGGCACTGCCTGGGCTTTCACTCAAGTACTCTGTGACCGCAGCTTGGACATATTTTTGTTGAAAAATCGAATGCAAGATCTTGTAAGCTTCTCTCTGCATCTCATGTTTTTGGGGAAAATACACTGATGGGAAACTTAATGCATCGCTATTTCATGTAGATCTCTGGTTGATTGCCTTTCCCCAGATGTGGAATATAATACAGATTCATTAGCTTGTGAGGAGGAATTACATCCCATATTCCCTGACATTTCTTGCCAAACATTAATGAGGAGATATAGACAAGATCCTTACTGAAAGGGAATTGTATGGAGAGAGAAGCCAAAGTCATTTTTTTAAACACACAAAGGAACATATTTGGAAATTAAATATCTATTTCAGGAGTGTGACCGAAGTCAAAATATGCTGAGTTTCTTAAATGGCTGTCTGAGACTTCAAGTATGCTAACAGAAAAAAATAGAGCAAATCATTCTTATCTACAAAAATGTTCATTTCTAAGGGAGATTATTTTATTTATTTTGTAGATGTCTATTTCTGAAGAGAAATGGCTTCATAAATCAGTTCTAGGTTTTCTTTTCCCCTAATAAACATTGGTTAAATGTAACATTTTAAAAAATCTTAAAAACTCTCTGGAAAAATCTTTTTTGGGGAAATTTTTTTAAGTTAGGTATTCTTTAAAATTATTTCTATACCTTACATACCTTACCTACATTTTCCAATATATCTAGCCCCTTTCTTTTTTGCAAAAGCAGTATCTTAAACAAATAATTTAAAAATAGAAGGAAAATAATTAACTAAAAATGACAAACTTACTGAAAAAATCTCTATATACTACTTTACACCCATTAGTTTCCCAAATCTGCAAATAAGAAGGGAAGATAAGTAAGGCTTTCTCATATTTTTTTCTTTGTGCTCAACTGTGAATCTACAGACTTATCTTGATTGTTTTGTATATTTCTGAGAACTTGGTTTCTCAGAAAGGTTATTGAATTCTTTCCTTTATCTGAGGAGATCTGGTCCTGGGGAAAGGGAAATACTAAGGATAGGGTTGTGACTTTATATATGAGTCACATTATTTTTATTACTGTTTTAACTATGCATAGCATTCTTATTTGAAATATACCATTTTAATTTTGCATTATAGATGGGTAAAAAATCTCTGGAGGCAGAAACTGTTTTTTATTAGACTGAATATTTTATATCACTTTTTCTAGGTGTGAAGTAGCTAACATACCTGACACAGGCATACTTCAATATTCAGTCAATAATTAATATCTTAATTGAGGCAGGAAAACACACATACAATAGAGTGATCCAGCAGATGAGGGCTTCATGTATGGGGATAATGGAAAGTAAGGACAGAAAGATGGATTGGGGATATAATGGTCATTTTCCAAGAGTCAATGGGTACCATCGAAAGTTTCTGAGCAGGAGGAAAAACAGGATCAATGTGGGGTTTCAGAAAGATTGATATGACAGCCATTGAAATGAGTGAGAGAGAGAGGGGGGAGAGAGAGAGAGAGAGAGAGAG
>CM053601.1:19281190-19297172 GCA_028646575.1 Pseudocheirus occidentalis
GACTTGCCCAAGGTCACACGGCTAGTTTTTTGTGTTAAGTGTCTGAGGCCGGATTTGAACTCAGGTACTCCTGACTCCAGGGCCGGTGCTCTATTCACTGCGCCACCTAGCCACCCCCCCCCATTTGTCATTTTTAAGGCACAATAATTCCCTATTCAACCATTCCTCAGTTGAAAGAAATCACACCTACTTTGTTTCCAGTTCTTTGCTTCTCCAGAAAGTGCTGTTGCAGAAATATTTCTGTGCAAATGACTCCTTTTCGTCTGTCTTTAATCTCTTTTTGATATATGCCTAACTGTGCTATCGTAATGTTAATAGGATTTAAGATGTTACCTGCTTATTAATAGGCGTCGTGTGGAGCCCATTAAGGGAAGCTTCCTTAGGGGAGGCTTGCTTGTAGGAAGGCTTTCACGCCTTTTATTAATTTCTAATTAGACACTGAGTCCAGAGGTCTAATGTTAATTAATGTCTTCTGGCTCTAAAAAGGATATATATACTCTGAGGTTAGCATTTTGCTTTGGAGCTCACTCACTGGAAGAATGTTCTTGTGATCTGACCAGAGATGAGACTCTAGGTAGGCGTTAAGGAGCCTCTCCCTAACCCCCTTGAAAAACCCAGATGTTGCTGCTTTTCTCTCTCATACCTATGTATGTATTACCTTAGCCAGATAGTTGGATCTGTCTGTTGATCTGTGCTAATTTCTCAGACATTTAGAAGCACTGTCTGCTGGTCTTTATGTCTCTGCTTGTATTTTCTTGTTTTTACAAGAAAGAAATAGAAGAAATCAGGGTGCTGATTTTTCCCCTGAACTAACGAATGTAATTTTAAAAAGATTGTTGACCCCTTGAACAGCTGTCTTTCCTAGTAAAGCACATCTAAGAATCTGCACTAGCAGCCATCCTGGGTATGCCAGTGTGGCTGCCACTAGAGGTATCAGTGACTCAAAGGATATTGATTTGGAGCATTTTGTCACATGATCCTTGATAGATTAGATTTCTTCACTTGAAATCTAACTGTTCACATCCCTTGCTGTTAATCTGTTGGGAGAATGTCTCTTGTTCTTATATAGTTATATCAATTCCCTACGTATCTAGACTATTACACCTTTTACAGAGAAATTTCTACAAAGATTTTTTCCTAAGATTAGCTGTTTCTATTTTAATTTGAATCAAATTGATTTTGTTGTGCAAATTGTACAAAACTTTCTCTTTCTTCCTTTCTCTCCGTTCCTTCTTTCTTGAGATCAGGTGGGTCTCCCAGTCTCTTTACCAGAAAATTTGGCATTCATGGCCCCATCCCCATTCAGCTCAACACAGAAGCTTTGACCTGTTCCACTTCTATCCTGGACCAGTTTTCCCCGTCTTAGGCTACCTAGTGATCTCCCTGGCCACCAGGGGCTTACCCTATTGGTACCAGATTTAGTGCCTGATAAACTTTAGTTTTACTGCACCACAGAACTCCCAAATTCAAGCAATCCATGAGCCTCAACATTCGCAGTAGCAGGGACTATAGGAATTGTGTCACTATACCTGGTGAAAACCTTTATGATAGGGGTGGCTAGGTGACTCAGTGAATAGAGCATTGGCCCTGGGGTGAGAAGGACCTGAGTTCAAATCTGGTCTCAGACACTTAATACTTACTAGCCGTGTGACCTTGGGTGAGTCACTTGACCACAATTGTCCCATCCTCCCCCCCTGCAAAAAAAGGCAAAAAAAAATCCTTTATGATATAATCAGAATTATTTTTATGATCATTTCTGGGTTTTTTTAGAGATTTCTTGCCCTATCCATCATTGTGAAAGGAGTCTCTTTCCATTCTCTTCTAATTTATGTGTCACTTTTCATATAAAGGTCATGTGTCCTTGAGGAGCTAACTGTGACATATGATGTCAGATAGTTGTCTAAGACCTACTTATTTCTCCCAGACTGCATTCCAATTTTCCAAGCAGTTGTTGTCCAATCTAGTAGTTGAATCCTAAAGTTTTTATTTGTTTTTTTGGTGTTATTTCATGGTTTGTTCCAATTATTTTTCTGAGATGGAGTTATTTAAATTCTTTACTTCAATAAATTTGAATATTTTATACTAAATTTGTTGCTGTTATTTTGATTCTGATTTTAAATATAAAAAATAAACATTCACATATATAAGTAAAATATGCTCTTTAAAAAATAGGGAAATATATTTTTGTTGTCAATACTAGTGATTGAGCCCTGCACAATTATCTGTTTTATTCACTTATTTATTGTCAAGTGTGTTGCATGTGGCATCATAATTATTTCTCCAAGCCAACATTATATATTTTTATTTTATTTTTCATTATGAACCTAAGTTTGACATCTAAAGGTCATTTCCATATGCATGACAAAACAAAAATAGGATTTTTGCGTGAAACTATGACATCATTAAAAAGGATGTCACCACTTTGCTTTTTTAAGTAATAATAAATTCTATACATTGCTATCAAAACTGTCCTGCATATCTGTACTTCCTTCTAATTCCAAATTTGGCTAAAAGTTACTCAGATTTTTTAAGTCTTTTTAAAAAGCCAACTGCTAAGCTTCATCAGTCTTTGTGGTTTCCAGTTTATTTATTTCTTCCTTAATCTTCAAGATTTCAGCTTTTGTACTTATTTTGGGTTCATTTATTCATTAGCCCTCCTTTTTGTAATGCACAATTCATTTTCAATTGATTTTAGGACACACACACACACACACACACACACACACATTTTCCTTAAATGATGGCTTTAGGTGCATTCCGGGGGATTTTGATGTTTTTTCATTATGCTTGTCTTTCACAGTTGTTTTTTCTATGCTTTGATTTTTGACCTCCTTATTACATATTTGGTGCTGAGAAATATGTATAGCTTTTAATTGTCCCATTCAGAAGTTGCCACACATCTTTTAGCTTTTAATTCTCTAACAATATTTTCATTTTCATTGTCTCACTATGATAGAGGAATGTTAAAGTTTCCTCCTATTATTGTATTAATATAGCATGAATGCAACTCCTGAGTTTGTATGTTTGGTGTTTTTTTTTAATTCTCTTGCTATATTATAAATTTTGTTTCAGGCTCCCATTCAGATTCTATGTGTGACTTTGCTCTTTAGATTTGTTTCTTGTTAAAACTTGTCTGTTAGGTTTATCTGTTCTGTCACTCTAGTTTTGTTGGATTATTTAATGAATTCACATTTAAATTTATCAGAATTGGGTTCTGTTTTGTGTCTCTACTGTAGGTTATTATTTTTAGGGTTTGTAAGTTTTCTTTCCTTTTTTAAGTCGTTTTATCTCTAAGATTAGTTTTGTTTAAACTACTTTGAAGTAACACTCTTCCTAACGGCATTCCCCCTTGCCTCCATTACCTTCCTTTCCATTTATCAGTACTTCTCATTTAATCTTGGATATTTCTTAATTATCCATTTTTTTTGGATTCTTTCCTCTTTTCACTCTTCTTTTTCCTCCTCCCAATTGAATGGTTAATTTAAAATCCCCATTCCTCTACTGCTTCCCAATTTATTGTCTTCATTAGTCTTTTTTTTCCTTTTCCCTTTTTCTAAGGATGATTTTTTTTTCATTCTCTTCATTAATTATATTTCCTTTGTGTTTATTCTGAACTTTTATTCTGTGATTTGTGGTTTATATTTCTTTATTCTTTCTTTGATCTCATTGTGTTCCTCATGGAAATGAAAGACAAAAACAACAAAGCTTCTGAAATACTAGTGCTCAGTTTCTCCTTGTAACCAATTTCGGTTGATTTTGTAGATCTTCCCCCATTATCCCTTTTTGTTATTGTTTGTTATTCTTGTTGTTGCACTTCATGTTAGAAGCATCCACTCATCAGGGAAGCAGTGAGAATAGCAGTGCTCCCTTGTAGAAATTGCACTGTCACAGTCATGTGGTCTAGATCTGCCCTCTGCTTTCCCAGTAATCATTCTGCCTCCCAATTTGCCATGCAGTTTTCTTTCTGGAACTATGTTTCTCCATACTTCTGGGTACAAATGTCTGCAGGAACTCCAAATTCCCTTTTCCTGAGGTGGGCTATCATCAACAAAGGAACATTTTCTCAGATGAAGTGATGTTTGTGTGCACCATCTCCCCACAGATTAAAGTCCCTGTCTCCTATTAGAGATGCACATCTTTTATCCCTCTGAGACCTTGTATCTCAAGCTGTGTTGAAATATTCCATTTGTGTTCCCCTGTTGTAGTCGCTCCCTTCTGCCACCTCTCTTTTTCCTCTGTAACCCCTCCTCTTGCTAAGAGACTACATGTGTTAACTTTCTTTGTTCACCCATGGACTTACTAAGAGCAAACCACGTGTCTTACCCCTGTCTTCTAACTTTCCCCTGTCTCTATTTATGTGCCATCCCATTCTGTAATTTTGTCCTACAAAATACTGGTTTGGGGGTTCATAGTATTTCAGTTCTCCTTCATCTTAACTTCTCTTTAAAATCTGCATTCATCTTTATTCCTTTAGGTATTTTTTTTAAATTTCTTCATTTTTTTTCTTTTTACATCCCATATGTCAATCTTTTTCACTTTAAAAAGAAAATGTATCTCCAGAGATAGTGTAGTTTATTTCATTATTTTTTTTCTTTGATAACTGAACATATGTATTTTTCTAGTGTTGCTGCTGTTTGGGATGTTTCTAAGTCAAATATTATAGTAATGACTTGGTTGACTATTTTTTTAGGGAGGGAAGGAATGAATGCCTTAAATGTTTTTTTAAATTTTATTGAATTTTTTTCTTTTATGAATTGACAGTGAGGTTCAGATTTACAAAATACATCATTTAGTTGCACTTTAAGCTCCTTGACTTTTTAGAATATTTTATTCTATTCACTTCTGTGGTTTCTAATGAGTAAAGAGTAGTCTTGTGTTATCCAAACTTCCTTTTCTTTATATTGGAAGTTATTTTTCTCATTCACTTGAAGAACGTGTTTTTATCTTTGGAAATATTAAATCTAATCACTAAGCACCTTAAAATTTGAAGTGTAGGGTTTTGCTGAGAGTTACTGATGAATTCTTCCAATTTCTGCTTTTTCTATGTTTAGAATTTCTGGAAAGTTTGTTTTTTCTCTTGCATTACAAGTATTCAGATTTTTCTGTTTCTTAGGTTGTTCTGACACGCCTATGATCCTTTAGTTTTCTCTGCACTCCTCTCTTTAAGGTCATTAGTACTGATTTGTATAGAGATCACATGTTCTTTTTTAATGTTTGTGCTTTTTGCTTCTATTCTTCCAAACTGTCCTTCACTTAAGTATTTTTGTATTTTAAATCTTTTTGCTTCTTTGGAGAAAATTTTCATTCTGAGTTCATGTTTTTTTCTAACCTGCAAGTAATTTCTGCTGTGAAGACTGTTATAAAGTCTGAGAATTATTCCCTTTTAACTTGCATCATTTTTATTATTTTTTAACATTCTGGGATATCTTCTTGTGTTCCATGTTGTCTTGGACTTCCAAAGGTGTCCTGTGTTTCACTAGATAGTGGTCCAACTTCCCTTTTCTTGTAATATTTCTTTTATTCCTTATCATTTCTTTAACTATTTAGTACTCACCGTTCCTTCTAATGTTAATGTCCTCTCTGTTCATTTAATCTTGCCAGCACATGGAACCTGGTGGAGAAGGGGTACTGAGTAAACATGTTGAAGAATAGCACTTTCCAGTGTTACTGAATAGATCTCTTCCCTTGTCAAGTCTCTCACTTTCATGCTCTGTGAATTCAACTATAATTTCCCTACCTCTGGTGCATAATTTCTCTCTTGGTGGGATTTTGAGAATTTGTAGGAACCAAGAAAATATTTTCTCTTGCTGGTCACATGACCTGGGAATCTCTCTTGCTTAATTTCTTCTAGGTATTCTTATAGCCCCTGTGGGAAAATAATTATATTCCCTCTGAGACTCTATTTTTACTTGCTACTGAGTTACTCTCTTCTTCAAGGCAAGCAAACTAGCCTAGTTGAGGCAGCAAGGTATCCTGAAGGTAAGAGATTCAGCATGTGCGAAGCAAGACAAACTGTATGTTGATACTTTGATCATCACCTTCCTTAGACCTTGATAGAGATAGCTCAGGACCCTGAAACCCAAGAACATTGGAAATAGCAGCTCTCCCCAAACCACTAGCCCTACTTTCAGCCCAGGTCCTGCCATCATTGAGGGGAGAAATAATGTGAAGAAGGGGCTTGTCTGCCTTAAGAGCAATGGCTGACCAGCCACCAACAGATAAGCACAAGAGCCGTGACTGTGACAGCACTCCCAAAACCACTGGTCCTGAAGCAACAAGCACCTTGGGGGAAAGTAAGTAAAATGGGGCTCCTCTGTGTGCTTTCATGTGCCTATCTTAACCAGAAGTCAGTCCGTAGTTTTCTTTCTCTGATTTATCTCTCCGTATACTCTTTTTCTAGTATTTGGTTTTCATTGAAGTCCCTAGTAGAATGCTGATGCATAGTGGAGAAAGTAAATTTGGTTAAGAGTTAATAGTACCTCTTTTTTTTTCTTTCCCTGTAATTTTGCTCTTGGAAACATTAGTGGAATGGAAAGAGAACTCAGTATGAAGTCATAAGGCATAGTTTCAAATCCTTCCTCTGCTCCCTGAATCATCTTGGGCTACTCACTCAGTTTCCTCAGCTGGAAAATGTGGGAATTGGACAGTTTAATCTGTGGCCCAGTATCTCCAAAACATGGGGTTACTCACACAGTCTGAATTAACCCTTGACGGCTTCTCAAAATATTTTGTCTTTGGTTTGTTTTGCCTTCCGTCACCTTTCTGTTGAAACTTTAAATTTTCTGCCTTGTATATCTCTACTATTAACACCAAGTTCACAATATTATATGTAGGACAGTCTTTAGTGCACATCACTGAAATAAGGAAATGACACAGAGGGTTCACAGTTGCCCATACACCATTAATATGCAGCTAGGTGATAGCGCGCAGTGTGTACTGAGCCTGGAGTCAAGAAAACTCATTTTCCTGAGTTCAGATCTGGCCTCTGATACTTACTAGCTCTGTGATCCTGAGTGAGCCCCTTCCTTCTATTTGCCTCAGTTCCTCATCTGTAAAATGAGCTGGAGAAAGAAATGGCAAACCACTCCAGTATCTTTGCCATGAAAACCTCAAATGAGTTGAAGACTCAGATAAGATGGAAACAGCCAAACAACAGATACAGAGACTTTACCACCCCCACCACCCCAACAGAGATCTACTCTTAGCTACATTCCTGTCCCATCTCTTTAATTGTCTGGTCAACTGCAGTAGCTGACTGCCTTTTTTTGGCTTACTTGCAAATGTATCATTACTGTCTGTGATTATCCAAACCAATCAAAACAGTCCAAATGCTGAGCTTTAATCACTCATCCTCAAAAAAGTATGAACAAGTTGACTAGTGCTCATGAGGCAAAGACTGTGCCCATTAAGGAAATATATTTGTCTCAATAAAACTGCTAATGGTTTTGCCTTTATCTTCCATAGGAAGATAATTCTCTTAAGTCCCAAATAAAGGCCTCGCTTTTATGACTTGATCCCTTCACAAGTCTTACTTACTCGTGATTATAGCTTCTACCACTACCATTCTAGATCCAGCTCTTAAAAGACTGACTGGGCTATATATATTTTCTTTCTCAACATCAAAGATCATTTCATTTGTAGATATGTTCCCACAAATCAGATAGAAGAGTGGCTTGATCCAAATTCCATTTTTAGTATTTTAGGCCCGTCTCCAAACCTGTAACATCAGCCCAAGGTTAATTCCTTCACCAGCTTACATCTCTGCTAGAAACTGCCTCTTTCCCTGTGGATAAATTATCCAATAAGATCTATCATAATGCAATGCTTGTTACTCAATACTGTTATTATTAAACATTCAGGAAACATGATGAAAAAAACATCACAAATCTCTTAGACGTCTCTCACTTGCCTGTTGGCCAAGGTAATAGAAAGAGTACACTTGGCTTTATTTTCTGTATTCTAATGTCCCTCCTGTCCCTTACACATCTGTCACAGCAATATGATGTTCTGGAGCTCTGGTTTTTCTGCTATGAACTTTACTATAATTTGATAGTTTGGTTGTCCTCATGACTTAATTACATTTTTTTATCAGGCCACAACTGCAGATTACTGGAGTACTGGTTTAATAACTATTAACTTTTAACCTTTTGTCCCAATTAAAGCTGACTGTTTATCCAGATGCCTCTGTTTCTCCGTGGCATGTTCTCTAGAGTTTAAGTTCATTATGGCCCAGAGGCTCACTAAGCCTAGAATTTCCAAAGAGTAATCAAAACTCAACCATCTTTTCAAATTTTAGAATTTCGTTTAATTTTTTCTTTCTCAAAGATTGCCAATCAAATTCTTCCTCCTCCTCCCAAAAGCAGCCAGCAAGATCTCGTCTTGAGTAAAAGTTCATTCTCTCTTTTCATATACTCCATTTCCAAATCCAGATACCTTTGCATGTGAACATAGGTCTTCCAATATATATTTAAGAAAAGTTTTCCTTTTGAGGCCACATGTAACAAATGCCTCTCTCACAAAGAGGTTCATCACAATAGCATCCCTCAATGCAGTATTGCTTTTAGAAATTATTGGAAGCACCAGTTGTATTAGTCATCTTCTTGTTGCTCTGAGGCCAGATTGGAAGTGAAACCTGACCTAACAGTCTCAGCCTCAGCAATAAAGTTGTACTGATGATTCTGCTGTTGAAAGATATCCAAACTTTCCAGACAGGTTGATTATATCTCTATTCATAGCTACAGAACCTACAACACACTCAGTTATAGCAGCCTTTTGTAGAGAAATTGATTTGCCAACCACACGAGAAATTGTTTCCAAAAGCCTGCACTTACAAGAAAGCATTCTTTCGCTATTTTGAGAAAGAGGCTTCTTGAAGTAATTTTTAAATAAGTTAATAAAAAAACCCTTTTTGCATCGCATTTAGCTGTTGTTACAAATCAAGAAATAACTTATTTTCTGGAGTGGAAAAAAATTAGCTATCATTTTAGTATTTGTTTTGCTGTAGTAAAATTAATATATACATGAATGTATATCATGAATCTTTTAGGTGATCATAATATAATTACACATAGCATATCATAATTCATTCTATTGTTTTAAAATCATCAACCCACCCTAGTATTTTGAACTGCTCTGTGGGAAGGAAACAAATAGGTTAGGATAAGCCCTTGTTGGAATACCCTTGACCTCTCTCTACTCTTCTATGCCAAAGACATTGAGAAACATTTTGGTAAGAATATTTCCTATGGAAGCTGTTCAGGTACATGTAAAAGCCAAGCACAAGGAGCTTTCCAGAGGACTGCTGCTGTGAACAGCTTTAAGGTTCTGATTATATAGTATAGTGAATTCTCTATTTATTCAGCAGTAAAGTAAAGCAAAACATTGACAGAAACCAAAGTACAGCATTCACAATGTAATAACATAACAAGTTATCACATAGTTTTCACCAAAGTGGTCACCTAGTTGTAGGCAAAAGATATTCAGTAAGTCCCTAACTCAGTAATCCTTAAAGAACTGGCCTCATTAAGGGACACAGAGTAAAAAGGTCAAAGTTCTCCACCCCTAGATCACAGTAAATCATAATCTTCTCATTTAGCATTAGGTACCCAAGAAGAGATCTTTTCATCTTGACTCAAGGCTGGCTCTCAGATTTCATGGTTCCTCTTCCATGGTTCCAGCTCCTGCCTGAATCTACCCAACAACCACCTGGATTCAAAGGCAGGAAGCTCTCAGCTTCTTGTCCAGTCCCTCTTCCAGTTCCTGTTCCACACTGAAGTTCACAGTGTCCAGTCTACCTCAAGTCCTTTGCAGTTCTTGTTTCTGGGAAGACCAAACTTAACAAGGCCACAATAATATCCCAGCATTATCATCAATTCACTATCTGCCTGTGAAATCAACAGAGACTCACCAATAAGGTCTGAGAACTCAACATACATAACAAATAGAAATCAACACAGACAGAAGAGACAAACAATGCCGCCACCACAAATGTTCCTTTCTCAAAATCCACCACAAGTGCTCTCTCAGTTCTACTCTCTCCTAGCATTAACTTCTCCTTATATGTGGTCATTAAGCTCCTCCATGTTCTTCTGCCCCTTCCTGTAGCATCAGCAACAGGGGTTCACAAGTTTCTGTTTCTTAACAAAGATTTGATATAATCATGGGCAAGGCTTAAAAGAAACTTGAACTGAAACAAGGTGCCAAATAGTTAAATAGCTGAAACAAGATGTTAACTACTTCTTTGCTTGCCATTACAATACACCTGTAATCCTAACCCCAGAAGCCCAAAAAAGAAACCAAATGGGAGACATTATTTTGCTCCCTCAGGATTTTCCATGTTCAACATGCTTGTCTTCCTTTGTGTTTAAACATATGACTCATCTGACAGACACCTAAAGAAAAAAGAAAACCCAAAGTATTTTTGACTGTTATTAAGACCCTGATTACTATACCCAAAAATCTATGAAATAAGATAAAAAGAGGCTTTTCTCTGTTCAGTCCTCAGAATGGCAAGCTGCATATGCCATTCCTTAAAATCAATAGCCACACAATTCAATGAATGTTGAAAATTAAAAATAAATAAATACATTTTAAAAAAAGAAAATGCAGAACATAGAAAAAAATAGCAACGCAATGCTTTCAAAAACACAGCTCTTCCAGAGTCCTTCTGTTAATCCTTTCACTAGGTTTTACAACATCTCTGTTCATTTAGGTGTTAAATAATTCACTCCAGCATTGAGACTTTTCCATGTGCCCAGTGGACTGAAACTCCCAAAGGATAGGCAACATTTATGTATCCCCAACATCTACCTCAGTGCTCTGCACATAGTACAGTTTGTGCTTAAAATTGCTAGTACAGTTAAACCAAATTGAGTTTTGATGCATTTCTTCATCATCAAGTAACTTAAATCCTCTTCATTTTGCAGATAGGAAATGATGAATTTAAAAGATAAATTTATCAAGAGGAAGGAGAAAAATCAAATCTGAAAAGTCCCAAGACAAAACTTTTACAGATAATGCTATTTCTCTGTTTATTGGATAATTTCTGGTATTTGTGTACCTTTTTTATATTTTCAAAATACTTAAAACATCTTATGTGATTCTTACAACAACCCTACAGGGAGGACAGTTCAATTATTGGAAACTGAGGTTTTCAAAGGCTAAGGTGCCCAAGATCATGTGACTAAGAAGTGGTAGAGTTGGGGCTTAAACCCAGTTTTTGTGATGCCAACTTTAGTGGCTTATGTACTATACCATAACATACCATGTTCATTCTTCTTTATTTAATAGAATATTTCAGTGAGGTGTAATTTTACCACTATGGGCACTTTCTTCCCCACTTCAAATAATCATCCTTCAATACCTTAAAAACGGCCTCATGGGTTGGTTTAGCTGAGAAAATTCATGTGTTACTTGATAGTCAAGCCTTTAGTGATGAGCCCAGCTCGTCCTTGAATACAGGCACACATCCATCACCAGTCTCTAGAACCTCTTCATTTTGCTAGAGCCTGCCCCAAATTGTCACTCTGCTGGCACAAAAATGTTTGGGGTTCATTGGCTTATTTTGTTTTTTTGTTTTTGACTAGACCTATGATTTTATCTGCATAGGGATCTCTCAATGAGGAAACACTCTCTTTCAATTCAGATTGACATCAGCTCTTAAGCTTAGTCTTAGAAACTTGTTTAATGAATAATAGAAAATGAATATTCGAAACTAAGAGAATACAAACTAAAATTTTTCACATGCCTAAAAATTTAGTATTAGCAAAGAAACTTTATATGTATGCACTGTGATTTGTGTAGGCAATGTGAAACTGGCATTGTTAACTAGAAAATATCTCTCTCTTGGAAACTGAATATTCTGCAGTCTTCCTTTATATACTTTAACTTAAAAGTTTCATATACTAGCTTTTTTGTGATTTAAATAATGGTAATTAAACCTACTGATGCCCCTCTTTCCATTGTATTTCTTTGTCAAAATAAGTGATAATGTCATGCTGTGGTATTTGGGTTTAGAGCTATCATTAGCTTTTATTTCAAGTGCCAGAGTTACCAGTTAACCAGGGTTATAGTCACAGTGGCCATAATGTTTTCTTCCTTCCTTCTGTACTAATCTACTACAAAGTTCATTGCCTATAGCCTAAAGTTATTCCTCGTGATAATTAACCCTAAAGTTATCTTCTGTAACAGTCTTCTGGTGGTAAGTTGCTTGAGGGAAAGTATGATATAAAGGATGTGCTTTTCAAAAAGCTTAGTAATTGGATATCAAAAATGAGCCCAAGATTTACAAAGAGTGTCCTCTGAATTGTAGTCATTTGGAAACTTTTGTGATATTTACTAGGCAAAAGTAAACCACAAGCTACCTGGGGGCAGGGGCACTTTTCATTCTGGTCCTTGCATCCCCACAAGCACAGTGCCTGATGATAGCAGGTATGCAACGAATGTTCAGTTGACTAAAGAAGGGGAGTATAAGGTCCGGAATTCCCCTGGCTGGGGAACCATACCTCCCCCATGGCCATGGGGTGTTCTTTTGATACCAAAGAAAGAGGCCACAGAGCTCTAGATTGAATATAGGTAGTAGTTTAATGAGTCTTTATGAATACTTACAAACCGAGGCAGTCTGGGACAGCTGCCAGATAGCTCAGCGGATCCCAGCTCAGAACCCCCAAAATCCCCACAGTCATTATAGAAAACAGACAAAGGGAGAAGGCGCCGTAGAGTGCAGCACTACTGACTGGTGGATATTTTCGGTTTTATGCTTAGTAATGAACTTGGGAGTTAAGTAAGTGTTATGCTAAAACACAAGTGCGCACTGGTCATTTCTTGGTTGCATATAGGTCACAGTATAGTTGTTTAGGCTTTTATAGTCATATATTAAGTTATGACTCAATGTCTAAAATACAATTCAGTATCGAAATTATAATCATTAACAGGTCACCATGTTAGGCCTTCCACCTTTCAGAAAGTTCAAGTTTTTTGTGACTTTTCACTTATTACTATATTTTAGGGCTTTTTCCCAATCAAGACCCCACAGGAAATAAAACATGTAGCAGATGTATGGTCAAGGAATAATGTGGTCCAGTCCTTTATTGAGACTTTATTGAGAACAGAGGGATAACAGCTACTACACTGGTACCCACAAAATGTTTTATTCTTTAGTTATTTCCAACTTTCCATGACCCACACCATGGACCACATTGTCCAGTGGCTCATCTTGGCAAAGATACTGGACTGGTTTGCCATTTCCTTCTCCCCAAGATTATGGCAAATAGAGGTTAAGTAACCTGTCTAGTGACACACAAAGCTAGTCATTGTCCAAAGCCAAATTTAAACTCAGGCCTTCCTGACTCCAGGCCATCCAACTGCCTTCTGGTAAACAAAATGTTTACCAACCAAAAAATAAAAGGCCTCTATTGATTAGAATTCAGGGGTGGGAAACCGGCATATTTAGGGTTAGGGTTAGAGTCAGATTTAGGGTTAGAATAGAGACAGAGGGTTAGAGTTAGGGTCAGAGTTACTGTTAGAGTTGGAGTCAGAATGTGGTCCTTTGACTGACACCAAACTTCAAAGAAAAAATTCTTTTTATTAAGGGATTAAGGTGGCCTCCAAGCTGCAGGTTCCCCACGCCTGGATTATATCCTCCATGGATTTATAGAAGGAAATAGATGAGAATCACTAAATTTGAGAATATGTGATTGAGTTGCAGGCTAGATCATTGGAGGTAGAACCTGCAGAGAAAAAAATGAGAGATTCATCAGTTGCTATGCATGAGTCACTGATAGGAGAAAATGAAAAAAGTCTGTGTATGCAACGAGCTTACATTCCATCAGGGCATACAGCGTATTAAGAAGTATATACACGACATACATACACATTGTATGTGTTTAAACAAGACACATACAACACATGCAAAGTAACTTCGGACAGGAAGACACAGGTCTCTAGGAGGGAGAGAAGGCAGAAGGCAACACTTGACCTGATTTTTAAAGAGAGAGAGGGACTCCAAGAGGCAGAGGTGAAAAAGGCAAGCCTTCCAGATGTTAGGCAGTCCAAATGGATAGAAATAGGAGATGGAGAAGTGTATATGGAGAATGGCCAATAGGCCAGTCAAAGTGGACCACAGGGCCACTGCAGGGGTGTAATGTGTAAGGAGACTTGAAACATAGGAAAAGGCAAGGTTGTAAAGAGCATTAAAAGCTAAAACAAAGAGTTTGTATTTAGTCATAGAGGTTCTCATGAGCCTCTGAATTTTGTTGAATTAAGGGTGATGTGGTCATACCATTGCTTTGGGATAATCATTCCAATGTGTGGAGAATGGATTGACATAGAGAGGGAGGTGAGGCAGGGAGACCAAATGCCATTGCAACAATCTTGTTTGAGAGACAGCTTGTATGAGTGAAGAGAAAAGGACTTGTGTGGAAAAGGTTATGAACATAGAAATAGCATTTTTTGGCAATTGCTTGAGGCAAAAAAGATGACACCATGGTTTTAAAATCTGAGTGACTGCAAGGATGGGGATGACCCCGACACTAAGGGAATTTTGGAAAAGAAGCGGATTTGATGGGGAAAGATAATTAGTTCTATTTTGAACACAGTGAGTTTGTCTCCAGGATATTTTGAACTGGTGATAAAGCAGCAGAGTTCAGGAGGGCTATCCATTACTGACTAGACCCCAAAGTCCAAAAAACCAGGACACTTCTTATCCCTCTTGAGTTTTCCCCACAGCTTCTAGAGTGATGCACGAATTGCTTGGGACAAGAAAGAGTTTGGATGTGGTTTCACTTTGCGATGGCTGTGATCCTGTGGTGTATACTTCATTGTCACTTTGCTAGCTGAAAACATCTGACATTGGCAGGATGAATCTGGTTTCATGACCTTTAATTAGTTCTCTCTCAGGTGAATGCTAGGTTGGTTTCCATATATCTGTGTTTCATTTCACTTTTTTAAAAAATTCTGTGTAGTTGTTACTTTTTTAGAGAATGGATATTACTCCAAGGATCTGTGCCAGTCATAATTCTCAAAGCATTGCCAGCAGTCACCGTTAGGGATATATTCAGTGGTTTTTGGTGTGTGGAAGGCAATTATTTCAAAACTTGTTTAAGACTATTGTGAAATAAGGGAAGGAAAGTATAGAAAAATGTTTAACAATAATTGACAAACTCTTGCTGCAGAAGAGTCTAAATAATGCTCAGAAAACAAGCAGGGTCCTGTAGCAGAGCACCAGGCACAGGAATGAAAAGCTTCATTCACTACACCTGGAGGGCAGCTGCCCAACCAGTCATCCCAAGCAGGCTGGCATTTGTCTGAGAGGCTTTCTCAATACAGGTGATTTCTTAGTTCACTTCTGGTTCTTAATTTCTCTATTTATACTCTCTTCTAAATCAGCTTCAAGCTAACTAAAGAATCTAATCACACAAAGCCCAAAAAGGTTTGTGATAACTTGGGGGAAGAAAGACTTCTCCAGCGCTTTCCCTGGATTCATCCCTTCTTTTCAAAGACTGACAGGTTTCAGTGGTGACTGATTTCTTTTATTAAAAGGGGACTGACAAAACAATAAAGGGGGAGAGGGAAAAGGGAAGGCCAGAGAGAAGAGAGCAGAAAGGTCAAAGGGTATAGGAATGAACACCAGGGAGGAGCCTTTCTGTTTATATTCCTTTCCCTTTATGGGAAGAAAGACGAGACAGACTTCTGAGGAGTTTCTGAGGTGGGGAAGAGAGCATCTTCCCCAAACCTGAAGTTATAGAAAAAAAGATAACTCTCATCCTTTCTGAAGTGAGAGATTTGGATGCCTGTCTGAATAATTATAATTGTATGTGGTTCCCATGGGTTATGTTTAACATCACTCTGAGAATTAATTGAGTTGTGTGGAGGTTTTGTTTTGTTGGTTGGTTGTTTTTTGCTTGAGAATGTTCCTTCTTTGAATAAAATCTTGACAGTACAGACTTAGAATTTGCTCTTGCAACAAGTTCTGGGGGGGGGGGGG
>CM053601.1:19297672-19325977 GCA_028646575.1 Pseudocheirus occidentalis
AATTTAAAGTTCTATAATCAAATATTTAAAAAATATATGTACACACGCACACACACACACACACACACACATATATACACACATACATAATTATTATTAACTACATGCAATTGGGAATTAAGATATACAGGCACTGTGGTAGGGAGACCCATCCTGCCCTACTGGAAAATCAGATGGGTGATGGGGGAGGACATAGGAGAGAGCAGATTGGGGGAGGGGTTATACAGTGGAATGGCTGTTTTGAGGTGTTGGGTAGGGGAAAGATGGGGAGAGAATTTGTAACTCAAAATCTTGTGGAAATGAATGATGTAAATAAGAAAATAAATTAATTTATTTTCAAAAAAGAAGAAAAGAAACCAGAATATTTAGAGGGACCTGGAAGCTAGAGAAGTTACAGTTTCCCTCCATGGTGTGACATGAGCTTTTTAAAGTTAGAAAAACAAGAGGATTAGTTAAAAACAACAGTTGCTGCTCACTTTTGCTATAAAAACGATGCTTGGGGAGGCTAGGTGGTGCAGTGAATAGAGCACTGGCCCTGGAGTCAGGAGGACCTGAGTTCAAATCCAGCCTCAGACACTTAACACAAAAACTAGGTGTGTGACCTTGGGCAAGTCACTTAACTCCATTTGCTCTGCCCTCCCCCCTCCAAAAAGCAAAAGCAAAAAAAAAAGATGTTATAGGTAAGGCAGAACAAAGATCAGAATGTGAAAGTGTATGAAAAAGGGAACTTTTACTTATAAAACTCATTTTTCTATTCATGGCTATGCCAAATACATCAACAGAAGAAGTCCAGTGGTGTCTGTAAGATTTCAGTTAATTTCTTAGCTTCTAAAACCTTCTATCTCCTGAAAACTGGTTTGGGATTTTTTTTTACTTGTAGTAGACCTGAAAGTCATGCCTTTATTGAATTAATGATGACTTCTGGAAAATTCCCAAATGGAGACAGAAGAGAATTCAGTCTTGCATTATGGCACATGTAAAAGATTAAGAAATTTATCCAAAGGATGGAGATAAATATATGTAAGTGGTCTTTGAACAAAACTAATTCAGATCCCTTTGAAAATGTCTGGGGTATAATCAAGGCGAGATCTGGAAAATGGATTGCTAATCAAAGGTGTGTTTAATGTGAAAAAGGTGTGATTTTGTCATGAAGAATTAAAAACATGTCTCAAAATCTTGGGAACAAAATACCAAAGAAGAGGAAGCACTGTAGCGGCCAGACCCTTGGGTATGGTGTCAGGAAGACCTAGCTTCAAAATCCTGCCTCAGACATGGACTAGCAGTGTGACCCTGCCAAGTCACCTAACTATCATGGGCCTCAGTGTCCTCATATGAAAAATAAGAATCTTCAATGATCTCCTAAGGTCACTTCCAATTCTAAAAATTTACAAAATTACATAAAATAAACGACTGAAACAAAAAGATGGCATGTTGAATATTAAAGTTTTTTAAAGATGTAAAAAGTTGTAAGTTTTATTTTATGCCAATATATGAAATTAGTTTACTTTGTCCTAGTTAATTTGCTCATCACTTCATTATAGCAGAACAGATCAGATGAATACCCTGCTGGCCTGGGGAACTGCTAGTGACTGCATCAATCAAATATAATCGCTTTTGTCTTTTGTTTTTGGTTTTTTTTTTTTACTTTAGAATTTTCATTCTTCAGCCAATATACTCACAGTTCCAGTTCAAAAATAAAAAAAAATACAATGCAGATAAAAATACTCCCATAAAATGGTCGTTTTCCAAAGCTTCAGCCGAAAAGATAAAGAAAAATGAATGTTTTTTGAGGGACTCAATATATCCCTCTTCATCTAAGGGCCTGTTCCTACTGTGGCACCATAATGAGAGGCTCATTTTATTACATTAATCTGCCTCTGGGCCCCTGCACGATTTCTGTATCTTTCTTAGATTGTAAAACCTTCTATCTCCCCCCAAATGGCTTGGGAATTTTCTCCAAGAATTCATGAAACAGGTAGGGAATTCCATCGAAGATCTGTATGATCCCTTCAGGCATTCTCTTCCAGAGAGGGGACAACAAAATTACCTATGGGTTCCTGTTGCAGTAACGGACAACCCAATTGCATTCCAGTCTCGACAAATAAAAGACAAGCAGACTCAGTTCAAGAAAAACAGAGCATAGGATCAAGTCAACCCTAAAACAAATGTGAGGCTCATATGAAAAGTATACAGTACTTCGTACTGATTATTCTAGAGTCTAGAACAAGAGGAAAACCTTATCCTGCTGTACTTGCAGTCTGTAAGGATCTTGCAATAAGGTAAACTGTCTAGGTCCATTTAAAAGCAAAAGCAAGTAAAAAAAAAACAAAGGAGCAGTTAGGATATGGAAACCGCTATTTTATGGGAGATATTTCCCCTGAGTAGTCTCAGCAAGCCTCCATGTAGGTTGATACCAGGCAGGGTTTATTATGCTTTATAATATGCTTTATAGACTAGGCTGTCATTGGCTCTCACTGGCCAGTAACCCATTACACCTGTCGATAAGGAGCTGTAGAGCAGTCCCTGGGGGAGACTTTGGGGAAGGGGAGTGTCCTTACCATTGTGTTTTCATTAAATGCTTTTTACTTAAGATTTCTTCAGTAAATTACTTAAGATTTCAAGGAACACACCAGTTTGATCTGCTAGAGCAGCCGTTCTCAACCTGTTGAGTTATGTTCAATTTGGAATAATGAAAATACATCCTGCATATGAGATAGATTCATAACAGTAGCAAAATTACAGTAATGAAGTAGCGACAAAAATAATTTTATGGCTGGGGGGGTTACCACAACATGAGGAACTGTATTAAAGGGTGGTGGTATTAGGAAGGTTGAGAACCACTGTGCTAGACAATACAGTGGATTAAGGCTTTAGCAAGAGGTTTAAATAACTAACCCCCTTTTATCCCCACACACTCCCCTGCCCCAGACATCAATCTTAACCTCAGGAACTAGTAAGAGACCCAATAGTCGAATGGAAGACAGTGGGAGATTGTGCTTCAATTAGGATCGGATGAGATAACATATATGAAGTGCTTTGTAAACCTTAAAGCACTGTATAAATGCTAGACCCTAAGGATGTGATGAAGAGGAGGAGGTAGAAGATGATGATGAGGAGGAGGAAGATAAGGATGAATATGATGAGGAGGAGGAAGATGAAGATGATGGGGAGGAGGAGGAAGAGGATTACTAATGAGACCAGAACAGACTGGTAAGCAGATGGTCAGCAGAGAAGCAGAAGTTGCACAGTGGAAAGAATGTTGGCTTTTGAGTCAGCAGAGACCTGTTTTCCAATCCCTGGCTCTAACACTCTCTTCTGGGCAAGTTAAATGGCTCTCTTTCCTTATATGTAAAACAGGAATAAAATTTAAAAATCAAAATAAAATTTAAAAAAATGTTATATATATATATATATATATATATATGCATGCACCTCACAGTTCATTATAAATAAAATGTCTTGTAAAAACTGAAAGTACTGTATAAATATGAATTGATGTTTGGACTGGACTTGTGATTTCACTGGCGTAGGAAGTACCCAGTGAGGGAACTCCTCTGAACAATGTATAGCAACACCTGACTGCAGTTTAGTTTTTGGGAGTTACCTGAGCACTAAATGCTTAAGTGACTTGTTCAGGGTCACAAAGCAAATAAGTGATAGAGACCAGATTGGAACCCAGGTTTTCCTTACTCTGACACTCTTTGTCCGACCATTATGACTGGTCACTATTATTTACTGAAAAATTGAAAAAAAATTCTCATCTTTTTCATTGAAATTCAGATAGAGAGAGTCCTGCATCAAGTTCTTATTTTGCTATTTATTCTTTTATATTTAATAGTCTATTTTTGAAGTAGATAAAACAACCAGTCTTAATAATAATAAGAGTATTGGATATAAGCTCATTTTCTGCAAACTCAGTTTTTGGGACAGCTCCAGTGACAGAAAGGATGACATCCACAACCTGCACCTTGTTCTGTTTTCCACAGTCAAGGTTTCTTCCATTAGGTCTTTACATTCTGAATACATTTTATTCCACGTAGTTTGTAAATTATAAGCATTGTAAATATTCAGTAACACAACTAGGGCAGATAAGAGTGCCAACCCCAAGACTTGAGTTCAAATTTGACCTCAGACACTTGACACACTTACTAGCTGTGTGACCTTGGGCAAGTCACTTAACCCCAATTGCCCTCCAAAAAGCAAAAAAAAAGTGCCAGGCCTAGAGTCAGGAAGACTTATCTTCCTGGATTCAAATCTGGCCTCAGATGCTTATTAGTTGTGTGACCCTGGACAAGTCACTTAACTCTGTCTGCCTCAGTTTCCTCACTTGTAAAATGAGCTTGAGAAGGAAAAGACAAACCATTCCAGTATCTTTGCCAAGAAAACCCCACATGGGGTCATGAAGAGTCAGACACAACAGAAATGGCTGAATCATAAAACTAACCTCTATTAAAGGTATCTGTGGAAGTAGGACCGAAGACCTATTTTTGGTTGCTTCTAGAGACATTGGCATCACCGTTAGTTAAGGTCACACAGAATCACAGAATTTGAGAGTTGGAAGGACCCTCATCATCATTCTACTCAAGCTCATACATTAAAAAGGGATACTTACTATCCCATACTTGACAAACAGTCTTCTAGCCTCTCTGCCTGAAGTTATCCAAAGAGGGAGAACTTATTCTATTCTTGGCCATGTCTCATTGTTAGGAAGTGTTTTCTTGACTAACACAGAACCTCAGATGGACTTTTTGTGACTTCCACCAGTTACTCTTTGTTCTACCCTCCGAAGAAAAATAGAACAAGTAGTGACTCACTTCCATACGAAAGTCTTTTACATTTAAGAAAAATTTAAGGAATAAAACAAACATTTACATAACATAGTATAATGAAAACAATATGATTGCACATGAAATTATAAATGTGTTATGTACAACTTGCTATTCCTTTTAAATATATAATAAAATTATCATGAAAATGTCTTCCCCCCCACCCTAGAGATGGTTTCCCCTAGACACAAATATAGATATACATCCATCCACACATGTGTATATACATATATAGGCATACACATATATGCATATATACACATATATGTAAGTACATGTATATATTCTATACATGTTTTTATTTATCAGTTCTTTCTCTGGATGCAGATGGTGTCTTTCTTTAATATGTTCTTTATAGTTAATTTGGGTATTTATATAGACAAAATGACTTATTCACTCAGTCATCCTCAATACAGTACTGGCATTATTGCATACAACAGCAGTTCTCAACGTGTGAGTTACGTTCAATTTAAATACATCCTGCATTTCAGATATTTACATTATGATACATAAGAGCAGCAAAACTACAGTTATGAAGTAGCAACAAAGATAATTTTATGGTTGGGGGGTCGCCATAACATGAGGAACTATATTAAAGGGTCGCGGCATCAGGAAGGTTGAGAACCACTGGTATACAATGTTTTCTTGGTTCTGATCATTTTGCTCTTCATTATTTCATGCAAGTCTATCAGAGTTTTTCTAAGATCATCGATCTCATAATTTCTTATAGTATAGTAATATTCTATCATGATAATATAACCACAACTTATTCAGTCATTCCCAGTTGATAGGCATCCCTACAATTTCCAGTTCTTTGCCACTACAAAGAAGCCACTGTAAACATTCTAGAACATATAGGTTTGCTTATTTTTTCCCTAATCATCTTTAGAAATAGACCCAGTATTGGTATTACTGGGTCAAAGGGTATAGGCAGTTTAATAACTCTTTGGACATAATTCTAGATTGCTCTTCAAAATGGGTGGATCAGTTCACAATTCCACCAACAATAAATAAGTGTTCTGATTTTTCCACATACTTGCCTTTTACACATGTGAAAACCGCTATAATATCCCTGTAAGTCTACTCTTCTGTAAGGTAAAACAGGCCCATTTCCTTCAACCAGTAATGTGTCTTAGACCCAAGTAACTTACCAGCCAGAGTCCTTTCATGTAGTCGTTCAGTAATCCTGTCAGAAAAGGACATGAGGCTAGTCTGGCGTGACCTTTTCTTGGTAAATCCAGGCTGGATCTTTGTATTCATCACTTTCTTTCTAAGGGTTAGGTAATCATCTTGTTAATGATCCATTTGAGAATTTTCCAGGAACAGAAGTTAAGCCTAGGTTAGATCATCTACAGCTTAGAGCTTGCTGTTTTCTTTCCTGTATTTTAATCTTTTTTACCTTTCCCATTTTCCATGATCTTTCAAAGAGAGGTGCAATAACACTTGCCAATTCTTTCAATATAAGAAGATGGACAAGGCTAGAGTAAATAAATTATGGGGAAATGTGTTACTTGGGGAGCATTGCTAACTCTAGATAGGATAATGAAAACACTTGACCACCTTGTGTTATTTGTTCTTAGGAAGTTCTAATAACAACTTGGTCATCCTTGTCCCATTAACCATTTTCCTACCAGTCTCCTAATTGTGTACTTCTTTCTCTCTTAATTTCATTACAACTTCCCCCCTATCCACCTTTTACCTCTGTACTGCCTCAATTAACTCTTTGTCTTCTCAACCCAATTATAAATTCATTTATTTGCCAACCAGACTCCATTTTAGGGGAGAAAATGGTGAGGAGACCTCCTTGTATATCTATAAAAATGCGTTGGCTAAGCCTGGAAAATGCAGAGTGCTAAATTCATTTGGTGACTTGATTATTTTCATCTAGTGCCCTAGATTGCTCTTGGTTTTCTGACCCAGGTAAGCCTGCCTGGGAGGTCTTCTCTCAGTGATATCCCTAGGCTTTACCTTGCATACCTCTTGAAATCTCTAATTAAGGGCTCTGTGAAGGCTGGTTTCCTTTCTAGGCAGGCAAGATAAATTAATGGGGTGAAGGAAAGGAGCAACAAAAATATGACTTTTAGGATGAATTTTTCTGAAAGGAATCTTAACAGGTGAATGCTTAGTTTTCTCTGCCTTTATCCAAGTTACACACTGTGAGCTGCTTAGAAATTGTGGTAGCTACTCTTTCTAATAATTCTCCAGCTGTGGGGAAGGTTTCTTTTTAATTTCTCCCAGCTGTGGGGAAGGGTTCTCACTAATTATCTCCCAGCTGTGGGGGAGATATCTGGTTTCTTGCAATTTCTTCTGGGAACTTTACTCCCCTCCCCTTTCTTTCTGGTCCTGGTGTGTGTGTGTGTGTGTGTGTGTGTGTGTGTGTGTGACATCTACAGCTGGTTTGCTTTGGTTCTAGATAAATTCAGTGTCAAATTTGTGCTATGCATATACTGTCCTGGATGACAGAGGCAGGTATTCCTGTGTGAACTATTATTTCAGAATAAAAAGTGTGTTTTCTCAGCTTGCCCACTCTTAGGGCATGTAAAATGATTTGTGACTAGTGTTTTCTACAGGTTGAATAACAATCAAGTTAATTCCTTCATTTTGGATAGCTCTACAAAAGAGTTTTTTTGCCACAGGAACATCAAGCAATCTGGTCAGTTTAATTTGATATGGAATGGAAAAAAAACAAACAAAAAAATTAAATGGGTGAGGGGGTTAGATACTAAACAATTAATGCTGGGAACTTGCCAAAATTCAAGTTGCAGTGGAGCCCAGAAAAATTTGACCACCTGTTGGTATGTTACCAACAGGTGCTTGTTTTTTCTTCCCCTTTCAGGTATATATGATTAAACCATAAGTAAGAAAGGTTAAATATTGGAATAAATTCTAAAAAGAATATAAGAACTTTCCCAATTTGAGCAAAGATCTTTTATAAAGAAAAAACACAACCTGAATTTCTCTCTGGATTTACTTTTCTTGTTCAGTCATATCAGCTGTGCCCAACTCTTCATGACCCTATTTGAGGTTTTGTTGGAAAAGACACTGTAATGGTTTGTAATTTGGGCCAACAGAGTTTTAATAAGTTAGTGAGTGTCTGAGGCAAGGTTTGAACTCAGGAGGATGAATCTTCCTGACTCCAGGCCCAGCACTCCACCCACTGCCCCACCTGGCTGAACCCTAGCTGGATTTATTAGAGATAGTTAAATTGGAAATTGAGAAATTTAATGTAGATAATCTTTTCCCTTTATATTCATGCTCTCTTACGCTGTCTCTGAAGTTCTCAACCAACTATAAAGTACTGTCTCTAGAATAAAATATAAGCTCTTCTGTTTAGCTTTTAAAACCCTTTATAACTTGATCCCAACCTACCTACCTTTCCAACTTCATTGGACTTTACTCCTCATCTCACTGGGATTTCACCAAACTATCCCTTTCTCTCTTCCTCACACATAATAATACTCCATCTCTAGTGTCTCTGGCTTTGTACTGACTCTTCCCCATCCCTCAAATACCTTTCCTCCTTCCCTTAGCCTTACAAAGGCCATCTCTTCCCTTAAGAGCAATTTAGTCTTTCTTGGTGCCCATAAAGTGAAGTGCTTCCATCTCAAACTACCTTGTATTTTACTGCTTTAAAGCAATAAAATATATATTATATATTTATATCTAAATATATAATATATGCTATATATAATATTATATACAATAAGTTATATATTATATATATGCATTCATTTTTAAATTTTTATTTTTTTGCTTTTTGGAGGAAGGAAGGGAGGGCAATTGGGGTTAAGTAACTTGCCCAAGATCTCACAGCTAGTTTTGTGTTAAGTGTATGAGGCTGGATTTGAACTCAGGTCCTCCTGATGCCAGGGCCGGTGCCCTACTCACTGTGCCACCTAGTGGCCTCTATTTCTACTCATTTACTTTAGATTTATACATATTCATGCAGTATATCTTTTTCTATGAGCTTCTTTCCCCACCTATTAGAATGTAAGTTCATTGTAAAAAGGCATCACTTCAGACTTTATATGAACTGACACAGAGTAGAAATGTAATAAGTATTTGTGGATTAATTAAATTAAACCCTCCTTCCTGAGAGTTATTGACAGTGAAAGAGAATGTATGTCTATATACACACAAATACGTAATTCATATTAATATACATATATAAAGTAAAGTATGTATATATATACACGCAAATATGTGTATATGTATATGTACACGTATATGTGCATACACACATATAAACTATATATGTATATTGTGTGTATATATATTAAATATATATATATATATATATATATATATATACACATAAATTTAATGTTTCATTTTTAGTAGGAAAAGATTCAACTTCCTATGAGCCAGGAAATGTATACAACCAGGGTGAATTCAATTATTTGGCAAATTGAAGGAATTTTGTATAGACCCAGTTGTAGCTAGCACCTATGATGGGATGGGTAAAAAAATGGGAAATAGATAAAAATTTTAAAAAATTAAATGAACAAATTAGTCTAATATGAAGAAAATGCGCTATATCAAAGAGAGGCAGAAACAGGAGGGAAAGGAAAGTTAGAACTAGAAATAAATTAAAATCCATGAAACATGATTTGGAAACAGAAAAAAAAGAAACAGAATAGGCAGACCACAAGAAATATTTTAACTTAATAGTTGAGTTTGTCTGAATTGCAATTTTTTGCAAGCTATTGGAGATTTATAAAACTGAAGGAATTTTAAAAAATGATCCACAGGAAAGCTTCTCCCTATTAGATTGAAAGTGTTTGGGATAGGCGATTGTTACTAAAAGGCAATTTTTCTCCAGGGAGTTGGGGGACTGCATGTGATTTTCAAGCTTACCTCCTGTGATGCTGCCATCTTGGAATTATAGAGCCACTTTAGAATTCAGAACTGAACAAGTTAAAGGGAAATAGATTTTGGGTTTGATAGTATGTTAGGTACAATTATTATCTATAGCAGAGTTGATCTAAGTTATAGAGAATAAACAATGGACAACACCGTCTTACCTTTGTAACCATGAAAATCTTCTCTGCTGGGATTTTCAATACAATCAGCATGAGATGCCAAAACTGGCTGACAGAGCACAGAACATTCTTCCCATTTCAATAATTTGGACATGCATTCAACAGAGCTAAGGTTATCAAATTGTTGGGAAGAAGTTCTATTTTTTGTTTTTAATTGTTCATAAGATGCTAATGCTATGTTTGAGTTTCAAGCATTGTGAATGTGAAATTTTAAAAGCTCTGCAGTCACTTGGAAATGATAAAATCATGTATTTTTAGCCTGAGCATAAATAAAAAACCCCAGAAATTCACAGGTATTTAGAGGTTTTATGAGTGAAATATTTAGAAAGGTGGATTTAGATTTAAGAGAAAAGCTTTCAGATTAATTATGATAAAAAGGCTAAGTGGATTTTATAAAATATATACACCCAAACATGAGTTGGTTTACATATAATACCTAAAGTTATATGAATCCTACTACTCCCTTCCCATGAGATGGGAAGATTACTTCTATGTGTGTTTCATTAAGGACATTTGTTTGATACTATGAAAAAGGAGTGTTATTCTAAGAAAAGAATTATTCAAAGAAAGAAGAGTGAATAAGAACTAGAAGAATTTGGCATGTTACCTAATGCTTAACTAAGCTGCCTATAGAGTACTTAAATAATTATTTGGAGTGCAATTGGGCTCCCTTGGAAACTTACGTTAGTCTGCTTGTCATTTCAGCAGACAAATCCCAGTATCTGTGGGCACTGATGTTAACTTTAAAGATAACTGTATTTTGCTTTACTTGTAAGGGTTAATAGGGCTTTGGATCACCTAAGGTGGAGACACCCATTAGAAAGATGCCAGGGACCTGCTTCTGGAAGAATCCATTCTCTGTCCCTCTGCCATGTGGGTAGAAGCAGCATTTTCCCATTGATTGAGCAGCCTGCACTGGGACCTGACTACATTGTTAAGTCTACCTGACCAATGGAGGCACAGTCTCTCTGTCTGGTGGCATCCCAGGGTGAAGGTCTTCTTTGCCCACTGTATGGGTACCATGCTCCTTCTCCTTAGACCCTGTGGGGTGTTGCTCTTATTTCATTTGTCCTTTTCGGGTTTAGGTGCAGGCAGCAGAGTCCCTGGTTGGGAAATGTAAGCTATGATGACCTTTGAGCCAGGATTCCAGGAAGGACAATGCTGTCAGATGACAGGGAAGCCCTGAAAAGCCAGGGTACTGTAACAGAAGCTAGGGTGGGAGGGAGAGAGGGCCTTTAGACTCGGAGCTTGGTGAGTCTATCCTATGTAGGAATGGAGTGAAGCTGTGAAAGAAATTCCCCTCAACTCCTCAGAGATGGAGGTGATATAGAGGCCTCCAGGGGTCAGTGGTATGCTTGCATATTTGTTCTGGATATACCTCTGGAGTAAATATTTCTTTGTAAAAGCTAAATGTTAAGTGGTTAAATGGAATTGAGGTGCTGGGGATGCCTAAAATTGAGGGAACATAATCAAAGTTTGAGTCAATGGAAGAAACTGGACACCATCCAAACCCTTTAAAGGTACTAGAGCACTTAGAAGGAGGAAGGAGATATAACATACCTGGATATTAGGTAGTAAAGGCCAGAGAAGTCCCTGATGTATATAAAGATTGAGACACATAGTTTCTGGGTAATTAATCATTTTATTAATCATGCTAGCAAATAATAAAAGGGATCAGTGACACTCTTGGATGCCAAAGACCCCTCATGGAACCCACTCAATACTTATATACCCTTGGAAGAGTGGGTGTTGCTGATGGGTAGCAATCAACTCTGATTGATTAACAATTAATGAGAAAATCAATATTATCATGGGATATGGGTGTATTCTAAGAGGGTCTCGAGGGCATGATTCTGATCACTCCTTATCTATAACCATAACACCCTCCCTAGGATAACCTAGACAAAAGGGGGAAATCCACTTTTCCCCAGACCTAAGTAAAACTCAGTGGGCCAGAATACATTAATTCACCCAAACTAAAATGTCTTTACCTTTCAGACAGATGCTGAATTTTCCTTCTCATGATCAGCCCTGCACTTCAAAGGCTGCCTGAATAACCTACAGGGGCAGATTTCTGAATGAGGAAGTAGAAAAGGGGGGAAATCCTTAGTTCCAATTCAGTAATTGGTTATTAATAGAAGAGAGAAATAATCATTTCTTTAAAGTCACTCTTACATAAGATTTGGGATGCAATGAATGAGGTGGAGTGTCTTGGGACTGAACCTTTGACCTATTTATTGTCTTCCTTTGATCCTGGAAAAAGTGTCTAGACTGATATCTATGAACTGCACTGTCTACTTGCTGGTCCTCACACACGACACTTCATCTCTTGACTTCTTTGGGTGCCCCCCTTTTCCTAGCCTCATTCAAGAGTTAGCTCCATTCTTCTCTTCTCCTGGCAGTACTTTTTAAACCGTCTCCAAAGGTAAGACCTCATCCCCATCCTTCTCCTTTCTATATTATTATATGTCCACAGTTCTTTGAATGTTTTCTATCTCATTACAATGTGGGTTCCTTGAGGGCAGGGACCATTTTTTTGCCTTTCTTGTGTCACCAGCACCAAGAACAATAACTGGGACAACTTTTAAAAAATTCTTGTTGAATAACTGACAAATCGTTAATTAATCATGCAATGGAAACAATCTGGCAAGTGCCAAATGACACATCCCCCAAAGTCCAAGTGAATGTTCTTCTGAATGGAAGATTTCCCATATGTCAAACCATGGATGTTTTCCCTCACACATGTCATACCAAAGAGCCAACTGTCTCCTTGAACAAAGTAAACTTGGTATCCAGAAATCAGTTTTTATAAAAATATTTCTAGATCATACCTACTATCAAAGTAAAGGAATCTTACCTCTACATAAAGAGGAAAGATCACTGTGACTTTCATTTCAGACCTGACCAAAGTTCCCACAATGTTTCTCCTTCCCCTTTTACAATAAAATCATGTGATTAATGGAAGATGGTCAATGCTACTATGCACCTCCAACGCTCCATTGTAGATACAAAGAGAATAACTTTCTTACAAACATCTTAAGGGTAGCCAAGCAATTAACCCATCAATAAAAATTTATTAAACACCTAATGTGCCAGGCGCTGTGATAAGGGCCTATCTCACTGTAACTTTCCTCATGAGATAAAGACATCAGTTAAGGTGTGGAATATATCCTTCCCACACCATTGGACACACCTGTGTTTGTTTCCTTACCTAGGAGACTCTTAAAGATGTTGTGATTCTTCAAGAACAGGTCCTAGAAATTGAGAACAATATCTTAAGACTGTTTCTTGTGCATTCTTAGCATCTATGGCACATAGTTATGTTTAAGGCCTTCCTCAAATATCTTGCTTATGTATACCAAAGTATGGCATCTATGAACCAAAGGGAGATCATGAGAATAGTTAGAAAAGTTAGCTTGCTCCAGATTTCTTATTTTGGTACAACAGAGCTGCATAAACAGTCCAATGAAAGCCATAAGGTGAGAAAACCTGGAAATGAGAAATGGATAGGGCAGCCCCACCGGGAAGACCTTTATAAATGTGCTGGAAAAGCTCACTTGTTCAACTCTCACTGGCACTAGCACGTTGAGGGGAGAGGTAAGGAAGCTGACAGCCGCTGTATGATGGAAAAATTCAGAGGGGTGCAGCTGGGTGGGAAATGAAGAGACAGATGGCTGGTCTGCATAATCCCTAAATAGATGTTCTAGGAGGGGTTCTCCACCCTCCAATAAAAGGGGCACCAAGGGCAAAGAGATGAGGTATAAGGCCCTCCAGGGCTCACATGCACAGAATTATAGAATATGGCAAGAGGGGGAAAGAATACAAAATTGAAGACAGTTCAGAGTTCAGTTTGTTTCATACAAAGTGGGGCAGCCAGGTGGTGCAGTGAACAGAGTGGACTGGGCTAAGAATCAAGACTCATCTTCCTGAGTTCAAATCTGGCCTCAGACACTTACTAGCTGTGTGACCCTGGGCAAATCACTTAACTCTGTTTGCCTCTGTTCATCCTCTGTAAATGAGCTAAAGAAGGACATGGAAAACCGCTACAGTATGTTGGCCAAGAAAACCCCAAATGGGATCATGGAGAATCAGACATGACTGAAACATCTGAACAACAAAATAAATCACAATGAGAAAAATCTGTCCTTTGAAGTGAGCATCGTAGACTTGAACACCACATGGACTCCAGGTGAGCTCTAAAACTTTCTATTCACTGAACTTGCTCAATTTACATCGTCCTTCTTATTTCCAGACAGGTTTTCTATCTTCTTCTTTAGATGATTCAGAATATTATTCACTAACAGTGACAATATTAATGCTATAATCTGTAATTAGCTAATAACAAAAATTTTCATATTCTAGAGAAAAAAGAACTTTTAGGTCTTCTTGTAGTACTGCAGGCAGAATATCACAAAGAACCAACAAAGTTTGGCATTTAGGATGTTGTAACTATACTACAATCTAAGGGATTTAAAAATTAGACCTATTTTTTTTTACCATTATTAATGTCTATGGTTTAAATGCTATATGGACAGCTAGGTGGCGCTGCAGTGGATAGAGGGCCAGGTCTGGAGTCGGGAAGACTCATTTTCCTGAGTTCAAATCCAGTCTCAGACATTTACTAGCTGTGTGACCATGGGCAAGTCATTTAACCCTACTTGCTTCAGCTTTCTCCTTTGCAAAATGAGCTGAAGAAACCACTCCAGTATTTTTGACAAGAAAACCCCAAATGGGGTCACACGATTGAAAGACGACTAAATGACAACACACGTAGTTTAGTAGTAGTGCTGAAATTTATGGGTACCAACACAGAAGAAAGGATACTCTCTTCATGTGCACAGATTGTTTATTAAATGTGCTTTTATCATTTTTCTTATTCCTTTAAAACAAAAAAATATGACAGTATTCCAAGCTTTTGGTGTGATCAAGGAAACTTTATAGACTTTCGCTCTGCCAACAAATTATAGATGAGGTCAGCATTTTTTACTCCCAGAGGAGAAAAATAAAATTCAAAAAAACAAGCTCGACAGATAATATTTTTAAACATGTCAAAAATTTTCAACTGTTCACTTGGTCATCAACTTGACATTTAGGGAACATAAGAGGCTTTTTATTATTTTAAGAAGTCATATATAGGGGTAGCTAGGTGACACAATGGATGGAATACCAGGCTCTGGAGTCAGGAGGACCTGAGTTCAAATTTGTCTTCAGACCCTTGACACTTAATAATTGTGTGACCCTAGGCAAGTCAGTTAATCCTGACTGCCTTGCCTCCACCCAAAAAATCATATATGTGTTAGATTACAAGTGAAATACTGGGTCATTCTGTAAGTGTTGGAAATGAGAAATTAACAGGAGATGTGACTGGCAGTAATTATTTTGAAACTCAGGCTTTTAAGGCAGTTAAAAAAACTATCTTTCAAGGTTTCAAAAGGAAGGCTTCTATTTTCAGAGGATGACAAAAAGAGGACAATTTGGCTTGAAATGTTGGCCTACGACAATTGGCATTTTCAAGTTCCAAATTTAAAATTAAAACGGAATAAGGGGTGAGAAATAGGAGTTACTACTAGGAAAAGGAGGAAGGTTCAGGAGATGCAATGAGCAGATGTGTCAAAACCTCAATTACTAAGGTAGAAGAATGAGGATCTGCAGATCAGTGAACTCCTGGGCTTTCCACTTCTTTTCCTTGAAGAGTATTAACTTGTTGCAGTGAGCAAACAATCATCATAAAAAGGAAATATTTTATAACAGCTATTTAAACAGATTCCATTTGTTTGTTATTGTGGCTTCCCCCTAAAAGCTACTTAGTAGGAAAGCATTTTTTTATTCAGAAAATTTTAAAAAGAAGTCACAATTTGTTCCAAGGTTGAGCAAGTTTGTTATCACTGCTCAAATCCAGGTGCAAAAACATTTTTTGCTAATATAACAAATTCACAAGTTAGGCTAGCAAGCTACCCAAACACACCTGCACTTTTGCGAAGCTGATTTAATATTGTATCAAAGTAAATTCATTATGCATATCAGTGTTTAGTCACCAAAAATCTCCGCAGTTCAGCCCACATGTGATTTAGTGGTAATATGTTGAGTGTCGTGGACTGAATAATACAGGCAACTTATCTGCATTCATCCTTGCCTTTTTTAAGCTTCAGAATTTCAGGATATTTTTATCAGGAAGCACATGGTGCTGATAGAAACAGAAAAACCTGGGAGCTTCTACGCTAATTAGTTATTTGGCAACATGATCTGTATGGCTGAGAATATATAGCAATTATTCACCTGTCAAGCATAAGAAAGGAAACTTGACTCTGAAGGTCCGGAGTTGAATGGACACAATTTCCTTCCTGCACTTCCAATTCCTTGTGCCAGATCTCTTCCTGGGCAGCCCCATCAAGGGCACCATTTAGAGATGTGAATATGTGGTGTGTGATGAAGAAAACATTTCTGTGATGTTACAATAGTTAGCTTACAAATTATAATATTTTCAGTTGGGAGCTCTAGTGGAAAAAAAAGAAACCCTCTTTCCCCCCTCCCAGATTCTGCCTAAGGGCAAAATCTCCAATTACAGAAAGACTTTCTCAGTACAGGGACTTCTAAGGCACTCTGACCTCTCCCCTACATAATTTTACATAATTCATAAACAACCTTTACATTTATAGTAAGGAGTGACTGCATCAAATCTTTTAATTTAAAAAAAATCAGTATAATCAGACCTTTTGTGTTTAAATTAATTTCATAAAAGTAAAAACTAAAGATATTTTAAATTTAAGGCAGTTTTTTATGTCAAAGATATCTTCATATGATATGAAACAGCTTTTAGTTACATAGTATTTGATAAATATATATGCTAAAGGTGGAGAAATCCTCTCTCTTTCTCCTCTCTCTCTCTTTCCCTCTCCGTCTGTCCCCCCTCCCTCCCTCTGTCTCTCTCTCTCTCTCTCTCTCTCTCTCTCTCTCTGTCTGTCTGTCTATCTCTGTCTCTCTGTCTCTCACTGTCTGTCTCTGTCTCTGTCTCTGTTTCTCTCTTTCTCTCTCTCTCACACACACACACACACACATCATGGAAACTTGGGAAATTGGCTGAAGCAATAGGAATGGATCTGTAATCAAGTCTGGAAATGGTAATGGTAATACCAATTTTACTTACCATGCAACAGAAATGAAGACCCAGAAATACAAGCAACCAGTAGAGAAACTGTAGTGATTCCTAATGGATGGAGGTGATAATGAAAGTTATAAAGAAAGTGTGGTCTTTCTAGAGGTCTTGTATACTCAAAAAGAATGGAAAAGAGAAGAAAAACTCTGAGTAACCCAGAAAAATTCGATCAGGATCTAAGGCTCCAATCAATGATGGTAAATAGTTGGGTACCCAGAACAAGATTAATTAAGAAATTTCTGCAGAGTCCAGAGGACATTGAATTAAACTCAAATGAACTCAAGAAAGGTAGTTTCTACATGAAGTCAGAGGGATGGGCAAAAGAACACTGAAAGTGAGGTATCTCAAATTTGAGAAGAACTAGGTTCTTCTTAGACTTTCCACTTAAAATTATTTTTCTCTGGGGTTGCCTCTGACCCACTCCTTTCACTGAAGTGGGCTTCTGTCTAGTTAGTAGAGGGCACAGCTAATTTTCATACAGTCTGAAGAAATCTTTAAGACTATATGGAGTTCAGGAAAGGTTGTGGTTGTGGCTTATCCTTTGTTCTCGAAGAGATCTGTGACATCAGAAAGATGATGCCAAGACTTGCGAGTGAATTGGATTTAAGTCAGAAAGGACTGTGCAAAGTCACTTAAACTCTATATTGCTTCAGTTTCCTCATCTGTAAAGTGGAGATATCAACAGAACCAACCTCCTAGAGCTGTTGTAAATACAGGGGAAAAAATGAAATTTGCAAATCACTTTGAAAACCTTAACCACTATGTAAACACTAGCTATTTTTGTTACTATTATAAATAAAAATTTGATAGAAACCTCATAGTAGAATTCTCTAAAATTATTATTTTGATGCCTATTAACACATAATATAAAGTTAATTAAAACAAAACAGAAGAAAATGGGTAGTTTCAGAGCACCTTGTAGTACAGTTTGAGATACTCTGGCCTAGAGTGATAAGATGTTAAGTGACTTACCCAAGGTCACACAACCAGACCTTATCAGAGAAAAGGCTCTTTTCCTGGTTCTGAGACCAATTCTCTATCTCCTGCAACACATGCCCTCTCTTTCATTCATAGTGGTAAGTGAAAATGAAAAAAAAAACTGACCAATCAGGAAAATCATACTTTACAATAGAAACAGACTCTTCTGCTAACTTTCTAATCTTGTGACTTTGGATAATCCTATTTAACCCCTCTAAGCTCCAGTCTTCTCAAGTGTGAAAATGGAAGTTTTTTTGGAAAACAAAATGATGCCTATGAGAGTACTTTACCAGTGATTGAGCCCTCTGAAAATATAAGGTAGACAGAAGCAAAATTCTTACCTACAATTTTTTTTAAAGAAAATAAATAGCAGTTGTTTGCATTTGGACCAGATCTAGGCAGGGAGGAGGAGACTAAAGAGGAATGAGAGGAATAGAAGTCATCAAAGAAAACCTTTTTGATCAGATTATTATATGAATGCCCAGTGAGATAAATTCCTGAGCATAGCCTCCAAAACTTGTAATCTAGAAGAGTAACTGCTGTTTAACACCTCTCACTGGATTCTCAGTTGTAGTAAACAACAACCTTGTAAAGTCTAGAGGTATTAACACCCCCATTTTTTCTAATTAGAAAGCTAAAATTTCAGGAAGTTATTTGCCTTGCCACATCACACCGAGGTAGGACTATGTTAAGGTGTTGTGACTTCAGGAGGCAATTGGCAATCAGAGAATGCTTTACAGAGCATTGGTCTGCCTCCTAACAGAATTAGAAAAATCTGAACCATGATAAAAAGTAGGGGGCACATTGTAGATAAAAGCAACAAAACTAGCAAAAAATGGTTTGAAAGCTAGGAAGAAAATGGCAAATGTGGGGAACAACAAACAGATAGGTCAACACTAGAAAAGGGTATATCTGGGAGAATAGTAAAAATAGAAAATTGGAATGAGAGCGTGAGGACAATCGTATTGCCGCCATTACTTCTAGAGAAAGGGAGATTTTTCTTGGACTAGCTCTCAAGATACAGAGCTCTTGGCTAGGAGCAAAGCACAGGCTTTTCTGGAGAAATTTGTATTTTGGGGGGAGGCGGCTACTATATAATAGGTATTGAATTTCTATTAATTCTTCCCCCAAAGTGACTTCCTAATGCAGGATAAATTTCAGAAGTGCTAAATCTTTAGTGTGGCTTGCTTTCTGTCAACTGAAGGCACTACTTGATGGTAATGTTTGTGTATCAGTTGGTTAATTCCTTCAGAATGAAGTTTAAATGCTGAACCATCCATTTTAATAAACATTTATGTCTTTAAAAAGAGAGTAAAGCCTATATGTTCACAAGCACAGTAATTATGACAGTGGTGGTGGTCCATTGGAAATAGCACTGAATTCGGAGTATTTGGTGGTGTTCAGATCCCAATTCTGTCACTATGGGATGGTCCACTAAAAAAAACAACACTCTGGACCTCAGTTTCCTCATTTGCAAAAATATAAAGGTTGGACTATGATTTCCAAGATTCTTTACAACTTTAAATCTGTGATCCTATAAGCCAGGTTCTGAAATGCTATCTTGAAAATTCTAAGTGCCTAAAATAACAATAATGCTAACAACGCAGTAACACACATATCATCAGCATCGTCAATAACAAGATCGTCACCCATATCAATATCAATAACAATCACCAATAACAGAAAGCAAAAAGAACCCCCAAAACTCTCAATAAGTTTTTTTCAGGGTTATTTCTGTGTGCCCCAGCAGACTACAGAAAATAATTATGTGTAATAGAAATATAAAAATAAATTTAAAATAATATAAATATAAATATATGTTACATATTTATATTTACATATAATGTAATATTATATATACAATTGTATATATCATATATTATATATACATCTATACACACATATATACATATATGAAATTATACATACATACATACATACATACATACATACATATATGTCTTCAATTGCCTCCTCTGGGGTCATCTATTTCAGGTGCCTGTCTAGCCTTTGCTTGACTTGAAAATCAGAAAAATTTCTCATCATACAGGGAAGTGAGAGTTTACGTATAAACCCAGACATCTTTCTCATCACTTCAAAACAGAAAATGACCATTTAAAAGGAAATACACTAAAAGAAGAAAAGGAGAAGAATTCCCTTAAAAAACAAGAGAGCTAATTAAGAAAATGAGCAAGGAAAGGAAAGCTCTTAATATAATGATCATGGCTTTCAATTAGTTTAATAGTTCTTGAAGGGTCTCTCCTTGATCTGTCTTCGATGTCACTTATTTTTCTTATGAGATAGCTCAGCTTTTGTCCAATTTTTTCAGACTTTTGGCTTTGTTTAATTGTTTTGTGATGTCTCATGGAGTCAATAGCTTCCGCTTGAACAATTTTAAGGAGCTGTTTTCTTCAGCATTTTTTGTGTTTCTTTTACCAAGTTAATCTCTTTTCATAATTTTGTTCTATTGCATTTGTTTTCCCAATTTTTCTCACCATTCTTATTTACTTTTCAAAATAATCATTTTGCTCTTTAAAAAAACTGTCTTCACCTCTTTTAGGAATTCTTTTGGGGCTTGTGTCCAATCTATATTTTTCCTTTGAGGCTTTGCTTGTACATGATTTCAAATCATTGTGTTTTTTTTCTGAGTTTGAGTCTCAAACTTTCTGTCACCATAGAAGGCTTTTTTTTAATAAGTCAGGTTCTTTTTTGTTATGGGCTCATTTTTCCAGGCTATCTCTTGACTTTGGTTATATATATTAGAGTTAGGCTTTGCTCACCATTGTAGGGTGGAGGGGGGATGGCTAGCTTTAGCTCCATCTAGCAGCATGTGTGTTTTGGTGATTATTACAAGGTGGCATAATCTGGGGAGAGCTCTTGTCACTGTCCTGTTCTCCTCTCTGATTCTTACCCAGATAGGATCTTTATTCCTTTGTGATCACAGATCATGACTGTGACTGCTCTTCTGCCCTGGAATTATGACCCAGAACAGGATCAAAGCTCCTGGTGAAGGGACTGCCAAATGGTGCCTGGTCCTGAGCCCACAGTGATAGCACTGCAGTACACTGTAATCTTCTCTTGACCAAGTGTCTTGTTCCCTTTCAGCTCCTGGATGCTGCTATTGCCCCTGCCACCTCCAAGCCCCACAGCCAACACCACCTCCCACCCCCACTATCTGAAGATCTCTCTTTCTGTCTTCCTAAGGTGCCTTGGACTAGAAAAAATGACTATGACTTGGTTATCCTACACAGACCTGGATTTGACATTCTTTTTGAAAGTCATTTAGAGTCTTGAGTTGAGATAACTTATCATAAATGCTCACTCCACCATCTTGGTTCAGTCCTCAGAATTTTTAATATGAAGAAAAAATAATGTGAATTCACCCCCTCAAAAAAAGAAAAAAGTGAGGGTTTTGTGAGAGTGGGGGGTGGAAGAGAGCAGAAATCACAACATGTTGTTTATAAGTCTAGATCATTTCCAGAGAAATTTCATGAACCTTACCTAGGCATGGAAAGGATTTTAAAAAAGGATCATATTAGTGAAATACAATAAAGCAAGCAGTGGACTTGACTGGGATAGGAAAGAAGGAGAAGGAGGTGAGGTGTTTGAATCAGAGGATGCTATTGGGGATAAGAATGACTCAAGTAATACTATATCATCATTTTTATCTCGGCTCTAACAAGGTCATACTTTGACTACACATGGACATCTGATTTGGTAATGTCTCCTACATAAATAACGAAGAGTTTCTATCCACGAAAATATATTTAATTTACTTTTCATGTAATATTATTTGATGGTATGCTTGTCATGTCTACGCCTTCATGTTTTTTTGGTAAAGAGTCTTACACAGTATCTCAGCATGGGAGCATTTAACTTTCAAAATTTCACGCATTCATGTGATTTTATTAGTAACTTCATATTCACTTTTGCATTACCAAGTGTACTTGTGGCTATGTGCAGCAAAAATGAGACGCACAATGCGTGGAAGTTTATATCCATAAAAAGGAGTGTTTGTGAATCTGCTCTAGAAAGCATTAAAGTAACTCTCTCAAGTTCTCAATGAGGGAACTGAAAAAAGGGAATTTGTGGGCATAGGAGATGGTGGTCTGTCCGCCTTCTTAAGGCTCAGCAAGTGTCCAGCTGCCCCTGCTGCCTGAGTTCCCCCCTGTAGGGTCCAGGAACGCAAAGAACAGTGGACCTGCTTGGCCTATCCCCACAGTGTCTGGCACCTGACCAGCCACCCTATGGGAGTTCCAAGGGGAAGGGACAGGGCACTTACCCTGAGACATGTGCTTTTCATTGGGGAGCAGTTCAACCACAGAGCTGAAAGAGAGATTAGAGATGGCAGGTTGCCCCTTTCCCTTTTACCTCAGGGTTCTTCTGACAACATGGGTGTTGCCTTTCTTCTCTCTGCATTTATGGGTTACTTCATGGTTACCATGTTAGGAAAAGTGCATATGATCAGAACTAACATTTTATTATAAAGAATTATACAGAAGTGTTTTTTCAGCGATTTCTAGCAAAAGATTACAATTATCCCCTTCATATCATGGAGATTAGGGGCATGGTACTCCCACCACCTGGAAAATCTGTTTAAAATATTTTGACCCTCTTTGCATACCAGATAAGAAGCCTTGATTTTTTTCTTTTCCTTTTATGGGATGTTTACAGAACTATACACATTTTATGCATTTATGAGTTTCTACACTTTTTCTGTGTTATCTGCTGACATTCATGTGTTGTTTGTGGCTTCTGCAAAACTCTCCCAAAATTCCCATTTTATTTCTTATGCTGACCCATGATATATCAAAACCGTGATGGGAAAAGTAGCAATGCCGTAGGGAGAACTACAAGTTTTGGTGGTTGCAGGAACCTAACCTCCTATTTTCCATAGGTTCAATGTAACAACATTCCTATTTTCAACTTTTGTGCCATTTTCTAGAAACATTATCCCTGAAAAAATTGAGAGTTGGACTGTATATGCATCTGGAATACTTCTATGTCTTCTGTATACCTTTGATCCTTTCCATTTATTACTCTACAATCTCATTTTCCTAAATGCTTTTCATTGTCTTCCAACATGTTTACCTAGGGACCGGGGTCATTGAGTATTTAATTTGGAGGGTCCTAATGAGTTATCCATAAATTTTCTCTGTCATCCTTTCTTATGTATCAGATGTTGTGGATAAGCAGAGATGTTTTTATAACAGCCTTGCAGCAAATAATTATTATGGGTATTCCAAAATGAGATGACCAAATATTTGTCCAGTGAAATGATATCACTGTAGCCATTGGAGGTGGGATAAAACCCCATCCAACTCCTTTATCCATCTCCCCAGGGAAAACCTATGAGTTTACAGCAATTTTCTTTTGTCTTCTGGTTGTATTTACAGAGAAAATGTCAAGATTATCATGATTCAGTTCTGCACTCTATATTCACTTGGTCCTTGAGCCAACACATTTGAATAGCAACAGTTCAGTGAATATTTATAAAGAGTCCCAAAATTACTTGATTCTTTAGCACCCTTTGCTCTATTTTCCACCATTTCCCGTGGTCAGTGCAGAAACAGAAAGAGACCATATAGCCATTTTTGTTCTTCTTTTTTCACTGGCCAAATAATTGATCACCAAATGGCTAGCATGATGCTCCATATTTACTTAGGTTTATTTTTGGAAAATGGGCACAGTCTGTTTCTGGAATCATGCCTGGAAACTTTGTTGCATGGGAGAGTCTGCTGGTACTTATGTACTACTAGTATAGCCTTTGAGAACCCTGGGTCTCTTCAGTACCATGATGAGACATTGGATGGGGTAGGATTTTGTGTAATATTCTGAACATTTTATTCTATAAGAAAATAGCCCAATGCTCTTTCAAATTTCAGGCTCTCCTTCCATCACCATCACTCAGTAAGCAATGTCCTTATTTAAGGGTCATTCATTTCACATTTATAACCTAATCAAGATTTTGGTGGCTGTGGTCTACAAACCGCCAGGACACTCTTTTTCTTTCCTCAAGGGGTTCAGTGCCTGATTCACAGTCTGTCTCTCTTCCATAACTCTTGATCTCCTACTTGTTCTCCTATACGGGAGATGTGTGTGTATGTATATATATATATATACATATATATGTATGTATGTATGTATGTATGTATGTATGTATGTATGTATAGATAGATGCTCCTTCAAATACCCTAACCTCCAAAATCTTCAACTTATTCATTCCCTATTTTATCTATCACCAATATCCATACCTATGTTTATCACCTATATTTACCTATTACGTAGATTTACAGTTACACAGAGATGATCATACTATCGACCTCATCTTCTCCCCATAGTGTTCCACTTCCACGTTCATTAACTCTGTAATTGCTTTTTTTTCTGAACCCAATCAGTTGCCGCTCTGACTTTCTTTCTGTCCTGCAACTCCAAACACTGTTCTTTGTCCTCGGCGTGAGCTCCAAGTCTTCTACCCCTCAATTCTTTCCTAGGCTATCACCCCTGCACAGGCTCTATGTTCTTCTTTTCCCTATCCTGACCCTTTGGTGAATCCATTCTCCTAAGCACTGTCCTCTCAAGGCCCCTGTCCTTATAATCTCATAGAAGATATTTGCCTTTCCAAACCCTGGCCTTGGATCTCTCCCGGTAGCCCCTGCACTCAGTACTCTTATGCTTCTGAAGAAAGCTAGAGAAATCATGTTGATTGGGTCCATACATAATGATGTTTAAGTAATCTCATCTGAGCTGACCTGCTCTATCTAGAATAACTAATGATCTCTCAATTGCCAGATTCAATGGCCTTTTCTCAATCCTCATTCATTTTGACCTCTCCATAAATCTTTAACACTCCTGATGCCTACTTTGTTTGGACTTTATAAGAAAACAATCAATCCATGAGGACTTAGTCAAATGGTATTCTAGAGGTAATGAAGTTATGTGGGTGAATTTAAATCAATATTATCGATGGAGAGAAAACTCAAAGCTTTGAAATAGGGTGTTTTCTTCTTTGTAGTCACACAATGATATTACAGAGTTTTAAAGTGTGATAGTTTCTGTTGGCATCACCTTTGCCAGCCTCACACTCACCACCATGTACTTGTCATGCCTAATAGCCTGTTTTTATAGACACTTCAATCTGTTACTGATACAGCCTTTAATTCTCAAAGGTTTTTTCTGTGTCCCTTGTACTTTGTTAATGTGATACAAGCAGTATCTATTAGAGTTCTGTTCCCAACCTCTTCCACTCCGGACATGGCATGGGTTAGTTTTCCCTAAAATAAGAGAAAGCTGCACCGAGGACCTAATGAGCCCCTGCACCTTTTTGACAGCAACATCTCAGGCCATCTGACTGTACTGGATGTGATTTCCTGGCTACCTAAGGGCATAAAAAGGCTTACTTCTGTACGAGTCTGGTCTTTTCAGACTCAGTGGATGCTCTAAGATGGATCAAATGACTATATCCTGCCCTGCTGATCAGACAGGTTTTCATAATGTGTAGAGGGATCCTCACATCTATTCAAATTGAATGCTGTTGTACCCTGCCTGGTTTGATATCCTTTCCATGCTATAGCTAAGTAAGCATCCTGCTGTTAACAGTTTAATGACTTACAAGTACCTCATTCCATCCCACTGCTATACCTGAACAAAACAGGTGTCAGCCTGAGTCAGGTCTGTTTTTTTAAGTCATGCTGAGAATTCCAAAGGGAATCAGAAAGCAAGCCAGGACATGAGCTCAAATCAAAGTCCATGGTCATCGCTGAGTATTTACACTGGAATGGTTCATATGCTTGGAAGAGATGAAGCCAGGACAATTGTAGGAAGGTACTGAAATGAGCAGCAAATGTTCATGAAGACAACAGAAGAAATATGGCAAAGAGAAATCAAAGGACAATGAGTCCATCAATCTGTCAATGTAGAGGGGCTGTTTTTCTCAAACATGTGGCACTGAGCCTGAGCCAGAGGCAAGCACACAATATCCCAAGTACTGTCATTTGTGGGAGAAGTTTTCCAAGGACTATAATCCTAGTCTGCTGAAGAAGACAAAGACAAAGACAAAGAAATGCTTAGGAGAATTCTTGAATTCCAAAGTTGCATAAAGAAACTGTTGTATTCTTGTAGACTTATTTGTTAAAGGAGATCAGAAGAACAGTAGGCAACCACCTAGGTTGTATGATTTGAGGGGCACCAGGAAAATATCTTGACCGACCTACTACACTGTTTCCCTAGTTTTAGACTGAAATTTCATAGCTTCAACTTGCAAATTCCTTTGGCTTAAGAAGCCTCCTTTCTAGATATTTTGCCTTAAGATACAAACCCCTCTGGAAGTAGCAACCCATTGTGATTATTAGCAACAGTGATAATAGACAATATTTACAAAGAACTTTCTAGTTTTTTAAAAATAAAGTCCTTTCGCGTCATTTGATATAACAGGAAAAACAAATAATATTACTCCTGTTATGCAGATCAGTAAACTTCACTTCAGGGAGTTTACATGACTCAAGTTCACACAGCTATGGAGTGCCAGAGCCAGAACACCAGCTCGTCACCCGATGCCAAGTCCTGTGCTCTTTTTAATGTCTTATGTGAAGGTGTCATAGAATCACAGAATCTCAAAGTCTTTCATAATGCCTTGGTGTGAATTAGGAAATCAGAATCATTGTCTCTACTATTGTAAGTATGAGTGAGTCAAAGAGAGAGTGAGTTTTTACATGCATCACGCTGTAGTAGATGAGAATACTAGATTTAGAATCAGGAAGGTCTTCTAGCTGTGTGGTTGTGGGCAAATCACTTAATTTTTTCTGAGTCTCAGTTTCATCATCTATAAAATGGGAATATTTCCTATAAAGCTTACTTCACTGTTTGCAGATCCTATACATGATTGTACTCCACCATGGTGGGGGCGGGGGGGGGGAAGGAAGGGGAGAAAATCTGAAACTCAAGTGATTCTGGAACTGAATCTTGTAAACTAAAAGTAAACAAACAAGTCAATAAAAATAATTAAATTTTTTAAAAAAGAAAAAAAACATACTTCATGATAGTGCTGTAAAACTGCAGTGAGCCAACACATGTAAAACACTTTTCAAACTTTAAAATGCTATGTAAATCTAAGAATCACAGAATTTTAAGAGTTGGGTAGGACCTCCTCAGCCATGTAGTTTAACTCATATGCTTAAAGTAACCCCCACTCTAGCCTACCAGAGAAGTCTCCTGACATCCAGCCTCTGCTTGAGGCTTCAAGGGCAGTGAAGAACCCACCACTCACCTAGGCCCCACATTCCACTTAGACACCTCTTAGAATTAAAAAGTGTCTCTTGATGTCAAGCTGAAATGTGCATTGCTCCTGGTTCTGCCCTCTGGAGACCAACAGAACAAACCTAACCTCTCTACATAGTGAAGGTGGCTCTCCTGTCCCTTTGAGTCTTCTTCTCTCCAGACTCAATATCCTAAGTTCTTTCAGCTACGGCTCCTTTGCCATGGATTCTAGGTCTTCCTCTTGAATCTCACCTGTCTGACAAGGTTTAAAAGGCCAACGTCTCCCACTGAATCCTGTCATTCTGACCTGTGTCTTGCCACTGGCCTCCTATGACTATGGAGGAGTGAGGCTGATGGCTTTGCACAGCCCTGCCTCACTTAAATCCAATTCATGTGCAAGTCAAGAGATCACCCTCCTAATATCTCTTCCAGAATGAAGGATGAATAACAATCTGAAAAGGTGTTATCCCAGAATTAAATGCAAAAGTACAGAAGTTATTTAACCAGGGAAGGATACTAAGGGATTTTACATCCTTATTCCAGGAAAATATTCCTTTCTTAAGCAGTCCAAGGTTACATTAGATTTTTTGGTTGCCACATCCCACAACTGAATGACATTGAGATTACAGTCCATCCAAGGTACCACATCTTTCTCATATAAACTTCTATTTGTGCCTCTCCTGATCGATATTTTAAAATAAATGTTGGTTATTACTCTTATTAAATAAATATCTGCTATTGCCATATATCCAAGAAAATAAGTTTGTGTCATGAAGAACTGTAGAAAGAATATGGCTTTGGGTGGAGTGCCATCATGGTAAGGCAGCGAATAGCGAATGGTTTCTTAAATCTCAATTTAAAGACCACCTGTATACCACGGTAGCACAGTTTATAAGGCGGAGGGGGCTATAAAATATATAGCCTTATAGAAAGGGCAACCAGGACTACACCTTTGAGAAAAATGAGATTCTAGTGCCAAGACTGCAAACGTTCAGACATTTGGCAGGTCAACCTGAAGGACAGCAATGGCTGCTAGCCAAAAAGGTATCAG
>CM053601.1:19326477-19343879 GCA_028646575.1 Pseudocheirus occidentalis
GAAAAGAAAAGAAAAGAAAAGAAAAGAAAAGAAAAGAAAAGAAAAGAAAAGAAAAGAAAAGAAAAGAAAAGAAAAGAAAAGAAAAGAAAAGAAAAGAAAAGAAAAGAAAAGAAAAGAAAAGAAATTGTTAATATTTAGACAGGCAAACTTGATGCCGGCTTTAGATATACCCCACCCCCTTACTCACCCCATATCATCTTGGTCTTTTGTTGGGGAAATGGACTCAAACTTAAAGCAGTTTTAACTTTCAACAATAAAGAACAGCCCAATAAAGACAGAAGCAATGAGCTCACCAGCACTATAATGGTGACCCAACACCCCTCTCTCCACACAGAGGTTTATGGGATTCCCTCCTTCAGTCCACCCTCCATTTTGAGCACCCCATTACTGGCTCCACAAATTATCAAAAAGACTGCTTTTTCCCACATGGTCAGCAGACCAGAGCCAGTTTCAGAATGTTTCTGCATACACCAAATCAGGGAGCAAGGCCCTTATATCGGCACACTTTTGGAAGCAGGCTACCTGACCTCTTCCACATCTGAGCACGCTGTCCATATGTGCTCACCAATCTTTGTTACCTTAGGAAACAGGCAATAAGAGTTCCATAAATTGTACTGAAAAAGATAGTCACATAAAGGTACCATATGTGGCAGGGTAGAGCTGGAAAGATTTCACTCTTATTTTAGCATTAGAGAAGATGATAAATTAGGAAAAAACAACTTTTCTTGACAAATCTAGAGCTTAATTTGTGACTATGCCTTATTAAATCTCCTATTGTATTGTAAGCTCCTTAAGGTCAGGGACTGCCTTTCTTTATCTTATTTATGTCATCAGTGCCTAGCACAATGCCAGGCAGGGGCATACACTTAATAAATGTTTGGTGAATTAAATTGAAATGAATTAAACTGCTGAAAATTCTAGTCTAAGCTTTGAGGAAAATGGACTTTTCTATAGCCTTCCTTTTGCTAAGTTTGGGAGGAACGTCTGTGACTTACTGTTTGTGGCTGTTTTGTCAACCCATGACCCATTTCTCTACCTTTCCAACCAGCATCTTTTATAAGTGCAGGTGCATAAATAGAGCCATGTCCTGTGAAAGGGAACCTTGCCCTTAGCAAGTCTCTGATCAGTGGTGACCTGCACCTGCAGTAATAAAATACTGAGAGATAATGTCTGGAAGTTTAATCACATGTTGCTTTATTCCATAGTCACAGTTTAAAAGCATTTCCCTTCTTCTGGAGCTGCTGCTTAAGAGGGTGTTATCAATTAAGCCATGGAATGAATGGCCTGGGGAGTGATTATAGCACAAAATAGCAGATTTGGAGGTTTAATTAATAACTGTTTAATTCCAGTCCAAGTTAAGTTTGAAAGACACTGATCTTACTGGAAGGACTTCAAGTACATTCTTAACTATTGGCCCAGTTTAATGTACTTCTAAAAGTAACAGGAAAGTTCTCTAGGACATATAATCAAGTAGAATGAAAATAAATTTTTAAATTTCATTTGGACTCTGTTCATTTCTCCTGCTATCATGCAGAAGATATGAAGAACATACATCATCAGATCAGAATGCTGCCAAAATTATTCCTTGCAAACTATGCCAAACAATTTATGGATGAAGAGGAATAAACATTTTAAATAACCCTTCTAGTGTCACTGAAACAGTTAAAACTACTACTGACCTGAGTTCCACATCTTTCATATATGAAGTATAATGCTGGCCAACAGCTGTGCTTTCCAGGACCATAGATTAAGACCTTCAGTCCCAGCAAAGCTAACCCCCGCTCATCTGATAAATGAAGTGCCCAAATGTCACCCGGTTCCTTTGTCTGATGTAGGACTTGAAACTAGGCTGTCTGAATTCAAATTCAATGCTCTCTGCCCATATCATGCTGCTGGATTAAAAGATATAAAACTTTGTAGTACTAAGATTTTTTTTTCCAGCTCTATAATTCCAATTTGTTCTTTTTAAAAGAAAGGGTACATGCATCCTTACCTCACCTCTCCTGATCAAGTCCTGATATGTTCAGGGTGCTAACGCTATAAAGCTTGACTGTAGAAAGGGATCTAGCTAGCTTGTTCATAGTTTTCAGAAAAGATAGAGACAATGTAGATTTTGAGTGTTGGTACTCCCAACTACACACACTCCGTATCTTCCTCACTGTTCATAGATGATAGAATTGAATGAGAAAACAATTAGCTTTGAATTTATTCCTTAAGAATGTTCTGACCATGTTACTTCCCTACTCAAAAGACTGGTGGCCCCCCATCCATCTAGGACCCCATACCAGCTCCTCTGGCAATTAAAGCTTTTCCCAACCTTGCCCCAATGCACCTCTCCCAAGTAATACATGGGAAGAGAAAGGGAATGAGCATTTAAATAGCCCCTATTATGTGCCTGGAACCATAATTTACTTCTAGAGCTAAGTGCTCATTAGGTCATCTCATTATATTTTCACAACATTCCTTTTAACCTCCTATTATAGTGGAGGACACTGAAGAAAACAGAGGTTAAGTGATTTGCCCATCTAAATGTCAGAAGCCATATTTGAACCCTGGGCCAGCTTGGTTGCTTTGGAGTCGGGGAGACCCAAGTTCAAATTTGGCCTCAGAAACTTACTAACGGTGTGACCCTAGGCAAGACACTTAACCTCAGTTTGACTTAATCCGCTGGAGAAAAAAATGGCGAATTATTCCTGTATCTTTGCCAAGAAAACCTCATGGATAGCATTGGAGTGCTGTGGTCATGAAAAGCCAGAGACGACTGAAGAACTAAAGCAAAAACAAGATTTGAATACAAGTCCTAATGACCCCAAGTCTAGTGTTCTATCCACTGTGTCACCCAGCTGTTTCTAATATAAAAATTTGTCCATAAAGTTTACTATATCATGCTATAGAGGAGTAGCAAGTTACTATAGTTAGTAGATGGTTTTTAATAATCTGAAAAACCCCACTAAATTTTACATATATTTTCCACTTCTGGGGCTCCCCTGGAAATGGGAAGGGCTAGGGTAGGAGGAGTTTGCAGACGTAGTACAGATATATAGCAAACAATGTCAGATATAGCAAGGGGAGAGTGCTTTGAAGTACAAAGACCAATTAGGAGGCTTTTAAAACATGAAACACAAAAAAGGCCAATATTGCCTAAATTATCCTTATCATCTCAAAAGGAAAGGCATTTCATTGTTTTCTCCCCATTTTGAGCAAAATCCTGGGTGTCTGAACTGGAGAGTGGGATCAGCTTTTTACCTAAACAACCAAGCACAAAAGACCTTTGTTCCAGCAAAACAAAGCTCCACATTAGCCATCTCCAAAAATGGCGGCCTCTTCCTGCAACAATCTAAGCCCTAAGCCCGTCACTTCGCTGTCAGGTGAGTGGCAAGGGCCGTCTTCATTCTTTGGGACTTATTCCTTCTCGTTGCACTGATCAGAGTTCTAAAATCTTTCATACTTGTTTGTTTTTCTTTTTTTTTATTGTTGGTTTTTCCTCCCACAATCATCATCATGATTATTCCCTGAGTTCTGCTCACTTTACTTTGGGTCAGTTTAGAGGTCTTCTCAGTTTTCTCTGCAATTATCTATTTCATCATTTATTATGACACAATAATGTCCCAAGTGGAGCAGACTTTTCCAAAAAACCTTAAGCAGCCAGTCCCAGGGGAGATTCCCTTCAAGGGTGACTGAGTCTTAGTACTCTAATCCTCCCCCTCCCCCTACCATGACCTCCATGACCCCCCCATGAAGCCTCCATGACCAAAGGGTAAGGAACAATAGAGTGACTCTGTTATAACCAAAGGTAAACTAATAATAGAAAGAATACTTACTCTAGATTAAGAAATTTCCAGAGTAGAACTCTAAAAGATGATAATTTTGCACTACTCACAGGAAAAAAAAAACCATTGGTGTGGTCACAAGGACTCTGAGAATGGCTGCAAGCTCTGATAACAGAATCTGAGAAAGAGACAGGAATGGAACAGAGGGCCTAGAATCAGCACTGGGAACTGGGGAGATGGATCAATAGTCATGTTTTAAAAAATAATGAAGAAAACAGAACTCAAAAAGTCAACATGAAAATGAAAAATAAATTTGAAGAAAATATGAGATGTCAACCACCAAAAGCAACCTACATGAGGGATTAAAAAGCATAGAGAAATAATCTTAAAGGTTACACGTGGTTTGGTTCTTTAATTGTTATTTTTTCAGAACTGAAAACTAAAAAGGAATGTTTCTATAACAGAATCATATTAAAAAGTGAATTCTCTTTGAACTATGAATCTCCATTGCATAGGGCCTGGCACATGGCAGACACTTTAAAAATATTCATGACTAAGTTTTTAATTGATTATTAAGTATATAATAAATTCTACATATGGCTTTCAAAATTATCTTGTTCATCTCTGTTTCGTTCTGTTCTCTTTTATGCATTTAAAAAAATGTTTCGCAGCCAGGTGACTTGGTGGGCCGGAATAGGCCAGAGTAGGCCAGACTAGACCAGGCTAGACTACGTAAGGCCAGATAGGCCAGGCTAGGCCAGGCTAGACTATGTAAGGCCAGGATAGGACAGGCCAGGGCAAGCTAGGCCAGGCTAGACTATGTAAGGCCGGAATAGGACAGACAAGGCCATGTTAGACTATGTAAGGCCAAGATAGGACAAGCTAGGTCAGGCTAGACTATGTAAGGCCAGATAGGCCAGGCTAGGCCAGGCTAGACTATGTAAGGTCAGATAGGCCAGGCTAGGCCAAGCTAGACTATGTAAGGCCAGGCTAGACTATGTAAGGCCAAGAAAGAATAGAACACAATGGAAGAATGACCACAGATTTTCAGAAAGTATAAATAATTTACATAAGTTCATAGCTAGAGTAATCAAGTAGTTTTCTTAATACTTCTTCTGTGCTTACCAATTACTGAGAAAATCAGTAATTGGCACTTATTATATTAACAGAAGGTTTATCCCACCCACCCAAAATAAAAAGAAAGAAAAGGAAAGACTTGGTACATTGTGTGCTCTATCAGAGGTATTAAACACATGGTTCAGCTGTACCACTCCTGTAACTTGAACCAGATTAAAATGTAACTGAGAAATATATAAGAAAATAAATAAAAACTCATTAAACATGGATAATATATTTTAAACTGTCAATATGCTGTTTTATATAGGGATTAGTGGCCCCCATTTTGACACCACTGCTACGGGACACCCTTATAGATGTTAACATTCAGTTGAAACAATACATAATAATCACCTTTTATGTTTACTGTTGTGGTTGGTGCTGGGAATATAGAGATTTTACAACACACAGTCCTAGCCACCAAGTAATATTTAGTCAAATATCTGGAATAGGACATATATATATATATATATAAATATTTATAAGTTTGTAAATTTGTAAGTTTGAAAATAAGTGATAGAGATTCAAGGCAGGAAGGTTAAGTTATAGCCTGAATGACCAAGGATGATTTCATAACCGAATTCACAGCTAAATTGAATCTTGAAGAAAATGAGGGGAAAAAACCAGTTCAGGTATGGGGAAAGAAGAGAATGTGATTGGGAAACAGTAAATTGGCGGGGGAGGGGGGTTCATAAACTAAGATTTGAAAGGTAAGTTAGCAGCAAATAGATGAAAGGTCTCTTAAATGCTAGACTAAGGAGCCTTTCAAACTTGTTTTTGTTTTGTTTTCAATTTTTCGGAACAAAGGAAAACTGGGGAAAGTTTATATGCAAAGAAGAAAGTAATATAGAGGGAACAACTATAGATTTAAAAGACAGGTTAGATGAGGAATTCTTTATTTTTTTGGCATGGATCTCCTTGGCTATTGTCTTGTCAAATGGGCATTTAATAATAATAACAATAATTTTAATAATGTTTTAAATACATAAAATAAAATACACAAAGTTACAGAGGACTAAAGATGTAATTTCCTACCACCACTACCTCATCCATGTGCATAGAACCCTCAAAATCAGTGAAGTGAAGCAGGTGACTGTGGACCTCAGGTTAAGAACCCCTGGATTAGATAAACAAAAGAGTATAAAAGAGTCAGCAGTTGTAGACACAGGAAAGATAGAAATAAAGACTGGAACAAAATGAATATCCTTGAGTTCCATTTGACACTAACTGTGTGACCCTGGGCAAGTCACTTAACCCTGATTGCCTTGATGAAGAAGGAGGAGGAAGAAGAGAAGGAGAAGGAGAAGGAGGAGGAGGAGGAGGAGGAGGAAGAAGAGGAGGAGGAGGAGGAAGAAGAGGAGGAGGAGGAGGAAGAAGAGGAGGAGGAGGTATGTCTCCCATTTCCATGATTTTTCAAATATCACCGGTGGTGACCTAGGAATCACATCAGCCAGTTCCTTCAGAATCTATCCACATACTTCATCTGGACTGGGTGGCTTGATTTTAGCAAGAGCAGACTGGTACACTTAATTATCTCAGCTCTCTTATTTCCTGTGTGAAGGTCGGTCTTTGCAGATAAAGCAGAACAAAGTAACAGTTGAACAACTCTTTCTTCTTTTGATTATTAGTTATTATCATCTCATGAATACCAAGAAAAAATATATTACCCCTTGATCCTGCTTTTTCTCTCAATGTGAATTTTTAAAAAAGAGATTTTTAAAGACCACCTTTCTATTGCTCCTTGTTTCCCTCACCAGCCTCAGATTATTCTGAATTTTAGCATTCTTGACACTGTTTTCACAGCAACATGCAACCCTCTCACCTTCGTCCTCTGCTTGTCATTTCCCCATTATATTGCACTGAGATGAATGCAACGCTAATGTCCTTTCATGGAGTCCTTGTGAAAGTTTGCCTTAGCAGAGATGAATGTCAAGGACAACAGAGTGTTCCTCAGCGCCAGCATATAACTCTAGGGCTTGGTATCTACCCTGAGAGCGTTGATGGCCGATGCCGATGCTCATTGGTAACAATCTCAAGCAACCTCGCATACCACACTTCTAGCTGTCAGCTGTTGAACGAGTTGAAGAGTTTTGAGGATTTCCCATTTCCTCTGTGGAACATCTGAGGATAGTCTTCAGATCAGTGTGCTTGTGGTTGCTGTTTTTCTGGTCCTAACAAAAGCAGAAATCAGAGTTTTCTGAAGATGTCAAGAAAAACCAAAAAATAAAAAAAGTGGGGGAAGCAGGAGATAGTGAATGAATAATACAGTTAGAGGTACTTTAATTGAGTCTACATAATATAACTTTGATTTCAGAAATAACAACTAACATTTGTTAAGCCTTAAGGTTCGAAAAATATTTTACACCTCTCATTTGACCCTCACAACAACCCTGGGAGGTAGATGTTATTATTACTTTGTTGTTACAGATGAGGAAACCGAGTAAAGTAATTTGCCCAGGGTCACACAGTTAGCCTGAGGCAGGACTTGAACTCATTTTCTTAATTCAGAGTCTGGCATTATATTACGCCACTTGGAAAATTTGAAAAGTATTTGTAAAGCAAATGAACAAAAAATGCAGTCTCTCTGATTCCTTGCCAAGATAGCTGGTTACTTCAAGAACTGATAAAGTCATCAACACTTAAGGCAGAAAACAGAATGTAATTCTCACTCTGTTTGATATGTGAGTGATATTAACTGTAACAGAGAAAGCCACATCACTACACTTAGGTCTGTGACACACAAAATAATTTCATTTATTTTAAGCAAAAATATTACAGCGGTAAATACACAACACTCCCTGTTATGCTTTGTTTAATATCAGTAATACAGATTTATGTTATCTAATCTCAGGAGATCCTTACCTCATTCCCTGATTGAGTCCCACCCCACAGAGTCTATTCTAAATCTTGCCTCATAGTTTACCAAGAAAATTGAGACCATTCATAGTAAGCTCCCTCTTTGTCTACATCTCAAGATGCCTTGACCTCATCTCTCCTTTTCTCCCCATTTACTCCAGTCTCTGATGAAATCAAAGGTGATTCTTCTCAGTAGGGTCAGCCTCTACAATATCTATGATCTCAGCCCCTCCTGTTTCCTCCAGCAGATTACCTCCATAATCATCCCCCATTTCTAATCTTCAGCATTTCTATACAGTGTTTCTTTCCTTGGTGACTATGAATATGCCCAAGTTTTCCCTACTATGAAAAAAAATCCACTAGACCACTGGTTTTCAACCTTCCTAATGCCACAACCCTTTAATACTTGTATGTGGGCATATCTGCATGTGGGCAAACCCTCCTGGAGACAGAGGAGCCGTGTCTCAGTTTCTAAGACCATAGGAAATATGTGTTTTCCAATAGTCTTAGGCAACCCCATTCGACCCCCAAAGGGGTCATGACCCACAGGTTGAGAACCACTGCAACTAGACCCTAACATGACCTCAAACTCCCTTCCTTTCCCCACCCAGTCAAATTTTTAAAACTAACAGGCAAAAAACTGTCTATATTCATTGCCTCCTCTCAATTCTCTGTATCATTTTCCCTGCATGTCGGTATACCCCCAAAGCTTTGTCCCATACCCTCTTCAGTATAAAAATACTGGCAAATATTTTTCGTTTAGTGTTATTTGTATTTATTTCCCCCCTTCAGCACTTTTTCACTGTTTTCTGAGGCAGCTAAATGATACAGTAGATATAGTGTATGACCTGGAGCAAAGACACCTAAGTTCAAATCTAGTTTCAGACATTTACTATTGGTGCAATCTTGGACAAATCACTTACCTTCTGTTTGCTTCAGTTTCCCTAGCTATAAAACGGTTATAGTTTTCCTAATATTTAAATAATCCTATATTCCTGGTACAAAACCAACCTGATCATAGTGAATAATCTTTTTAATATGTTCTAATTTGCTAATTTTGCATTCAATATGTTCATTGGAGCTATGAGTCTATAGTTTTCTTTCTCTGATTGATCTCTTCCTGGTTTATCTATCAGTACCAAATTTGCCACACACATGTTTGGCAAGGTACTATATTTTCCTATTTTTATAATCAATTTATGCATAAAATAAATATATTATTCTTTGTATATTTGGAAGAATTCCCTTGCAAATTCCCTGATAGATTAATGAGATTCCTTCTAGAAAAGATCTCATTGTACAAAGTAGTAGATATCAGGTACTTAGGGCAACTATTTTCTCCTCCACAAAAGAAATACCTTAAACACAGAAGATTTATTCTGTGAATTAACAGAAATTTATCTAACCAGTTAGGGCAGTTAGATCATGAGCAAGATTGGGCCCTAGTAGCATCACAGTGAGTGTTACTATTTTTCAAACTCCACAGGAATATTTTTATGCCTTCACTTTGATCACTTCCTTGTGCCCTTCTTAGAGATTAGGTTCTGAAATGCTTAGGGAAGCCCTAAATTCTTACTAAAATAGTGATCTTTATTTCCCCAAAAAAACATAGCTTCTGGCTCATTGCCTCTTTAGCAAAAAGCAAGTAATCCAAAAGGACCTTCAATATTGTACAGGTCTTATGAAAAGCAAACACTTCCTCTCACCCCCTAAGACCCACACACATATGTTTTCCTCCCTTGTGTCAACTCTTGGTTCAACTTATGCAAATAAATATCTTTCATCTTTCAAAGGGGAAGTCCCATTCACTCCTATCCAGCTATTAGCTAAAACACACCAAGTAGCTTGGTTTTGTTTTTTGTTTTTGACTTTTGTTGCTCAACAAGTTTATTGTGTTTTATAGTTTATAGGAGTGTAAATGAATTTATGAATAAATTAAAACTTTCAGAGTCCTAGTTGCCTGTAATTCTGTGTCTCCATATATCTTATCACCCCTAATACTGTTCTTTGTCCTCACTGTGACCGCCATTCCCTCTACCCCTCAATTAGTTCCCAGGTCATGCCTGCACTGTATACACTCTCCTCCTTTCTGTATCTCAACTCCTTGGTGAAACATATTGTTGTTTAGTGGATTCAGTTGTGCGTGACTCTTCATGACTCCAGTTAGGGTTTTCTTGCCATTTCCTTCTCCATCATTTTACAGATGAGTAAACTGAGGCAAAGAGGGTTATGTGACTTTCCCAGGGTCACATGGCTGGTAAGTATCTGAAGCCAGATTTGAACTTGGGTCTTCCTGACTCCAGGTCTGGCACTCTACCCGGTGCACCACCTAGCTGATACTGTCCTTCTTCTTTAATTCTCTTAGGCTGCTGACCTACTGCTGATCATGCCTTCCCTATTTTACATCGCTCAGATATCTTCCTTTATTATTTCTTCCTTTACGGTTGACTCGGATGGCAAGACAGCCCTTTTCTTTACAAAAACAAACCCCTGTACATGTGGAGGTGATTAGGAGCTGCTGAGTTATTGAGTGCCAAGGAGGAGAAGTGACTTAGTCATATCTGCACTTTGGGAAGATCGCTTTAGCAGCTGAGTGGAGGATGGACTGAAGTGGGAAAAGACCAACCAGCGTGGACATTCCTTGCCATTACCGATCATCTGGTCCAATGGTAGAACTCAAAACAAAAGAGGCAGCCAGGAACTTGAGGTTCAATTTCAGGTTTTGTCTACACAAACATATGTTCTTGCTATCATGTATTCAACGTTTCTGTAAATGAGATGGAGAGGAGAGAAATCCTCCATCCATCCCTTTCACAAAAAGTCACAGTGGAGGGCTAGTCTCCTCCTACAAAAAAAAAGAAAAAAAAGAGGCTGAAAACACTACCTCTTTGCTCCTTAGAGTCCACAGAGAGGAGCCTCTTTCTAGTTTTGTCACCAACCGTCTTCAACATAATTTCCAGTCACAGGGACACACATAGACCAACCAAGAGTCATGGGTCACACATATCCATTAGCAAAAGATATGAGCATGTGCCCCACTGGAAGGGACAGAAGCCTGTTCTGCTCCATCGTCTCCAACTTTCATGTTTTACTACAATTATAGTTAGTTTAGGGGAGTCAACATGGCATAGTGGATAGAAAGCTGACTTTAACACAAAGAAATCCTGAAAGTTAATTTTCTACCCCAGTTGTTTCCTATAACAGTGACATCAGTGGTCGAGTCCTTATCACCTATTAATAGTTTAATTCAATCCAACAAGCATTTATCAAGTACAAACACAGAGTAGGTCCTGGATGGGTTAATATCCCATATATCCCATATACACACACACATACACATATATACAAATACATACATGTGTGTGCATATACATATATACATACATGCATATACATGTATACATATGCATATATATATCAGTATATGTATGTATACATACACATTATATGTCACTGGAACTGACCCTTGACTGAAGAAAGGAGTTCTAAGACATTGAGAGGAAGAGAGTGAGCATCTCAGGAGTGTGGGATACTTTGTGCAAAAGCACAGGGATAGAATATGGAATGTCAAGCAGGGAGCACACCAAGAATTTTTATTAGTAAATTCTTATTTAGCATAGTATATATTGTTATATAGTATACCTAGTAAATTATTAGTAAATAAAGTGCATGAAAGGAAGTGATCAGTCATCAAAGAGAGGCAGAAACCAGATTGTGAAGGAGAAGTATTTGTATTTTGTATCAGGGGCAATTGGGAGCTACTGAAGATTCCTGAGAAGAGTGACGAGGTCTAACCTGTGCTACATGTAGATCCATTTTTTTAGCTATATGAAAAAAGGATTGCAGAAGGGAAGTGATTGGGTGGATGCAAGGAAAACAGTTAGGAGGTTATTGCACTAGTCCTTACAAGAGGTGGTAAGGATAGTGTCTAGTACAGTGGTTCTCAACCTTCCTAATAGCGTGACCCTTTAATACTCGTATGTGGGCATATCTGCATGTGGGCAAAGCCCCCTGGAGATGGATAGAGGAGCAGTGTCTCAGTTCCTAAGACCATTGGAAGTATGTGTTTTCTGATGGTCTTAGGCGACCCCTGTGACCCCTGTGAAAGGGTCATTTGACCTCCAAAGGGGTTGCAACCCACAGGTTGAGAACCACTAGTCTAATAAGTGTCTGAAGCCAGGTTTAAACTCAGGACTCCTGATTCCAGGACTGATGTTGTATGTACTTCACTATCTACCTGCCTCCAAAGCCAGCCTTAAGAGAAAAGACCCGCATTTCAATTTCATCACTGAGCCTGGTCTTTAGTCCTCTCCAATTTGGTAGACCTTGCTAAACCATATGCTTCATTGGCATTCCACTCAAGAGAGATGGAACTTCTCCATACGAGGGTGATACTTCCTAGAAAAGCCTTAGTAGGTAATGCATTATTTTTTCTCATTTAGGGGAAACTGAGGCTCAGTGGTTACATAGCTCATTAGATGAAGACGATGACCCAAGGCCACATACCTAATTAACTGGGAAGGCTAGGTCTGAGACACAGGTCTCTCTGACTTCATGCCCAAAACTCTTGACACTGCACCATATTTCACCACTGCAAATGGAGATGCCTGAAGTCAATAGATAATGTGAATTGAGTGAGAGTGTAGATATGCATTTGGGAAATGTTTATATTAAAACTCTAAATAGGGATAGTGTGGTGGTACTCTGTAAATAGTAGAACTATGAAAGATGATGAATGGAGCATTTTAAAATAGGTCTTGTGAGGTAGTGACCAGAGCGAGAAGAAGAAATCTAGTATTCAGACTTTGAACATTCATCCAAGTTAAATTTGATATAAATATCACCAAGGTGAAAATGAAAATTGTCCTGTGTGGGACAAGAGGCAGTTGGTGGTAGAAGAAAGTATACCCAACTTGGGGCCTGTAGGGATCTCATCTCAAATCCAGAGGCCTTGGTTCAAAGCCATATTTCTTATTTCCTTTCTGTGCTATGTGTAAGTCACTTAAACAACATATGCAAAAAGGGGAACTGCAGTTTCTCTAACCCTTACTTCATGGGATTGTTTTGGCAATCTCATAAGATGAGGTATATAAAATATTTTGCAAACCTCAAAGTGCAATATCAGTTTTAACTATTATAATTTTCAGTTAAATTCCTTAAAAGCTACTATATTAATTCTTGGTGAAACACAACCAAAAATGTTCCATCCATTGGTTCTCAGAATAGTAATTTTCATGACATTCAAAATGTATAAAGAAGAAATCTGTTTCAGGATACCATTCAATCAAAGTAGTATAATTAAAGCATTATTTAAAATATAATATATAATATATATTAATAATATAATATAATATGGTATCATATAATATAATATGGTATAATACAATATAATATGATATAATATAATTAAAGTATTATTTAAAATATTAAAGTAGTATAATAAACCAAACTATATAAGCAAAAATAATATTTTGTAAATGAGTGAGTTAAATTCTGATATTTTTGGAAATTGAGTAGATGTTCATCAAATTGATTCAAAAGATAAATTCACATAGAGTCAAAGAATGTTAAAGCCGGGAAAAAAACAGCTTAGAAGCCACATAGCCTAACTCTCAATTTGCAGATTTTGCACAAGTATTAAATGGAATCTACTCCATACCACATGGTTAGTAAATACATTTATAAAGATGTAATAAAAACATTCTTTTTTGAGGATTCTTCCTTTCTCTTGGTCTTTGACAGTATCTTTTGAACAGGTAAAAGAAAAATCAAACTTTTGCTCAACTTTTCATTTTATCCCTTCCAGACTGATTAACAAGATGTAAATGGTGGTGTAATAAAGGCAACACTGGGCATACACTAAGGAAGAGCTGAATTCAAAGTCTGCCTTGGGCCCTGGGAAGGTCACTTAACCCGTCTGCCTCAGTTTCCTCATCTGTAAAATTAGAAACACAGAGTTGTTGGAGGGATCAAATGACATATCTGTAAAGTACTTAGCACGGTGCCTAGAATATAGAATATAGGCTGATAAATGCTTTTTAATCCCTATGAATAACATATATAGTATAATCTAACAGCTCACATTTCTGCAGAATTTAAGACTTGGGATGTACTTTCCTTGCAAACAAAAATCTCATAAAGGTAAATTGAAAATGTGATAGGGATGAGGGACTGCAGTTACAGACATTACCGAGCACTGGAAAGAAACTGAACTTAGAATCACAGGAGCCGGGTTCAAATCCTAGTCCCTACCATAAAGCAACTACGTGAACATGATCAAGTCAGTTAACATCATTAGGACTCATTTCCATATCTGGAAAAGAGGGACAGCTACATTAGCTGTCTCTACAGCAGCGGTTCTCAACCTGTGGGTCGTGGTCCCTTTGGGGATTGAACGACTTTTTCACAGGGGTCACAGGGGTCGCCTAAAACCATCAAAAAAACACATATTTCCAATGGTCTTAGGAACCGAGACACCACTCCTCTATCTGTCTCCAGGCAGGTCCGTCCACATGCAGATACGCCCACATACAGGTATGAAAGGGTCGCGGCATTAGGAAGGTTGAGAACCATTGCTCTAAAGGGCCTTGGGAAGAAAATACTTTGTAAGTAGTAAATTACTCCCTTGGTGCTTAGCACCATGTCCATCACATAGAAGGCATTTAATAAATAGTTATTGATTGATTTGAATATGAGGTTTTTTGTACCTCTCTGCACAGTTTTTGTTCTTCTCACTTATTACTCCAATTCACTTAAAGATAACCCATTTAAAGACCTATGGATGTTGACCAGGTTTCTTAGTTTGCTCTACTTTTTTACAGAGGAGTATATATACAGTGGGAAATATTCCTAAGAATTTATCAACATCTTGGATATATAATATGGGATTATGGAGTATAGAGTTATATGAGTTTTATTAGCATGTTCCCATTTGGGCAAAGAGTTTTAAAATATATCTTCCAGTAAGAGTAGATGTGTTTTGTTACAGACACACACACACATATGTAAATATATATATATATATATATATATATATTACAGTTCTATTAGCTAAAATCATTGTTAATGATATTGTCTTTGTAAAGGGCAGACAATTCAACCTGAGTAACAACCATAATACAGCAATGAGTTTGAAAAATAAAGTAATTAAATTACCATTTACTTGACATACTGTTAAGCAGCAGGAGTCCTGGGTGTGGATTATGGGATTTGTTTGAAAGGATTTGACACATTTTTTTTCAAAATGAAAACAACTGTCCACATTTGTGTTTTTGATTAGTCTTCAGAGAAGTTAATTTAACTTAAAGCAATTCGTGTGATTTGGTCAACAATTAATTTTAAAATTATGCCTGTGTTATTTGTTGGAGTTGAAAAGAATGAGAAACAAATGAGAAAGATAAATTAAAACAGATGGCCACAATGATGTATGCAATACTTAAGTATGTTTATCTTCATATCTCCCCCGATGCTTACAATGGGATTTAGAGCTGTAGAGGGGACTAAAATTGGTACAGAAGGCTTGACTTGGAGAGTCTGAGGCATATTTTGAGTCCCTCATCAAGAAATTGGAATTTGATCATCAACATGTCATTATAATGAAATGCAGCCCTCAGATTATTACGCTTTTTAGCAGATGGGGTAAAATACCCTAAAGTGCATTTCTAAGACTGATTACTTTTCTATATGGAACAGGGCTTCCACCCCATGCACCATATGTAGGATTGAGCTTTCAAGGACGTGCACTGGGTTGCCCTGGCTGCTTCTGGGAAAACACGTGCTTACCTCTGAAGAATTTATTGCTTTGGGATTATAGCAAACCTGAAGGATCCTTTGCTTCCCTGCCCCGTGAAGACTGAGAACACTTTGAAAGCACATGACTCGAGACACCGTTAGCCTTTGATGATACCAAGACGTCTAGAACTACATTCTACCATCCCTAAGAGAGATGTGTAGCCTGGGCCTGTCAAATGCCACAAATCTAAAATATGTTAGGGACACTGTGACAAGAATGAAAATTCTGAAAAACGTGTGATTAATTAAGCTGTGAGGAAGCTTCATCAGATAGAATGGTGCCTAAGTGGGCATTCTTGGTGCTGTCCTTTCCTCTTCACTCACAGTAACCTCACACGTCCGATCTACCGTCAAGTCTTGTCATTTCTACCTTGCTGGACTCTTTCTTAAAAATAGTTTTCTCTCCTGGTCCTCATTACCTCACTCCTAGACCCTCGCAGTAGCTTTCTGTTGGGTTCCATAATTCAAGGCTTTTCTTACCCCAGTCCCATCCTTCACTTATTTGCTGAAGTAATCTTCCTAAAATGCTGGTTTGACTATTTTTCTCTCCTATTCAATAAGCTCCAGAGGCTCCCCAGTGCCTGTAGAATCAAATGCAAAATCTTCTGTTTGACTCTTAAAAACCTTTGTGATCTGGCCCCTTCCTGTCTTCCTAGTCTTATAGTAATTTATCTGTACAATCTCGTACTGTTCTGGTGATACTTGTCTCCTTGTTATTCCTTGCATGGATCTATATCTCCCTACTTTGTGCCTTTCCAGTGGCTCTCCCTCATCCCTAGAATGCTCTCCCACCTCACCTCCACCTCTTGACTTCCCTGACTTATGTCTCTCAACACTCAGTTCAAATTCCACCCACCGCTGATGTCTTCCCTCTGAGATTACCTCCTATTTACACTGTGTATCTATCTTGTATGCACAGCTGTTTTCATGTTGTCTCTTCCATTTAGAATCAGAGCTCCTCGAGGGCAGAAACCATGTTTTTGACAACTTGATGTTCACAGGAGACACAACTTAACAGACAGAAAGCTCCCCTATACCTAGTTATAGAGAATGTGGGCAACTTGTCTGTTCATAGAAAAGACCCAGAGATTGGAGACAGCCCTGCAAAGCCAATTCACCACAACAAATTACTGCCTGTAGATGAGATTTGAAATTTGCAAAGGCTGATGGACAATTACTTCCCTAGACTTAAGAGACAGAGACAGAGAAAGTCTAACTTTCAGTTGAGCAAAGATCAAAGCGTTAAAAAAAGGAGTTATAAAGAGTTATTTGCTTCCAAGAGTTACCAAAAACAGAGGTACAAACATTCCCTTCCCCTTCCTTCCAACTAAGTCATACAGTAGAGAGAGCAGTGGGCCTCTAGTTAGGAAGAGCTGAGTGCAAAGATGGTCTCAGACGCTTGGGGGTTGTGTGATGCTGAGCAGTTCAATTAAACTTCTCCTGTAGTTTCTTCACCTGTAAACATGGAGGTAATAATAGTTACCTACAATCCAGGATTAAATGAGATCATCTCTATGCATTAGGACTAGGACATTGCTGACTAGGACATGGTAGGCCCTTAAGAAATGTGTGATTCCTTCCTTCAATCAAGGACGCGGACTGAGTTGCCCTGCCTTTTACCGGGAAAACACGTGCTCACCTCTGAAGAATTTGTGCCAAACCTTCACCACCACCCAGAAAAAAACAATTTCCCTTAGTGAGGGAACACTGTTTCATATATTACTTCGGTCCTTGGGAAGAATGGGCTTAGGCTTAATGTAGTTTCTCTGTAGGTTTGATCCCATTAAATGCACTTCCAAGTGTGGCAAGGTCTCTCAGCTACTGCTGGATTGGGTCCCCAAGGTCATTTCCTAGAAACTCTGTGCCGGA
>CM053601.1:19353945-19366374 GCA_028646575.1 Pseudocheirus occidentalis
GGGCTCTATCCACTGTGCCACCCAGCTGTCTTAGCAACTCCATTATACAGTTGTTGTAACATCATGCACTAGCAGATTCCCAAAAGAATGCTACTATGAACAGCTTTTAAAGTTCAGATTCCACAGTTTATTTATATCCATTTATTGCATTGCAAATCAAGGCAAACATTCACAACAAATCACAATATAATGTTCACAACATGACGTCTTAGCACAGAAGATCACAATATAGTGTCCATAACAGCTTAACATTAGAATGGCCACACAATTTTCACTACAGTGGCCACAGTGTTTAGAACAAGGAACAAAAGAATAATCACCTGGTTTCCTTAAGGTGGAAACTCTCCTTACTTAATCATTCAGTCAATTAACAATATAGTAGTCACAGGGATTCAGAGGCAGACAGCTCCCAGGTTCTCAACCAGTTGTCTGGGCAGTTCCTGGACAAGTCACTCAACCCCTATTCACTTCACTTTTCTTAACTATGAAATGGGCATCTTAACAGCAATCAACTTCATAGGATTGGTGCGAGGTTCAAATTAGGTAATATTTGTAAAGCAGATGCTTCATAAATGCTACTCCCTGCATTCTCACATGGCATTCTCTGGCCAAGCTGTGGCCCAGAACCTTCCCCAAGCCTGTGATGTCAAGAGCTGAGCCACGAAAAGTAACTTTGGGGTACTTGGGATGAATCTTCCATGGAATTCCTTACTTGAGTCAAGTCTGAGCCCAAGCCAAACCTTCCCCAAACCCTTGGCCAGCTCCGTGGACTCAGTTCTAGAGGGAGCAGCCTGGGAGAATTCAGGGCAGTTCTCCTAGCCTGATGGTCCAGTCCAGACCTAGTCTATCGGGAGAGTAGTCTCAAGGTCTTCCAGGCAGAGTTCAGCAAGGCGCCACTGGCCAGAGTCCATGTGCAGAAGAGTGGCCCTGGACAAAATTCAGTCTAAACAATTCCTGAGGCCTGTGGTAGGCTGAGCGCTGGAGTAGGGTGAGTGTGTAGGGAGGGAGAAAGTCTTACAGGAGAACCTACTATGAGGTTGGGGGGAGTGGGTCTCAGAGAGACCCAGAGTCCAGAGGGAGCAACTTCACAATCCTTCAGGGAGCAATCTAGTCTAGGACACTCTTCTCAGGACTAGGCCCACACTATCAGGTTTTGGAGCTTTACTCAAGTCCTAGACAACTGTAATGGTAATTAATTTAGCAGGTACTTGGTCCTTAGTAACTAAAGACTAAGTATTTCTGGAAAGAGGCAGAAGGTGTGAACTCTGTCTCCTATGTGAACAGAGGGCGTGAACTGTATCATTTTCTAAGGCTAGATTTAGATTCTGATCTTTTGGACTCCAGCTTCAGCACTCTGGCCACTGCGCCACCAAGCTGTAAGTAGGTGCTTACTAAATGTTTACTATTTGCTGTCTGACAGAATGCTTAACTAGACCCTTAGTAAATGTATATTGACTTGACTTTATTTACATGAGATGTTTGCTGTCACCCTTCTCTATAACAGATGACTAGAGAAATATTGACCTGAATGACATTTGGAACATTTAGTTACTATACATACTCAGAAAATGACCTTTTTTTCTTAATCCTAGAACAGGAAAGAAAGGCAGCTTGAAGTAGTGGATAGAGTATGAAAGAAAGGTTCAAACCCAGTTTCTTTCTTTCTTTTTGGAGGAGGCAGAGTTAAGTGACTTACCCAGGGTCACACACAGTTAGTGACTGAACTCAAGTCCTTCGGACTCCAGGGCTGGTACTCTATCCGCTGTGCCATCTACCTGTCCCAAGCCTGATTTCTTTTTAAGTAACCCTGAATAATTCACTTGTCAAGGATGGGCAGGGATTTACCCATCAGAAATTCCACAGATGCAGGAAATCACAGATCTGGCCAAAAAATAAAAATAAAAAGCAAGATAAAACCCGTAATTTAGGGAGATGATGTGATGACAGTCAAGAAACCAAAATTGAAGCAACATTTCCAATGAAGGAGGTTCAACTCTCCACCCAAGCCATTCTTTTTCCATCTCTGAAGAGGAAATCAAAGTTGTCCATTTTACTTTACTTGACAGGGTAGAAAATTTAGTAGCAGGAGAATATAAGGACACAAATCTATTCTGTTTTGCCCACAGTATCCTTGCTTTTTCTACCAGTCAGTAATAATCAACCACTTAGCTTTTAATATGAAGCAGACTCAGAGATGTTAAAATGTTATGGCAGGATGGAAAGGGGGTAGTAAAATGTGGAACTTCACAGGTTGTATGTCATTAAGTCCAACCCTGAGTGGTTTAACAACATTTTTATAATTTTGGAAAATAAATTATTTCAGTCCTACCAACTTTATCTGAAAATGGAAAATGCAAGAAGAGTGTGTTTCAAAATGAAAGGTTAGAAAAATAAAGGAAGTAAAGCAAAAGCTAAAAGTTTGCTAGTTTGCAGTTTATTTTTTGAATCTTTGAAGTTCTTGGTTCTGGCTGATATACTCCGTCTGTAAATAAGTGAAATGGAAAAAAAAAGTTTGAATGTTGAGAAATTGAAAGACACTCATTTTTAAAGTTTTGCATCACAGCACAACTTTCATATTTAGCACTGATAGATTTTGAATAGATTTTGAATGTCATCTTCTTTCTCTTCCAGGTAAAATGCTATGTTCTTAGATAATTCTCAAAATGGAAAAATGTACAGAAAACATAGCAAACAAACCCATGTATATTAAGTTACATAAGCTTCAATATTAAAATGCACAAAAATATAGCAAGCAAACACGCATATTAGGTTGCATAAATTTTAATATTAAAATTGTATAGAAAATACAGCAAACAAATCCACATATATTAAGTTGCATAAACTTCAGAGTTCTCTTTCCCTAAGTATTAATAATATAGTTGTATTTACTGAGTGATAACACTATGGTTGGTAAAGAAAACTGTAGTAGGTAAGTTGGTAGACCAATGGATTTGACTGCTGCATCTGAAATCAAGAAGACCTGAGTTCAAATCCTGCCCTAGACACTAACTAGTTGTGTGACCTTGGATGTGTCATTTGAACCTCAACCCCAATTTTTTAATGTGTAAACGGGCATATATTTCAGAGGGTTGTTGACAGTATAAAATGAGATAATATTTTTAAAGCATTGCAGCACTATAAAAATTCATTAAAGATTGTCACCTGCCTTTCTTGGTGGGTTGTAAATATACTAGCTACCTTTAAAATACTATTTGTCGGGGACCGTTTGGGTTCTATTCATTTATCCACTCATTCAACAGAAATTCATGAGATGCATAGAGCACTAGGTGCTGGGGGGCGGGGAGGGAGCAGAGATTTTAAGTAAAACATTATCCTCGCCCTCATGGAATTTATTATTTAGTATGAAGAAAAGACAAATCATAGGTAATTATAATGTAAAATATATAAGTACATAGAGATTTTCAAAACTAAGTGGTATGTGAGAAGGTGGCTATTGGTGAGGGTAACAGAGAAGTTTTCATGGAGGAGGAGACATTTGAGCGTGGTTTTGAGAAATAGGAAAGTATTCCACAAGTAACGAAGGAGGTAAAAGGGAATGAATGGTAAGAGATGGTTTTTTATTTGTGTGTGGACCTTTATGGAGTGAAAGATAGAATGAAGTGCAGTCCAATTTATTGTAGTTTAGAGTGTATAGTGAGAAGAAATGAAATGAAGTGTGGTCTCAAATATCAGGAAAAGGACTTTAAACTCTATTTGGTAGGCAAAAGGAAGCGTTTGAAGACTATTGAGCAGAAGAGCCACACGACCAGACTCAATCAAGCAACAGGAGATTATTAATCTTCTACTATGTTCAGGAATTGTGTCAAATCCTGGGGATACACAGGGAAAAATTAAACAGTCCTTGCCCTCAAGGAGCTTACCCTGTAACAGAGGAGAGAATAAGTGCATACTTTATATATGAGGTAGATAGATAGATAGATAGATAATCGATAGTTGAGAAGGAAGCAGACAAATAGAGGATTAAGTACTTGCTACATGCCAAGCTCTGTGCTAATAGTAGGGATATAAATTTTAAAAACGAGATAATCCCTACCTGCTCTTAATCTGCATTTTATTTTGTTTTCAATTTATGGAATGAAACAATCATTTCCATAACATAGTATGATAATTTAAAGAGACTGCATGTGAAATTGTATATATAAATATATATGTGTGTACATATATATATATATATATATAGACACACCACTTGCTATTCTTGTAAAATATAAGGTTATCATGCAAATTTCTTTTTTTTCTTTTTTTTCTTTTCCACCCACCCAAGAAATGGCCACCATTAGATGCAAATATATGTCGGTGTGTGTGTGTATACACATACATATATGTATATATACACACAGATATGCATATATTTGCATATATGTATATATATACACACATATACATATATATATAAAATCATTCCGTGCACACTTCTATTTACAAGTTCTTTCTCTGATGCAGATAGCACCTTTCTTCATATTTCCTATGTAGTCAATTTAGGTATTTTTAAAAGTCAAAATGACTTAGTTACTCAAAGCTGTTCTAAAACAACATTGCTGTTACTATATGCAATGTTTTCTTAGTTCCATTCATTTCGCTCTTCATTATTTTTTGCAACCTGCATTTAGTGGAAGAAGAGAGCACATAACAGGTAAATTTAATTTTTAGGGTATTAACAGGAAATTGGCAGCTGCTTTCTTGGGGGCAAGGCTGATAAGGAGGTGGAACATTCTGGGTGGTGAGTGAGAGGGGAGTGAAGTGAATATAGCTGGGCATTCCTGAAGAAAGGCAACACTGGCCAGGGACTCACAAACAGACCCTAGAAAGGAAGATACTTCTGTGGGGACAAGGGGACCAGGAAAGGTCTCCTGCAGAAGGCAATGCTTGAGCCAAGTAGCTGCTAGCTTGTAAGCTCCTCGAGGGCAGGGATGTCTTTTGACCCCTTTTGCAACCTCAGTGCTTAGCACATGGTAAGTGCCTGGCACATGGTAAGTTTATTAATTTGATTGATTTGAGTATTAACAAAAAAAAATAGGGATTTCAAAAAAACAAAAGTGAGGAAGAAAGGAATTCCAAGCCTGGAAATAATCAGTGCTAAGTCATCAAGATGGGACATGGAGTTTCTTGTGTAAGGAACAGCAAGTTGGCCAATGGGCCTGGGTTGTACAGTGTGTGGTGGGGAGAATACCAAAAAGGTAGGGAGGGGACTGGAACAGATGACCTCTAAGGTTCCTTCTGGAAGCTTGCATCTTTTGCATACTTCCCTAGGCCTTGGTGGAATATACTGAGGTTAAAAAAAAAAAAGGAATATACTGAGGTCACCTCTCAGAATTGGACAGTGTTGGCTGCAGCACATGAAAGAGCACTGCTCAGCTTTGCACAGGTGACCCCAGTAGAGCTGTTGGTGACCCCTCGCACCTGGAGCAAAGACACAAGACAAGAGGAATGGCCTTTCAAATGTCACTGACCAGGGCTCATCGATCCCATCTGTCAGTATTGTCAAGATCTGGTGTAGTTCATCTAGACCAGACTACTTGAATTCATTCAAGACATCTCATTGTTCTTTTATGGTCTCCTAAAATATGGCCAGGTTAAAGACAGTTCTCCTTTGCAGAGAAAAAAGGAAACAAAATTAAAACTGAGTAAATGTGGCTTTTCTGTTACCAATTAGCCCATCTACCCCCAAGCAGTGATATTGTTCCTACTCTGATTCTCATTTTTGAGCATAGCAGAAAAAAGAAAGTTAAAACTCTTTTTGTCATCTTTAGCTTTTCTCTCCCCGACCTAAGCTCATTCTAAGCTTTAGTATTCGTAACACTAAGTCTATAAAATTATGCTACACTCCTCTTTTCCTTTAACTGACTTTTTTCCATCTTCTACATATTCTGTATATACTTTCTAAAAGCTAAGTTTGTTGATGAGTTTTGGTGCCTTTACATCAGTCTCTTCAAACAAATCCCCTTCTTGAATCTTTCCTCTAAAGCCTTTGCAATATGGTTTTCCAGAATCTAGGGTATATGTCATAAAAGGCCCTTATACCCTCTCCTTTATTGCAAACTCTGGTTGCTGTGCCCCCAAGGTTTCCATCATTTTCATCCGAGCAACCAGTTCCCTCCAGGTAGCTAGAATGAGATCCAGAATTGATTTTTTTTCTTTGTTCCTTCCTTAACCTGTTGAAGAATGAAATTATTACTAAAAAAAAAGTTATTTGCTGCTATTTTATCTTATTATTTATTTTATTATTACTAAAAAGTTATTTGTTGCTATTTTATTTTATTATTTATTTATTCTTTGTTAATTTATTATTATTAAAAAGTTATTTGCTGCTATTTTATTTTATTTATTTATGCTTTGTTATTTTATTATTACTAAAAAGTTATTTGCTGCTATTTTATTTTATTATTTATTTATCATTTATTTTATTATTACTAAAAAGTTATTTGCTGCTATTTTATTTTATTTTTTATTATTTTATTATTACTAAAAAAAAGTTATTTGCTGTTATTTTTAGCAAAGAGAGCTTCAGTAAATGTCTGGTTAACTGAAGTTCTTCCCCCATATCTCTCCCCACCCTCACTATTATATATGCCTCTGTGTTTGGCTTATGAGCTGTTACTCAAACTCCTTATCTCTTTCCTCTTTCTTTTCAGGTAATCTATAGTATATTCCACTTACAAAATCACTTCTCTTTCTTCCTCCTTCAGTGTTCATCCAGATCATTTCTGCTATGCTTTCACTTCTCTGGTTCCTATATATAACATGAGAATACCTTCTTAATACACAGTGTTACACTAGGTAGCACCACAAAGAGAACACTAGGCCTGTAGTCTGAAGACCAGAGTTCAAATCCAGCCTCAGGCACTTATTAGCTATGTGTGACTCTGGGCAAGTCATTTAACTTTGTAAATGCCTTTTGCCTCAGTTTCTCAATTTTTGAATGAGGATGGTAGCAGCACCTACCTTGCAGGATTATTTTGATAATAAATTTGCTGATATTTGGAAAGTACTTAGTACCATTCTTGGAATATAGTAGGCAGTATTTCAATGTTTATTTCTGTCCCTTCCCTTCTTCCTTTTGCCTACCCTGTTTCTTTTCAATAAATTATACCCATCCAAAGACACAATTCACTCATAGACTCTAGCTAATCCCATCTCAGCAATGCCTCTGAGCTCGAAAAATGTCCTTTTCAATTAGATCTCTGGTCCTTCTTCCTTTATGAATGAACTTTGGCCATTTATCTATAAACACTTGAGGCCATGGATGTTTCTGCTGGTTTCTTTCTGAGAAGTGTGGGGTATTTCTATCGGTTCTGAGATAAAAATATATCTCTATAGATGTAGATTATAGAGAGAAATAGATGGACACATGTTATGATGGTTGCAGAGGTAATAAGTGTCTGGGATGGGTCATCATTTAATTCAGTAGTTGGATACATACGTATGTGTACACACACACACATATGTATATATGTGTGTATACATATATGTATGTATATATGTAGTTAGAGACCAAAAGTCAAGACTCTTCATTTAGTTTTTTTTTCCTTTTTATTGTATTGTTCAGTGGCTAGTCCATATTCATTATTCATATAACAAGGAAGACTTAGAGAACCAGGAAGAAATAATTTAATGCTCAGCCAATTAACCTCAGCTCATAGATCCTTTCTGTGCTGTTTATATAAGAAGAGTTGTTGCTTTAAGCAGGAAGGTGGTAACGACAACTTGAGGAGAAACTAGAAAGACAATAAAAATATTTGTTTCAGCAAAGGAACATTATCCGAAGAATTCTGGGAGTCCCAGGAAGGCCCAGTCCCTATTGATGAAATTTTCTTTGTCCCCTTCCCATCTCTTTTCCAGTAGTCCCAGCCCTAAGAGTCCAGCTCCCCCTTCTCTGCCCCTTTATTGATGCATCTGTGTATACTGGAGTCCAAAGCACACTTAAACAAATGGTTTGCCAAGTCAAACTTCTTTGCCATTAAAACAGTGCTGTTTACAACAAAATTAGCTTTTTGGTTGCCCAGAAAAACAACTTGACTTTTTATCTACCTCAAATGGTAGTGTTATATAATGATCAAGACAAATAGGGTCTAGGGGAGAAAGGTGTTTCATAATTATTAGGACAAAAAGCAACGACTCCCTTGACTTCCATGTTCAAATATATCCCTGTCTTATTTGATGGTGTTTAGTAGAAATCAACTCCTTTTGAGACTGAGTAGGGGCTGGAAGTTAAAAGGTTGGATTCAGGTATAGGCTTTTTATTAACCTTTGCTGTGTGAGTTTGGGAAAGTTACTTCAGTCCTCTGGGTCCTTTTCCTCATCTACAAAACAAGGAAGTCAGCCCTCATGAGGTTCCCTGAACTTTACAATTTGATGTTAAATTTAAATATACTGATTCAACCTTGAAACCTCAGTTAACTTTTGAAATCAGTAAAATGTTTTATAGCTTGGGGATGAAAACACAAAATACAGCATTTCTTTTACAAGAGAGTTTGATGGATTTCAAGTATTACCTTTCATCCTGTAAAGAACACGTTTCTAAAGGAAACATTTTAAGACTTATGAAAGTGTAGATAATACAGTATTTATGCAGAATGCTTTTTCTTCTGCATGTACATTGATAAGCCAAAGTACATAATGCATTTGCATTTTACTTGGTTATCTTAGGTTTGGTGTTTGTTTTTAATACTTTGAACTAGCTGTTTGAAAATTTAACAATTGACTTAAAATTCAAAATATATGAACATAAACTTTTTTTTTTTAAGAACGCAAGCTCCTTGAGGACAGGCACTGTTTCATTTCTGTCTCTATTTCCACAGAACCTAGCAGAGTGCCTGGCATTAACTTAAATAAATGCTTCATGCCACTGGTTTCTTTTGAGAAAAAGAACTTCAATTATACCATTTTTTTTAGAATTTGACATTTATTTCTGCCCGATATATGGTATGGTCCCCCTTAAAAGAGCAATAATGCTCTTAATAAAATTAGAAAAACCCCGACTGTCTGGTAGTAATAGCTACATGAAAAGAATCTTTTCTAAAAGACAATCAATGAGGTGGTAAGAATTTCATATAACTGTGTACCTCTTAGGAAAGAAAAAAAGCTTTAAAAACCTAATTATATGGGTATCATATTTCCTTCTCAGTGGGTGAGGGAGGGGTTAGGGGAAGGAGAGAATTTGGAGCTCAAAACAAATTCTAAGTGAATATGTTAAAATAAAATAAAATAACCTCTCTTTTAAAAAAGCCATATATTTGAATTGTGAAAACAATGACAGAGTAATTCACCAGTGAATCTACCACTGCATCAAGAGGTCTAGGGAAGAGGAAATTCTAATGTTAATTTTTGAATTCTTTTTGTTGGGGGGAGGGGGCGAGGAGGAATCTAGCATTTGGGTTCCACAGCATGACCGCCTGTGTTTCTTCATTTGCTTTGCTAGATGCACGCCTTCCCACAACACCTGTGTTTACATTGAGGCCTTGGCAGTGCACGGCCTCAGCAATCCTTCAGTCACAGCTTTCAATTTGCTTTCAGCTAGGGCAAGAAATGCTGGCCCTGCACTTTCACTAGCAGGCCCTGTTAGAATGTTGATTTAGGAGTCCTCAGCTTGGAATTTAATATAAATCACCTAGTTGGAACCTAATTCCCATTTTAGAAGGTTATACAGACATTCCCTTAAGTCCCAAACTGGAATTGAGTATGCCTTACAAATACCGCTGAACTTTAAAAAAATATATGTTTTCATTCACTGTTTTCTTTTAGGCTTATGGGTCAATTTGATTTCCCAATTTTCAGCTATTGAAAAAAATGGGATGGTGGTCTAAAATTGACCTTATTATTGAATAAGATCAGGGAAGTAGGGACAAAAGGGAACGGAGAGATGGTTGACTCCAATCTTCTTATTTTACAGATAACAAAAACAGGGGCCAAAGAGACTGGCCCAGCTAGTCAATGGTTAGGGGTGGGATTAGAATTTAGGATTCCTGACTCTCAGTCCAATTCTTTTTTCCCATGAAACTATCCAGCCCCAAAAAGTGTCAGGGAAGTGAGAATTTCTGAGTTCCTTAGGATTTAAGACTACAAAGATTAAAGTAGGGAATTTACAAAACACAACACTGGCCCAAACTAAATTTAGGGATGTGGTTTTATCAATTAAAATTTTCACCTAATGAGCATTTTCATACCACCGGCCTTTGTCAGAACCTGATAGACGGACAGTGACAGAGAAGTTCCTAAATAATGAACTTCTTGAGTATAGACAATGAATTGTTGATAACTGTCACTCGTTGTGGAATGAGATGAAGAAATGAATCTTCATGCCTTAGTTTAATGATCATGATTCTAGACAAAATTGGGGGAGAGAGAATAGTAGCTTTTATTTATAGTTACACTGCTTTCTCTTTTAAAAATGGTTCAAGGTTGAATATAAAAATTTACCAAGTTTTTTAAGTTCCCTCAACAACAGAATATTATGCTTGGAGGCAGCATAGCTCGCGGACATGTCTACAAAGTCTTTTTATTCCTTCCACCAATGCAGCGCCACCGACTACCTTGTCATTACTCTTCACATTCTGTCTCTTGACTTCAACAATTTCCCTGGCTGCTGTCATGCCGAGAAAGTGCCCCTCTTCATCTCCTAGCTTCCCTGACTCATTCTGAGGCTCAGCCAGAGTTCAGACTTCATGAAGAAGCCTTTACCTAGTCATCTTTAATCTTAGAGATTATCTTTTATATTTGTCATTTGTACATGGTTGTTGTCTCCCCCATGACACTGTGAGCTCCTTGACAAGCATGGATTATTTTTTGCCTTTCTTTTCCTGATACATAGTAGGCACTTAATAAAGGCTAGATGCTTGACTGACCTTAATGATCCCTGAAGATTGGTTGTGTGTTTTTTCTTTCCTTCCACCATACTTCGAAGGATCCATTAACTAGCAGACTATCTCCGCCTATCATGTTCTTGTCAATAGTCACCCATAAAAATTTCCAGAAGGATTCTATTTAATTATATCAGGAAGGAAAACACTCAATTGTAGAATTGTTCACTTGCTTTTCAAACCACGAAAAAGAGACTAACAAAAATCTGTAAAATATTATCGTTTTCTTTATCTTCATCTTTGTCATTTTTTCTGTTTCATATCAATATCATTTCTTTGAAATGAAATAAAATCATGGATAATGAGAAGGCTTGAAATAAATTTTTGAATTATAATATTCATACACATGTTTTATCTTTTATGATTTATAGGTCATATTTAAATTAAATTAAAGGCAACTGAGGAACTAATAAGTGATCAGGCTTTTATGAAAAACAAACAATGCTTATGCCTTTAAAAAGGAAATAAGAAAAAGTTCTTAGTAATTACAATCATTTATGAAAATTTTCTTTTATGAAAATATTCCAGATCCATTATTTTAAACCCATATTCCACCAGGAAGATACCAGGGTTTTAAATGACAGTCCCAATACTAGTTTGTTAGAAGCAATGCACACAAGGCAACTTCTTCTTTTACTAACGCAACTGACTTAGCAGAAGGGAACTAGGAAATGTGTTTTAGTGTATGTTAACTGAAAATTTTACTGTATTCTATACATTGTGACAAACTATTAGTATGTGGCCTGCTTCAAAAAACCAAAATGATTGGTTGAGAACTTCTCAGAAAACTTTAATATGAATTTACACAGTGAAAAAATAAGTTGGGGAAGAGAAACAAAATGGAGATCCATGGGCCAATGTTGGGCTAGCTATCTTTTTATTTTTAAAAGGTTTAGAATTATGAACTAAAAACCATGGCTATAAATTTAACAGGTCATGCCAGACTGCTAGGAATTGTTACTATTTTGAAGAGCAAGAGTGCATTCACATATATTTACTATATTACATGTATATCACTATATTTGCTATATTTTGCTCAGAAAGAGATGCAACATAGTACTAATGTTTAAAAAAATGTCAGGCTGTATTGTGGGATGATAATATTTAAGGTTCACATTTTTCTTGCAAAGTGCTCAATACCTCAGAAGAATTATATCCAGCTGTGTTTTAAGGTTTTGGAATTGTATTAGATTGTTGGAATTCCCTTACCATTCTAACCCATAGATTCAAAATTCAAGGCTATCGCCTGTGTCCAGCACTCTTCATCTGGTTTTTGCCACTGTTGGGTATCACACTTCAAGAAACAGGCCTATATGTTCAAGAGAGGGATGCGAACCAGAAGGATATATGTGTGTTTACAAAGCATTATCTATGAGGAATAACAAAGAGAACTAGAAAGGCTTGATGACCAGTGGAAGAAAGAGAGAGGACATTTTTGTCCATTATATGATAAGGAAGTTGAGAATTGGTAGTTTTCTGTATTTACTGAAGAAAGAGCAGAGCTGTGAACTTATAGTGTAAAAAGATTTAGGTTAGGTTGATGCAAATACTG
>CM053601.1:19366874-19409611 GCA_028646575.1 Pseudocheirus occidentalis
TACAATGTGAAGGAGTTTGCAGATCCTATACATGATTGTATGCCACCATGGTGGGGGTGCGGGTGGAGAGGAAGGGGAGAAAAATCTGAAACTCAAGTGACTCTGGAACTGAATCTTGTAACTTAAAAGTAAACAAACAAGTCAATAAAATTTTTAAAAAAAGAAATAGAGTTAGGAGGACAGTGTCACATATTTTCCTGTGAATGAGGTTATGATAGTGAGTCCATGGACTCCAGAAGCATGGCTGACCCTGCCTTTGTTTTTTTTTTTACTTTTTGTCTGTTAAACTTGTCTGTGAGATTTGTTTTCCGAAGGACTGTTACCTTCCACCTGCAGATACCTGATGGCTTAAGCCAGATGTCATCCCCTGTCCATGACTGTGATGTGCCACTTCTGGACCTGGTGTTGACCAAGTTCCAGATGACAGCTAAAGTACTGACCTTTCAAATGGGACCTCCCAGATTTGGCATTGACCAAGCTCTGGATGACAGCTAAAGACTTGAACTCTTGAATGGGACCTGTGGGAGCAGGGTCAGCTATGCATCCAATTTCAGCTTGAAGTAGCTTTGGAGAAAAGACCTTCGCCCCTTACCCCCAGATTTTGAGCCCCATTTGTTCAAGGGGGAAAAGATGAAGCACTTGTGCCCGAGCCCCCACCATAAGCTATTGTTTTATGTGCAAAGTTTTTGTTATCCCTGTTATGTTGTTGCAGAGTTCTGTTTTCACCAGGTTTTCCATAAGTTATCCCTAAATTTTCATTTATTGTTAAAGTATTTTTGCTTTGTAAGGGACGTGAAAGATGTTGGGACTGAATGTAATGGGAATGGGAATTTGAAGATCTTCCCTGCCCCTTAATAGACCTGGAGGGAGTTTGAAGACCTCTAGTGTTGTGTAGATAAACTCTGCCCCTGATAGGCTAAATGTGGTCACATGGAGCCTGTGGTGGGAGTAGTTTGCTGAGGGAAAGCAGAACCCAGAAGAAGCTGGCAGAGAGCAAGTCTGACAGTTGGAGACAGTTGGAGATGGAAGAGCTTAGGCAATGAAATAGAAATTTTGTGAGTAAATATTGATCTTGTATTGGTTTGTAGGAAGGTTAAAGGATGCTGTGGCTCTCAGCATTAATATGGCTTCTGAATATCTTTGGTACTTCAGCTTGGTGGTTTGGGGATTCAGCTTTCTGGTGTTTAAATAAATCCTTCAGCTCTATCCTCTTCTCTGAAGAGTCTGACATATTTTGCAATTGAACACCATGAGATAGTTATAGTCATGGTGTCTGTTGTGATTGTGGGTGCTGTAAATATTGAATTGGCACTACACATGGAGGAACATTTTCCTCTACCTTTAACTCAAATCATATGGTATCACCTGTATAGCCATTGATAAGAAGGCATAGCTAGAAACATCATCCTTTTATTTTCTTAAAGTCATTGGCTCATCAGCTCTTCAAATTCAGCATTCAGTTAAGGAACTCTCCATCATTTCCCATTGCACGTACCTGAGTCATGCACAGTTGGAAGCAGGTTCTGAAAATCTCTCCCATAGGCATCTGGAGGGAGGCAGAGATGATCTGTGCACCCTCTCTGCAGAGAGGAAGAATCTTTGGATTCAGATCCATAGACTGTCCTTCATCCTTGCTTTGTTATTCACCTCAGCGTGTCTCCAGTCCCCAAGCTGCTCCTCAACCTCATTTGCCACAAGTCATCCAGGAAAATTCTGCCCATCATCTCTTCACTTTCTCCTAAGTGACCTCAAGCAGTTTCTCTCCTTATTCAAGGCAAGACTATCAAGTGGGAACTTTCTGCCTAGATTTGCACTGGACTCTCATCATCGTTTCATATTTTATTGAAATGCCTGAAACTAATCCAAGACGCTTCGTATCTCCTGGTCCATTTGTTCTCTGCTCAAACTTTTGTCCTGTCAGGACTAGTGGTTGAAGCAAAATATTCAAATCCCTGCCAACTCTCCAAGCCATTTATTTGATGGAAAAAAAGTTCATGGCACATTCACTTTGTTTTATCAACGTTCACTTCGAGCCTGATAACTCCAACAGCTGTTGGAGCTTTTCTTGGCCAGTAAGTAACTGAACTCCTCCAAACTCAAATATGTGAGGGGTTCTTTTCATTATTATGTTTTTCCCATCAAGGTTTCAGAACACCTTTCATTACAATAAATAGTTTTGAAGTGACAGAATTCCCATAATGATCTCTTTAATTAATGCTGATCAATTTGCTGATCACAGTTTCTCAAATACAAATAATTCCCATTCTGCATCCAATTATCTTCTTGATGATACAGGCATATGCTGAGTTACTCCATTGTCTCCTAATGTCTCCTCGTTATTCTGTTGTTAAAAAGCTTTCTTGTAATCCACAAATAGACAGTATACAAGGACTTAATCTTTGTATCTCTCCTTAAGCTGTTGGATTCTCTAAGTGTGGCATGTATGTAAATGTATAAGTATATGCATGTATATAAATATATCTATTTAATATAAATATATCTGATACATATTATATATACATATAAAATATATCTATTTTTAAATTTTTATTTTTAATTTATGAAATAAAACAAGTATTTCTCTAATATAATAAAAAAAGATGATTGCACATGAAACTGCAAATCTGTTATGTGCAATTTACTCTTCCTTTTAAATACACTAAAGTTATCATGAAAATGTCTTTTTTTAATTTTTCTTCCCTCCTCCTTTCCTTCATTGTAAAGATGGCTATTAGAAGACACAAATAGGTATAGTTATGTAAACTTATTTTAGACATACTTCTATTTATCAGTTCTTTCTCTGGGTGCAGATAGTGTATTTTATTTGTGTATATTTATAATAGTTAAAATAACTTACCTGCTCAAAGTCATTCTTAAAACAATATTTCTGTTGCCATATACAACCTTCTCTTGGTTCTACTCACTTCACTCTTCATTATTTTGTGCAAGTCTTTCCGTGTTTTTCTAAGATCATTGAGCTCATCATTTTTTATAACACAGTAGTAGTCCATCACAATCATATACCACAACTTATTCATCCATTCCCTAATTGATGAGCATCCCTTCAATTTCCAGATTTATACTTGAATTTTCCCAGAAAAAGATGGTATTCATGACTGAGTTCTCCAATTTCTCCTTATAAAAGAGCACATTGTACCTGAAGAGTTGTTAGATATGTGGGAGTAGAGCAACATGACTCTAATGGCCAACAGTCACTGTTGTTGAAGCCAAATCATTATTGTTGTCAAAGCCTTGGAGCCCTGGCCATTTCCCTGATCTTGGGGTCCTAGCTGCTCACAAGACATATATGAATATCACATAGTTTTGTGTAGGAACACTCTTCATTAAATAGAATATTTATATATATAATATATATATATACTCAATATATACTCAACCTTTCCACTTCCCGCCTGTAAAATGAAGAGGTTGTATTTAATATCTTTAAGGTCTACTCTAGTTCTAAACCCTATGATCCCATTTTTGAGCTGTATAATATACATTACTTGTATATTACTTGTGGAGGGGGGAAAGGAGGTTCTTGTTCTTTTTTTTCTTTGTCTTACCCTAATATCTCACCTTTCCATGTACCTTGAGCAGAATAGCATTCAATATAAGCCATTCCAAAAGAAATAACCATCCCTTTTGCAGTCAGTCAAAAATGCTCATATGAAGTTTCTGCTCTGTACAGAGTGCTCGAGGCTATTATTTCATTCCAAGTACATTGGACAAAAAAAATATCAAAACTTACTTTGAAGTGTTGTTCAACTGTCTTTTCATTATGGAAAAGAAGCTGCTTTTGAGCCATTGTATCATAACTGAGGCCACTTTTATTCTCCATCTTGCTTAGCCAGTGTATTAGGAACATTGGAAAGAGAACCTAAGAACTTGGTTGCTGCCACTTAAGGGCAATTTTCTCTAAAGCCTTCTTGAAATCTATTATTACAATAATACCTACGTTAAAGTGCACTTTTATTGGGATGCTTGCGTCCTTCCCCCAAGGTGAACAAATGTGTGTGATTCTGGTGTAACCCTAGGAGGCATACTACAGAAAACTGATATGATTTTTTTAGATTACCCCTATGTCCACCAAAGTAATCCCATTCCCTTCAAGGGTAGCTGCCTGCTGACGAGCATTAGAATAAAAACTCTTGTATAATTGTTCAAAGAGAGGCACTTTTCACAGCTAAGTGGGCTAAATCAGAAGTCAAAAAGATCCAGGATCAGATACCTAAATCATCCCAAGTCTTTAATGAACCAGCCATGCAATCAAAGAATCATTGTTAGGGTCTACTTCAAACTCCTTTACAAAGTTTGCCATTTTTTCCTAGGTGCAAAGACATTTTAACACTAGGCATCCATAAAGTTCATATTTGTGAATAGGATGGGGAATGTGAGTCAAATATGCCATTTATTCTCAAGTGAAATGTATTTGGGCTCCTGATTCTCTGCCTGGGAGGCAGACAGATGCTCCTGATACATACCAGGCCATCACCCTGCTGCAAAGAAAACAAAAACACAGGTGCTGAGTGTATTATAATAGTGCAGATGTGCCCTCCAATGTCACCCACTGTTTACAGCAATGAGGAACTGAACTCTTATCATTTATCTTATCTTGTGACATCTGTTCTCCCACCCCAGCCCCCAGCTGGAAGCAGCAAAACCCTTCTCAAGAATTCCAGACGGCTATTGTAAATGACCTTTGCCCCTTCAGAGAGAAAAGCTGGGTTGTTTTTATGCTGTCAATATGCACTGATTACTTTCACATTCAAAATATCCCCCTCAGTTACCACCCACCTCCCCACATATTCTACTCGAACTCAGAGATGACTAGCTCCCAGACCTTCCAGATAGAAAGTGACAGACAAACAGACAGATGATGGAGAGATAGATAAATACAGATGGTAAAGACATATGATAGATGACAGAGATAGATATAGAGCTGATCTACATAGAGAGACAGATAGATGACAGATGGATAGACACAAGACAGATGGAAAGACATATGACAGAGATATTGATAGAGATAGAGAGATAACAAATAGAGAGAGATGATAGAGAGATGACAGAGAGAGGTAGATAGATGATAGATAGATAGATAGATAGATAGATAGATAGATAGATAGATAGATGGATAGACGGATAGATAGACAGACAGAAAGACAGACAGACAGAAAGACAGATAGATAGATAGACGGATGGATAGACAGAGATAGATAGATAGATGGATAGATAGATAGATAGATAGATAGATAGATAGATAGATAGATAGATAGATAGATAGATAGATAGATGGATGGATAGACGGACGGATAGACGGATGGATGGACAGACGGATAGACAGACAGACAGACAGATAGATAGATAGATAGATAGATAGATAGATAGATAGATAGATAGATAGATAGATGATGGATGGACAGATAGATGATAGATGAGAGACAGACAGACAGACAAAGTAGAATGCTAAATAAGTAAAATGCTAAATAAGTAGTGGTTTACATATTGAGCACTGGAAAGTTTATACATGAAAAGTTTTCAATTTTTCTGTCATGTTTAAGATAATTTGACTAGACTTCTAGTAAACTATGGGAAATAGTTTAGGAACTAAAGTTCAACTAAAACTCCACTCCTAGTAGGTTAACTATAATTTCATTTTCTTTATGATAGTCAGGGGTGTAGTGGTAGATAAATGTTTAACAACCAGATCTTTGAAAACCAAAACCTACTTTATGTCTAATCTGCACTATTAACATTTTCTCTGTTACTTTCTTAATTCTTGACAATCAACAAAATAATAAATCAAGCTCTGATTTGTAGAGTTCAATGATTTCCAAGATGTAAATGCTTATACCAAAAATTTAACACTCCATCTCCAGCTGATGTGAGCCAATACTTGGAAGGGGTGAGAGAAGAGTAAGTGAAGAAACTCCCCTTACCAATGCAGAACTGAGTGCACCTGTTCATGCAATTTATAAGAATTGCTTGAGGCCTTGCCCAGGGTCTCTCAGACAAGAGGTGTGAGAGGGGCCAGTTCTGTATCCACTACCCCATCATATGTGTGATTAAGATACCTGTTATAGGATATTTGACACTTTGCCTGATCAATAAAACCGATTTGAGAGTTCATTAAGTCCATAGGTGAATTCTGCTAAGCAATTGCTGTTCTCAATGTGAACGAACCCCCAACATATACAAAACAACAACCTTCCACCACACACACACACAGTTCTAAACTCAAACATTTGCTCTTATTCCAAACTTCAGTTCTGAAGTTTTAAAAACAACATTTAACTTTGCTCAGGTTAATAAGATATTTTACTTATATCTTAAGGAGCCATAATTTCGTCTATCCATTCCCTCCATTGACACAAGTCTCAGCCTCTCCCCCAGATAGCAGGTTTTGTTGTTTTTTGGTTGTAGTGAAGCTATAAATATCAGAAAATGGTCCTTCACCACCTTCTCCACATGCCTGTATTTTAAAGTTATAAGTAGTACAGTCACTCAGTCTTTGAACTTTGTATGTGTGACAAGGGCCATTAAGAAGTGTAATAAATCTGCCAGTATTATTTGCAAGTTGAACTAGATAGAGTTGGAGAGTGAAATTCTGTTTGGCAAGTCCCCCCATTTCAGTTTTAAACTCTGATGGCTGGAGCACACATGTTCGGAGGACGGGAGGATCTGGAGGTAGTGGTTTTGTTTGGGCTTTAATTGAGTAAGTCACACAGACTGGGAGCAGGCCATGAAAAGCTTCCAAGAGTCACCCAGAACCAGGAATGGCAACTCTGAGCAGGCACCCTGGGGATTGTGGTGGAGGCACTAGTCACCAAGAAACGAGTAAAAATCGGTTGGGATTCTGTTGTGTCCTATTTTGTTGAGAAGCTTTGGGACAGGCACATTTTATCAGAAAATTCAGCTCTTTAGGGCTTATTGGAAAAGGAAAAGTCTTGTTGAGAGGTCCATCTTTTGAAAGGACAAAACAACACTGAATAATACAGAGTTGACAAGTGAAGTAAGGAGATAATAAGCGATAACCCAGCTACTTTGATGAGTTTAAGTCACCAGGCCCTGGAACGGTTCCCATCAGTCTTTAGTTTTAGTAAACTAAAGCTTACTGTGGATCTATAGGGGAATATGTCAACCACAAATCCTTATGCAGTCTCAGAGTGCATTAAGAAAAATGTATAGTGGCTAGCACTAAGATAGTCTGCCCTGATAAGATTACGTTAGTAACATTATTTTTAGGTCCTGAATTTTTAGGACAATGGTTGACCAGCTGTAAAGTCCTCAGACGTAGTTTATATGGTGAAAAGACTTGAGTTCATGCCATATGAGGATAAGAAGAGAGATGTATAGCCTAAAGAAAATAAAGCTTGGAGGGTATGAGGTGTAGGACGCCTGTGTGAGGGTAGTTAAAAGTCTGTTATGTAGAAGAGGGAGACATTGCCCCCAAAGAGCAGAAGTAGAAGAAATGGATATAAATCGATGGAAAGCCAAATTAGTGTCCGATGTAAGGAAGACTTCCTAACATTTAGAGCTGTTTCAGAGTACAATGGGTTAATCCACCACCACTACTGAGGATCTTTCAGCTAGATGAAGACGTTTTTATTTTGTGACAGGTCAATGAAGCTCCTTCTAAGCCTGGAATTCTGCATTTGATTTTGTGTGAATGTCCTTTCCAAACTCTGAGGCTCTGTATAGATTGTGCAGTTACATTTTGTATAGTCAGTTTATAAAAACATAATTTTGAAATAAGCCTTAGCTAAGGCAAAATGAGTTACTTTGGTCTAATGATTAAAGTGAATGAAAAGTTCAGGGAATAATCTGCCTCCATTATAAATTAATGAGATATTTGTAGTGATCAAGACAAATGCTAAATTAAACCTATTTTAGGCTCTGTGCCACACATTTTTTTTACAATTTTTATTTACTTTATTTTTAATTTATGGAATAAAATAAGCATTTTCATAACTATAATTTTTTTAAAGATTGCACATGAAACTACAGATCTATTGTATACAACTTGCTATTCATTTTGAATATGTAATGAAGTTATCATATAAATTTATTTTGGGGGGTGGCTAGGTGGCACAGTGAATAGAGCACCAGCCCTGGAGTCAGGAGGACCTGAGTTCAAATCCAATCTCAGACACTTAACACTTACTAGCCATGTGACCTTGGGCAAGTCACTTAACCCCGACTGTCCCTCCAAACAACAAACAAAAAAAATTTTATTTTTTTTATTTTTTTCTTCCCTTCCCCCCCTCCCATCCTAGATGGCTATTATTAGATACAAATATGTCTGTGTATTTGTGTGTGTGCATGTGTGCGTGTGTAAAATCATTCTTTACATAATTCTATTCAATTTTTTTCTTTGGGTGCAGATAGTGTCTTCCTTCACATGTCCTTTTTAGTTAATTTGGGTCTTTATAATAGTCAAAATTAATTATTCACTCAAAAAAATAATGAGTCTCTCAATCCTTACCTAGGCTTTACTTGGGAAAGTTCATAACAGAAGCCTTTTCTACTTGCTAAGATCTCCCAGGGCTTTTATTCCATTGACATAGTCTTCAAGTACTCTGGGATCCCTCCAATGTCACTTCTCTGCTGCCTTTGGAAATGCCCCATCTACCCATCCCTTTAAAAATCACGTTTCTTGTCAAGCTATATTTCACCTCCTTTTCTCAGTCATCCTCCTTGAAAAGCCATACTACTTACCTCCACTTCCTCTCCTCTCACGCTCTCCTCTAAACTCTCTGTAATCTGACTTCTGACCTCATTGCTCAAATGAGACTGCTCTCTCCAAAGTTACGGATGGTCTCTTAATTGCCAAATCTGATCATCTTGACTGCCTTCTCCTTCTGATAAGAAGTACTGGGAAGACTAGAAAGTATTTTGGCAGAAATCGGGCTTAAACCAACAATAAATTTAAATAAACCACAATAAATTTTAAATGGGTAAGCCACCTGAATATTAGAAGAGAAGCAGATCATATACCTTTCTCAGCTACGGATCTGAAATAAGTTCTTAATCAAACAAGAGACAGAAGCAATTACATAGATAAAACAGTGAATTTTAATTACATAGAATTCAAAAGCTTTTGCACAAAAACATTAATGCATCTAAGATAATTAGAGAAGTGGTCAATTAGAGCGGAGAAACTTTGGTTATCAAATAAGAGTATGATATCCAAGATATATAAACAATTAACAGAAATACATATCAAAAAACATTCCCCAAAGAGCATGAAGAATTCTCAAAAAAGTCAACCGCTACATGAATACATGAGTGTTCCAGACCATACCAACCATATGAAAGAATGATCCAAATCACTAATAAGGAGTGAAATGCAAATGAAAAGAACTATGACATTTCATCTCACACCCACAACATTGGAAAACTTTGTCAAAGAGGAGAATAGGAAGTGTTGGAAGGGTTATGGTCAGAGGAGTATACTAGTGCATTGTACAAGCATTCTGGGCAGCAATGTACAATTATGCAACTAAGAAGCTAAAATGTCCATATGCAGAAATTCCACTGCCAGGAACACACCTCAAGAAGATCATTGACTAAAGAAAAGACTCCATATACACTAAATTAGTTACAGCAGCACTTCATGTGTTAGCAAAGGAGCAAAAACAAAGTAGATCTCCCTTGGTTGGGAAATAGCTGAACAACCTGCAGCACTTGAACATAATATAACATTACTATGTTGTAAGAAACAATAAGTATTATGAATATATAGAAGTGATGAAAAACTTAAACTGATATATAGTGAAATAAGATCTAGAAAAACAATATAATCCATAACTATGTCAATATAAATGGTAAAAAAAAAACAGTGAAACAATTGAAACTGAAAGTTATAAAATTATAAAGGTGAAATTTGATCGTAAGCCTGTGAAATATTGCATAAATCCTCTGATTTTTAAAAATATGTTAAATAGTTGCCCCAAGTTTTTTCTTTTTTCTTCTTTAAAAAGATTGTTATAAGAGATGGTTCACTGGGAAGAGTATAAAAGGGAAAAAGGGGGAAACTTGATGATGTAAAAAGAAAAAAATCAGTAAAAGCAAACAAGCAATTCTTTGATAAAGCCTGATACAGGAACAAGCAAGTTTTCATAGGTGTCACACAATTGAATAAGAGATCAGAGAAGAGAAACTCTGTTTCCTGGTAGCAACAAGCTACCAATCAATAAAACAAAATATGCCGCCCTTAAAGACTTCAGTCCAATGAGATGTCTACTTCATGCTTATGTTTAAATCACACAAGATTCCTTGATACCTGCAACAATAAAAATAAGTTTGTTTAATGAGCCTGTGATTATTAATAGTACTGTTATATTATCAATAACATTTACATTAATGATATCAAGCAAGGAATAAAAGAAGGAGCTGTATGGCATATGTGGTACAAACTCCATATAGAAGAGAGAATCATAGAAGACAAAAATTTGAACTGACTCCATGGCCTTTGGATAGCAAGGACCCATCTAGTTTCTCTTTTCCTTTCCCTTTTTAAAAACTTTCTACAAAGGATTACCATGAGGAATCCATGCTCTAGAGAGTTTCAGCACTTACCCTAGGGTATGAAATCTTCACTTTAAAGTGGGTGGGGAGAACCATTGGGTCCCTCATTTCTAATTTGTTGTCCCAAACCATGCCAAACATGTCCCAGTTGGCGGGGTCCATGAGTATCCTAAAACCATAGGAAATTAGGAGCTAGGATGACTTCATAGTGAGGCCTCCTGGTCTTAAGTATATTTGCAATAAACTTCACCCCCAAACTGCAATTGGAAATGCCTGTTGTTATCACTTCCTATGACTTTAAATATATAGAAATCTTAAAGAACAGACCAGCAAAGATTCCGTATAAATGGTGAAGTTCTCTTATGATCCTGTTTGCAGCATAATATTTGCCTCAAACCCAGAATACTAGAGAGGTCCATATCTAATATATTGATCTTCAATAGATACTGCAAAAAAGACAATGAGCAGAGCCTAGAATGAAGTAGGAAGAGGTGAGGGACTTACGGGCATTTAAGAAATTTCACAGCGTTTTCAGTCATTCCACACAAAACTCCATTTTTTATTACCAATGTTCTTATGGTTATGCTTAGGGTTGTGAAGCCCTACACAATCTTCAAAGACTCAAAATTACAGGAGTCCTAAAGGAAAATGAGGAAACAGAAGGTGAGTAGTAATACCCTACATCATGTTACCACCAATGTCTTCAGGTCAAGAGGTCAAGTTGATGATATCATGGTGGAAATGTATAATTAGAAAAGAAAATGGGCTGGTCACAGTGAAAGTGAGGGAAAAAACAGATGGACAAATTGAGTGCTCCACTGACTTCAAAGAACTGTTAAAGAAAATACGCCTAGCACATTGGGTAGCTCCTCTATGAAGGATCTTATGGGAAGAAATGAACAATAATCATATTTTATGAGAAGGCATGGATTGCTTGTAATCTATACATAGTAAAAGAAGTAACCAAATTGATTAGACCCTGGGTCTACTGATGTATTTTTTAAAAAAAAGGGGGGAAAGAACACTTCTGATATCAACATATTGCTCTAGAACAGCGGTTCTCAACCTGTGGGTCCTGATCCCTTTGGGGGTCAAACAACCCTTTCACAGGACTAAGACCTAAATCACCTAAGACCATCAGAAAACACATTTCCTATGGTCTTAGGAACCTCTTCTGTCCATCTTCCCACATGCAGATACGCCCACATACGAGTATTAAAGGGTCAAGCCATTAGGAAGGTTGAGAACCACTGCTCTAGAATGTTGTTGTTCAGTTGTTTTTCAGTCATGTCTGAGTCTTCACGACCCCATTTGGGCCTTTCTTGAAAGAGACACTGTAGTGGTTTGCCATTTCCTTCTCTGGCTCGTTTGACATATGAGGAAACTGAGGCAAACAGGGTGAAGTGACTTGCTCAGGGTCATACAGCTAGTAAGTGTCCGAGGCTGAATTTGAACTCAAGAAAATGTGTCTTCTTGTCTTGAGGACCGACACTCTAGAGAGATACTCTCCCAGTTCCTGGCTTCCTGATTCATATAATCTATGCTCCCCTTAGCCCACACATTGAACTCTGTAATGCAGGTAATGCTATAAACATAGTCTCAATTTTCAATCTCTTAGTGACATATAGTTGCATTCCTAATAAAGAACTTCCCCAGAACCCAACTACCAAGTGTAAAATTTACTGCATGTTTTCAGGGAACACATCCTTTCTTTCCCACCAGGAAGGAAAAGACCCTCTGTACCTCCAAATTAAGTTGGAGCCACTGGAATAGGATTTAGGGTGCTTAGCTAGCAGTGTCCTTTAATTTCCTCCTATACAACATGAGTAGGTTAAACTAGTACTTGATGACTTATGCTTCTAGTTTAAAATTCCTTTCTAAAATATCTATTTTCTCTTTTTTTCTCAGTATGGCATAGTATTGTTGCATGGAGAAAAATCCTACATTCCCTTTAATATTAATACATAAGATAGTTTCTTAACTAAGCACAACTGATTCCATTTTGTTTTGAGCCGCCATTTTGTGATTAAGCCATTTTGAGTGAGTTGTTTTTCTAAAGAAAATAAGCAGTTGTGTGTTGTGATGTAATAAACAACATATATGTTTTTAAAAATGACTTCTAATATGTGGACCCCTCTGATAAGACTGATGAAAAATTATTATAACAACTTCATGAGTGATTTTGAAGTATACTCCCAATCAAATTATGTGGTTAACAGCTTAGGAACATTGAGAGTTTAAAATATACAATTATATAATATAATATATAATTATATAAAATTCACGAGGCCCTCGATATCAGCCTGTTCCTGGGGCATGACTAGGGGAGGCTTTGTTTGAGGCTGAAGCAGCCCACATGGGCTGGACAGCCCACTTTGGAGGGAGGTACATAGGCTCTGGTTGGAGAGGCAGAGAGGGAACCTGATAGAGTCTGCTAAGAAAGAAATCTAATGAAACTCCTAAAATATCAGGGTGGTTGCTTGTTCTTGGAGAGTATTTTTGCATGCTTTTCAATTATTAAATTTGATTATTAATTATTAATCATTTAAATTTGATTATCTACATTGTGAAAGCTAAGTCTAATTCATGTTTGCATTCACTAGTTAGCGTAAGTAATACCAAACTGGATATACATGTGTACCATATGTTATAAGTGTAGTTTTTTTTTAACTGCATGGGAAGGAAAAAATGGAAAAATATGTGTCATGAACAAGAAATCTTCAGATCTTACTTCAGCCAGAAGGTGAGGAATATAAACTATCTGGAAGAAATGCTGCATCCTGAGAAGAGCCCTACAAAGCAGTCTGCCTGACCCAATCCAACAGCAAGAGCCCAGTAGCTAAATGTCCTGCGTAGTCCAGTCTGGAAGCAGGCCCACCACCATGTGGATAGAGTGCTGAACTCCTGATTTGAATATTGCCTCAGGTATTTACTACCTTTGGGACTCTGGACTTAATTCCCCTTATATGTGGAAATGGGGGTTAAAATTACCTTAAAGGGGTTTTATGAAAATCAAATGAAATAATGTAAATCACTTTGCACACCCTAAAGGTTTATAATGCCAACTTTTGTTCTCCAACCAAGATGTCTGTGATCTCCTTAAGGTGCCTTCCTAGCAGTGGAATTTCTGTGTATGGACATTTTAGCTTCTTAGTTGCATAATTGCACATTGCTTCCCAGAATGCTTGTAGAACGCACTAGTATACTTGTCAGCTTGCTGACCATCAATTTGCATCAGTACCTCCAAATCCGATTTCCTTTCTTTTTTGCTTCAGGCTGATGTCCCTTTGGCCATCTTTCTTTGCTCTCAGCTGATTGGCAGAGAAGGAACAATAGACATATCCAGGGCCAAATACACAATGGTACCTTGTTGGTTGTTTTTTCTTCTCTCCCTGAGATATTATTTTAATCTTCTTCCCTATGTTCCAAATTTGCTTCTTGGAAATTGTACCTCCAGAGCCCACCTTAATTATCCATTACCATAAAATTGAGACACAGTAAAGGCCTAAAGTTTCCATTAACAGTAAGAGAAATATCGTGTCTTAAGTTCTCAATGCAGTCCACTGACGTAAAAAGAATTCTAGTTTCAGAGGGTCCAAATCCCAGCTTTTCCACTTCCTGGTTACCTGTGTGAACTCGAGCAAGTTACTTAATTTCTTTAGCTGTAAAATGACCTCCAGTTCTAATGATTATTGTAGTAAATTTGTTTGGACTCTAGATGGGAACCTGCCTATATACAAGGCCTGCACTGCCATGGTGGAATGTCAAGGCAGGGTTGGATTCTAAATCTCACTATATCACATGTAGATTAAGTGTGAGCCCAGATAGATGCAGATAAGAGGTGAACATAAAACACCTGTTAAGTCATAAACATCAACAAAGCTTCTTTCATATCAATACTTAAGTCCTATCTACAAATATATAATAAAACATTTCTGCCAACGCACACGGTGTCACAAATACATAGATATCAAAATAAGCTAAAGATAAGTCTTTCTACATTATGCTGATGTGTCTACTGACACATTTACAATCCTGTCATAAAATCAATAATAACACTTTGTACTTATAAACGGCCTCACACTAGAAATCTAAAACGCTTTATAGACCATAAATTCTCCCAACACCCTTGGTGAGATAAAGAACCAGCACTAACTTTTCCCAGGTAACTGGTAATCAGAGTCAGATTAGCCCAAGGCCATTGGGGAGAGAAGATACTTGGATCTAATGAGTTAGGCATGGAAATTATATCTCAGTATCACTTAAAGGGCACTATGAAAACAGGCCCAACCCAAGGCAAGACACTTCCCCTTTCTATTCCCCCTACTTTGGCAATTCTCCCTTGTCACCCCAAAAAGTATTAGCTGATAACAGCTGATAAGCTTAGGTGTTAACCTGTAGACAGATACTTGCATTTTATTGGGGAGTTCTGAAAAAAAAAAAATCTTTCATACTCCAAGACCATAAAGAAACGATCTCTTTAGATCTCCCAGTTGCGTAATTTCAGACTATGGTGCTTCTCAAATGAGAACACTTAGCATTTCTATCCTTCTCTTCTGTTTATAACCTGATGGGTTGCAAAGGGTTCTCGGAGGTCGGGCTGACCTAGAACCTTTCTTTTGTGCCTTTCAAAGAGTAACAGATATGCTTCTGGAAGAGTAGCTTTTTAGGGACAGGGAAACTGAGGGACATTCTTGGAACTTTCTTTAGGCTCATAGGAAAAGCAACTTTTTGTAGCAATTCTCTTGCTGCATGTGTGTATATGAGTTTTTCCTGGTTCTACCCTTCTGAGCCCAAACAACGTCACCAAATACTATACCATCAATCAATACCTCACCTTTGCCAGCAGATTTTGGGGCAGTGTCATCCAAGTACCACTGTGAACATTAAAGAGCCTTAATATGACAACGTAGACCAATTTCCATTGTGCCCACTTGGTAGAACTTCTAGGAAGCTCTGGTTCTAGGACATCCAGTCAACTAACATTTATTAAGTTCCATGTGCCAAATACTAAAGTCACTTCTGAAATCTCTTGCTATCTGGGAGAAAAAATGCAACATTTGTAGCCCACCAGAACTTAACTGGTCTTAAGGGGGTTCTGATGCTGTATCTTACAAAGAGTTGCCTCTGGATCACCAAATTCATGTGCCAAATACTAAAGTCGCTTCTGAAATCTCTTGCTATCTGGAAGAAAAAATGCAACATTTGTAGCCCACCAGAACTTAACTGGTCTTAAGGGGGTTCTGATGCTGTATCTTACAAAGAGTTGCCTCTGGATCACCAAATTCATTGGCAACATGGTCAGGGAAAAGCATTCTGAACTTGGAATCAGGAGACTTGGATTGTGCTTTGGCTTTGAAACTACCTCGACAAGTCACTTAAGGTTTTGAGCCGTGTAAGAAAATGACAATAATTATGTAGCGCAAATAGACTCTAGACTTACCTTCTCAATCCACATGTGGCCTAATATGTGGGGTACCAAGAGCACAGCTGACTCTATCTGTTCCTCCTCCTCCTCATTCTGTGGGTACCCCTTATAGGCAGTGAGGGTCTTCTAATACCATAAGCTGAAGGCTCCATCCTCCATGTTCCCCCCATTATCAGTCACCATTGAGTACTGCCCCAATTTCATTTATCAGAGTCAGCCAGTATTCCCTCAGTGTCCTTTAGCCGGTTATGTCCTCAATATCTGTAAGCAATTAACATCAATTAATTTTTATGAAAGGATATTTAGTGAGAAGTTATAGCAAGAACAGAAATATAAACACATCCCACAAAACTGGGATATGGTCTCCCCCTCTACCCCTTTAATCTCTAGGGAGATGAAGTTTAAGCTTGATTTAAATTGCAGATTCAAGTTAAAGTTACTGTTCCTCCCACCAAGCTCCCTTCTGAAGAGGCCATAGGTGATCAACACATCTCTCTCTTATTTGCATTGGTTTCTCAGATGCTGGACTGATTCACTGTTGAGTTGGGTTACAGGTGACTTCTTGGGGCTGTTCAGGTTTCCCACCAGTCTCAGTTGCTGCTAGCCCAGGCTTGGTGATGGACGCCATTTGCTGGCATTTGCGTGGTTTCTCCAATTTTAAAGTTCAGTAGGTCCTGACCTGGTCCATTCCACTTCTGATACTTATTTACCTAAGATCAGGATAAATAAATAAATAAATAAAGCAAAGGAATGGGGACACACTATGTTCAAGGCCATGCTCTTCCCATATGGGGAGAGTATGGTGACCAAGGTGGATGCCTCTCCCCCATCTAGATATGTACAGAATTTCTTCTTCCTCACCTGAGAGTCACGAGGTAGAAACAGGGCATGGGTTTCTCTGCTCTAGCCTTTTGTATGTATACTCAGCCACTAGTTAAAAGGTTTATCCACACCATAAGCAGACAGGAAACAGTCACAGAATACCTGTGTGAGCTCTGAATCAGGAAGCAGGCTTCCCAAGGGAAAAAATCCTGTACGTGCTCCATGGGCTGGGCCCACATTGACAGCAGTCCCCTGTTATGATTATACGGCTTGCCTTCCTGGATTGTTGCAAGGAGGCCACTTGGTATATATTAAAATACTTCATGAGTGTATTATTTATCTCAACTACTTGAAGTGTTATTCTTGGAAAGAGAAAGGAACAACATTTAATACTCATACTCATGATAAGAAGCTCTCTAGATCAAAGTCTACTTTTGTTAAATATCTATTTAAAAGACAAGGAAAGAAACCATAATAATAATAAAAGTTCCCTTCACAAGGAGTCGATCTAACATCCTTGGGATTGTCCTTTAAATCTATTGACATTGCATAGATGACAGTGGAAGGAATGAAATCAGCATTTATTACATGCCTAGTATATGCCAGGAACTATGCTAAGCACTTTCATAAATATTCTTATTTGAGCCTCACAACAATCCTGTGAAGGAGGGGCTGTTATTACCCCCATTTGACAGATGAAGAAATTCAGGTATGCAGAAGTTAAGTGACTTACCCAAGGTCACACAGCTGGTAAATATCTGAGGCCAGGTTTGAACTCCGGTCTTCCTGATTCCAGACCTAACACTATCTCACTGTACCATCTAACTGCCTCTAGGCACACATGCTGTGAATTATTCCTCACTTGTCTTTCTTTCGGGTAATACGTACAGATGACATCCTTAATACTATTTCTCCCAAGCAATTCGTCATTGGTAATATATTACAGTCTACTCACACCCAACATATACCTTTCTTTTGGTTTTTGGCTGACCCTCAATTTTAATTCTTTGGAGACTGTGGTGTTCTATTACTTGCAGACATAAGATGGTAGGAGCAGCTCAACTAGTACAATTATAAACAGATGAGCTCCATCCTGGATCTGGTACAATTGTGAGGATGTCAAGGGATCAATTGTCAAAGGTAGTTGAAAGAAATGAGGACACTTTCCAATTCCTCCCAAATTTTTAAGATAATAATTGACACATTTAGCAGGAGGTACCTAAAAGGCAAGTTTGAGGGGGAGACAAAGATCTTTCATGAATGATATTCTAGAGCAAACTGTATCTTTATAGTCAAGTGATTGGCTAAAAGGTATAATGAGTACAAGATCAAACTGTGTTTATTTTTGTTGAATATAAAAAAGCATTTGATTTGAGGAGAAAAATATCGCTTTAAAGGCTTGCTCCATCAAAATATCTCCTGTGCATATATCAAAATCACACATGGCGGGGCTCTCTGAAGGAAGGGTTAGTTATTGAGAAATACCGGTCATGTGCATACAGAAGATCAATAATAGAATTGTTTTTAAATCATGAAAGTTTTCTTCAGTTGTGTGACAGAGATAAGTTTGTACAACGTGGCTTTTTGTTCTTTATGATATAATAATTACAAAATCATAGATTTAGGGTTAAAGAGACCTTAAGAGACAATGAGTCCAATCCTCTTATTTTGCGAATGAGGAAACTGAGTCTGTAAGAGACTAAATGAGTTTACATAGTTTGTAATATCCAATTAGATTCATATACCACAATTTGTTCATTTATTCTTCAATCAGTTGGCGGGTCTATGATATATGCACGTATATTATATACATATGTATGTAAGTGGGTGTGGGTGGGTGGGTAGGTGGGTGAGTGTGGGTGTTTGATTCCAGATAGATAGACGGAGGGACAGACGGACGGACGGACAGACCGACAGATCGACCGACAGACAGATAGAGAGACAGATAATTTTTCTTTGTACCACTGATCTCCTTAAGTAATAAGTCCAGTAGTGAAATCTGAGTGGAAAGTATATAAAGAGTTTAGTAACTTATCTCACTGATTAAAAATTGTTTTCCATAATAGTTGTTCAAATTTACAGTTCCAGCAATAGCACATGCGAATGCCAATTTTCCCATGACCCTTTTAACTTTGGCTTTCTCTATCTTTTAACTACCTTGCCAATTTGATGAACATGAGAGATACCTCAGTGTTATTTTAATTTTCACTTCTCTTGTTATTTGTGGTTTGGAGGCTTTTAAAAATATGGTTTTTGATCACTTGTATTTCTTCTTTTGAAAGCTTCCTATACATTAACTATGATTTTGGGAATGATTTTCCAGCTGATTTTTGACAGCAATTCTTATATGAGCAGCCTTTCTCCCTAGTAGTTTTATTCTTCAGTTTATCTTATATAGGTCTATTTTTTTCTGTTTGATACTAGGTCTTGCTCATCTATCTTATGTGATTTATTTATATTTCCACTTTTTATCTAGTACTAAATAAGTTTAATGCTTACTAATATAATTTCAGCTCTAGGAATGGTAGGCTCCCTTAATTCATAATTTTTCATTGAAAAACTTTCTTCCCCTTCATCCCTTGAAATTCTTGACCTTTTTTTCCTCCAAATGAATTTTGCCATTATTTTATCAGTTCTTTACAGTAATCCCTTAGTATTCTAATTAGGGCAGTTAGGTGGTGAAATAGAGTGCTGGACATGGAATCAGGAAGACTCATCTTCCTGAGTCCAAATCTGACCTCAAACACTGACTGTGTGTCCCAGAGCAAGTCACTTAATCCCATTTGTCTCTGCTTCCTCATCAGTAAAATGAGCTGGAGAAGAAAATGGCAAACTGCTCCAGTATCTTTGCCAAGACAAGTACAGGAAAAATTGGGAAGAGGAATGTAATCAATGCAAGAAAATCATGAAAAACGAGTCAACAGCTTCGTAAAGGAGACCCCCAAAAATACTGAAGAAAATAACCCCTTAAAAATAGACCAACCAAAATGGCAAAAGAGGTCCAAAAAGTCAATGAGGAGGAGAATGCCTTAAGAAGCAGAACTGACCAAAACCTAAGAAGATGGGTACTGGGGATGAATGGATCATGTGAGGGTTTTTTGAGAATAAGGAGGACAAAGACACATTTGTAGAAGGTGGTGAAGTAGGGAAGACTGAAGATAAACAAGAGAGTGAGGATGATATGCTGGAGAAAACGGGATGGAACAGGACTACTTGGAAAGGGGCCACTTCATTCTGTGAGACGGGAATGGCAGAGACAGTAGTAGAAGGTGCCAGGGAGAAGGCACCAAGGAAGGGAGAAGATGAAGGAAATGATTTTATTCTTTTCGGTGAACCATGAGATGCACTTATCACTTGAGAGGTAGGGAGAAGGGGAGCCATGGAAGATTTCAGAAGGGATAAAAAGGTTTTGAAGAGCCACTGTGGTCAATGGGATAGTGAATCAATTAGGAAGGTCTAAAAAGATTGCCTTGCTGCAGTGAAGGTCCACTTGAGTTTAAATGACATAAATTTGTAGAGCATTCAGTTAGCATCATTTCAGGATTTTCTTCAGCTTCATTCAGCAGCACACTAATTAGGAGTGAAGACAGCAGATGGTAGGAGGAATCCAAGGCTAAGGCTTGGCAAAGCAAGATTAAGGTAGAAAAAAAATAGGAGATTCAGGAGAAGAGGGCAGTGTAGAGTTGAGCTGTTTCACAAAGGAGTCAATATAGGGTATTGAGAGTAGCGTAGCCAATATGGAGGTGATAGCCTAGGAAAACTAAGGATTCAAGGGATCAGAAGTGCTGGTAAGATTGAGGAACAGGGTTTAGAGTCTCAAGACAGAAGGAGATGTGGAAGGATAATAGATTGTGAAATTCAGTGTTCATGAACATAGACAAAGTACATTTGTAGGTGATGGCAAGATCAAGGGTGTGGCTATCTTTGTATGTGGCTAAGGTGGGGTGAAGTAATAGGTCATGTTAAATAAACAAGTTGAGGAACTTGAAGATTAGAATGTTTGAAGGAGTATCAATATGTATGTTGAAGTTCTCTAGTATCAGGGCAGGTGTTGGGGAAGAAAGATTGTCTAGACATGATAGACAATAACCAGCAGAATTCTGATCTCATCATAGATATAGATTGAGTGAACCTCAAAAGAGGAGAGGTTAGTTAGTGATGGAGACAGGGAGAACTTGGAAGTAACAATGTGGAGCAAGGAGTATTTCAACTTCCCTACCTCAAGCAGTGAATCAGTTAGGAATGACTGAAAGTACAACCAGTGTTGGAAAGGCTGGTCAGGGAAATGTATCATTGAAAAGGAATCAGGTCTTAATGAATGCCAGAAGATGAAAGAAATGGGAAAGGAAAAGATTTAAAATGAAAGTAAATTTGTTACCTATAGAATATATATTCCAGAGTGTGTGTTTCTATCTTGTCCCATCTCCTTACCTGGACTCTTCCTGCCAGCAGGGGATCAGAATTATTCTATTATGTACTACTCCCCTAGACTGGCTTCTTCTCACTTGCAGGGATCCTTTTTACATAAAGGGGACCTTTTCTGCCTGTAGGGGACAGAGATGCCATTGCTTCCAGCTCCCTCCACCTCTCTCCTGCCCTAGCCTGACTGCAGGGATAGGAGAGAAATCCTTTTCCATCAACTCCTCACACTGGTCCTCTGCTTGAGTTGTGTGATAATGTGAGTGGAGCACCCAGAGGCTAAACCTCTAGTCAAGTTAATAATCCTCTTGAACTCATTCAGCAGTAATTAACAGACTCCCATGCAGTCACATTCTCTCCATCCAGTGACCTTGAACAGTCTCTTGATCCCCACTTCTTTATGCTCCTTCCTCTCTTCCTGATGTTATACTTTAAAGGTACCCACCCTTTCCACCGTACCAGGGGAGGGGAGTGGGGAAAATCCCCTTACCCTTGCTGGAAGTCTAAGGAAGAGCTAGTGTTTGCTGACTCCCAACCAAGAGGCTGCCCAAAAAAGAGCTAGAAATCACCGATTATAACCTGCAAAATGGACTCAATTGCTAATCTTGGACCCAGCACACACCTTTCCCCAGCTTAGGAACCTCCAGGAGCCTCTGATCATGCACAGCCTTTAGAAAGGATCAGGCTATGCAATCAATAATAGTAACTCCTATTCACATAGCACTTGAAGTTTTGTGAAGTGTTTCACATATGTTAACTCATTTAATCCTTCTAAGAATCCTGTGAGGTAGGTGTTATTTATCACCAGTTGTTTTAGTGATGAGGAAATTAAAGCACAGAGAAATCAAGTGACTTGTCCATAAGTAGTTATTGTCTGAAGCAGGAATCATGCTCTGGTCTTCCTGACTCATGTTCTACAGTCCTGCACTGCAATGAAGGGCCAGGACACAGGCTTATCCTTAAACATGCTCCATAAGAAGTGCCCAATTACATAAGGGGAAAAAATCAGTGTATATAGAGGAGGTAGATATTTGCCATTCCTTCTCATAACAGCTGCTTCTTCTCAGAATTCTCCTTGTGGTTTCTTTGATACCTCACTATGCCATCAACACATCTGACCTATTTTCTCTTTCTTCTGTTTTTGTTTCTGTCTATCCTTCCCATTTAAAGACTGTCGATTCTCTGTCCTTTTCTTTTCCCTCTTTAACTCCAAGAGCTCATCTTTGCTGACAAGGTCTAAATCTACATCTCTGGACCTCCATGCTTATCCCAGACCCATGTGCATTTCACCTCAAGCTCAATAAATACCAAACCAAATCAATGATCTTCCAACCTAGTACACTGCTCTACCAAAATTGCCTTATCAATGGAGCATCGTAATAATCCATTTTTAAGAATTGATTTTAAATGTATCCACCTTTTCCTCCAGTATCCTCTCAGTTACCAAATACTATCAATTCTTCCGTTGAAAATTTTCTTGGGTTAATCTCCTCCTCTCCAGTCTCACTGGTGACACTTAATATTACTACTAATGGCTTCCAAAGTGGTCTTGGTTACAACCTCTTGTAGTTTAGGTCCCAATTGCTCTATGATACCTTCCCTGAAATTTTTCATCCCATGTTAATATTCTTTTATTCCATTTCAACTCAATTGAATAAACATTTATTAAGTACCTACTATTATGTCCGGCACCATGTTAAACACTGGGAATACAAAGAGAAGCAAAAGACAGTCTCTGCTCTCAAGGAGCTTATAATTTAATGTTGACATACAAATTAATATTTACAAAGTAAGTTATATACTGGATAAATAGGAAATAACTAAAAGGAAAAGCACTGGATTTAAGAAGGGTTAGGGAAAACTTCTTGTAAAAAATAGGACTTCAGTTGGTTCAGTAGTTGGAGCAGAGGAGGGAGAGCATTCCAGGACTGGGGACAACCAGAGAAAATGCCTGGAGCTGAGAGGTGGAGTGTCTTGTATAAAGATCAGTCAGGAAGCCCATGTCTCTGGGTAGAAGAGTACCTCCTAGGCAGTAAGATGTAAGAACACTGAAAAGGTAGGAAGGGTTTAGGTTGGGAAAGGCTTTGAATGCCAAACAGAGCATTGTGTATTTGTTCTTAGAAATAAAAAGGAGGAACAGGAGTTTATTCAGTAGAAAGACGCTGTTGGAGGAAAAATGGAAGATGAATTGGAGTGGGGAGAGTCTTGAAGCAGGCAGGCCCACTGGCAGGTTGATGCAGTAATAAAGGCATGAGTGATGAGGGCCTGCACCAGGCTGGGGGCAGTATTAGAGGAAGGGGATGTATTTGAAAATGTTGCAAAGGTGAATTTAACAGGTTTTGGCAACAGCTTGGATATGGCACCAGGTGAGAGAAAAACTGGTGTTGCCCTTTACAGGAATAGGGAAGTAGGAGGGAATTGGGTTTAGGGAGAAAGATAATGAGTTCTGGTTTTGGACATACTGAGTTTAAGATGTCTACTGGACATCCAGCCTGAGATATCTGAAAGACAGTTGGATATATGAGATTGGAAGTCAGCAGAGAGATTAGGGCAGGAAAGGCAGATTCGAGAATCATCAACATAGAGACGGTAATTAAATCCATAAGAGCAGGTGAGATCAATTAAAGTAGTATAGCGGGAGAAGAGAAGGGAGCACCGGACAGAATCTTGAAGGACACTTATGGCTGGAGGAAGTGATCTGGAGGAGAATTTGGCAAAGGAGAAACAGAGACAAAGACAGAGACACAGAGAGAGAGACAGAGACAGAGACAGAGAGACTGAGAGAGACAGAGGTCAGATTGGTAGGAAGAAAACCAGAAGAGAGCGGTATCCTGAACATCCAAAAGGAAGAGAGCTATCAAGGAGAGTGATCAAAGTATGAGCAGCAGCAGAGAGATCTAGGAGAAAGGACTGAGAAAAGGTCATTGGATTTGGCAACTAAAAGGTCACTAGTAACTCTGGAGAGAGTTAAGGTCGGAAGCCAGATTGTAAAGGATCAAGAAGAGAGGGACAGGGAGTGGCTAGGTGTCGAAAATCTGGCCTCAGACACTTAAGTGACCTTGGGCAAGTCCCTTAACCCCAATTGCCCTGCCAGAGAGAGACAGAGACAGAGACAGAGAAGGAGAGGGGAGACAATGGAAGCACCCGTTGTAGACAGCCGTTTCTAGAGTTTAGCTACAAGGGGCAGAAAAGATACAGCATGGGAGTTATTTAAACTCCTAAACCTATTACAATATGTAGCACTTAATTTAGCATTTAATGATGTCTTTTATTTACCACTTGCTTCATGTGTGTTACCATGCCCCACCAATTAGACTGTAAACCTACTGAAGGCAGAGTCCATGATGAATTGTTTCATATACTTCCTCACACAGGACCTACTATAGTTCTGAGATCAATAAATATTGATTGTTTGATTGCTTAGCTCGATTTTCAGGCCTTTGGGGAGAGGTGAAGAGCAGACTCTCTGTGTAATGTCTCATGTTTAAGTGTTAGTATATATTCATAAGCAGTATGCACTCATACACTGTGGTAAGGATATAATCTCAAGCCAAATTTTGTAAGGGTTTCACTGTTTCAATTACAAATTCTCTCTCTCTCTTCCCTACCCCCTCCCAGTCTTTAGAATGAGTGCACTCTGCTGATAATAGGATATATAAACATTCTCTAATGTAAAAATAAAATTTCAAAAGTTAATTTAACTGATAAAATTGCCAAATTAGGTACAGGGTTCAAGCACTAAGCACTAACACCGTCTAACTGCTAGGGTTCTTTATTCTGAGTGTCTGACTGAGTTTTGCCATCTGATAGAAAGGCACCATAATTAGGATTGGCATGTGTTTCGTTTCCTTTGATTTAATGCCTGGCTTTGGTCTTTTTCTAGAGATGTAATAGTCTGCACATTTTGACATCCCAAAACGTGATTGTTCCCAGTTTCTTTGTTGTTGCCCTCGTTTTAAACGGCACATCATCTTTTCGCCTCCTAGGAATCTCCTCTCTGTGTACTGCTTAGGCACTGGTTTGTTTTCTATAGAGGGTATGCTGGCAAATATTTGACATCCAGCTCTTTAAAAAATGTTGGCTCTGCACACTTCTAAGTTGAATCTGTACTATGAACATTTTCTCCATGACTTTCTTGAGTCTAGACAATAGACACGACAAAAAAACAAAGTCTGATTGTAGGTTTGCTGATTTCTGAGGGGTAAATGCTCGCAATGAGAATGTATCAGTCAGAACCGACTCCACTCAAATGCATCCCATCTCATTTCCCTTCCTTCCCCACGATTTCGCCTGGGATAGCTTCTCCACTGATGACTTCTTACTTCCAGTGTATTTCCCTCCCGGTCTGGTCTCCCGACCTAGGCAAGAGGATCTGATCTGTCACCTCTCGCAGTCGAGAGACCAGTTCCTCCTCCAGGGTGGGTGTGAGCGGGTGAGCAGGATACAGAAGCAAGCAGGTCCCCCGAGGTGGAGCTCTACATTCACCTGCGCCCAGTCTGTACTCCCTGAAGCCAGGAAATAAGCGCTGAAATTTGGTACGCACCATGCCATCGATTTTCTGTCCCTTCCTTCCCCGCTACCCATACGGTCCTGTTGCTTTTCCTTGCTTCCTTCTGGGGCTGGCCCCGAAGGTAGGGTCAGTGGAAAGAAGTCTTCCTACTTCCCAGGTGCTGATTGAAACGAGATTGCTCTGGGGAATGAATTAAAAGTTCGAGTTCCTCTCTGCCTTCCCCCGCCCCCAACCCCTCTTTGCTCTCGGCTTGGGCGTCTCCGGCCTCTCTCTTCCCTTTGCCTCTTCCTGCTCTTTTCACGGTCTCCAGTCTTCTTCCCCCTCCTACTCTGGTGAGTTTCCCCTTCTCTTTGCCTCTCGGGCAGCCGCCAGCGGTGTCCGAGCTGGGAATGAGCCATTGGCTGCTGATTGCACAGATCAGTGCAGAGAGCGGACACACACACACACACACACACACACACACACACACACGCACACGCACACGCACATGCACACACACACATGCACACACGCACACTCGCGCACACACACACACCATACACACACCACACACACACAACTCGGACTGGCTGCGCCTGGGCTCTGCAAATGCCTCTGTGCAGAGGTGCTTCAGGGAGAAGGAGCTCAAAGCAGTGCCCACGCCGCCGGGTTCCCCCTGCCCCCCGCCCCCCACCAGCTGATCTCTCCACCCCTGCCCGCCTCTCCGAGAGCCAGGGCAGAAGGGGATGGTAAGAATAGCCCCGGAAAGCCGCGGACGCCCCCCCCGCCCTGAGGACCTTCGGGTGCCTGCGTCCCGCCTCGCTCACTGGGCTCTCTCCGCAGCGCCCCGGAGTCCGCAGCGCCCTGGAGCTGGAGCGCTCGCCCGGGCTTCTCCGGCAGCAGCTCCCGGAGACAGCCTGAGAGCGAACGTTGACTTGGGCACTCTCTTCACCCTCTGAAGCTAACTGAGGCGGCCCCTCTCTCGCTTCCCTTGCTCGGGGGTCTATCTAAACTCCCCCGGCTCCCGCGTGCCTGAAACCCGCTTAGCCGCCCTTGCCCTCCGGGGCAGGCGTCGCCAAGACCGCCCCAAGTGCCACTGGGGAGCAGCCCGACGTTCCAGGGAGGGCAGCGCCCCAGAAGGAGGATGGCGGGGCTCCGCTGCCTGCTTTGCCTGTGGTTCAGCTGGAGCTACGCAAGCGCAGGGCGCGGGGATCACCTGCAGCAGCACCCACAAGGGTCCCCCGACTCGACGCCTGGACCGCTGGCCCGAGGCACCGGCAGAAGCTCCACACTAGAGAAAGAGCCTCCGGACCAGGTGGCCGAGCATATGCTGCTCCTCTACGACAAGTACAGCGGAGGTGGTCCTGCCAGGGCTGAGGCGCCCCGCAAGCCCAGGAATGCTCAGCACTTACCCCTCCCCGAGGGCAACACGGTCCGCAGCTTCCGAGCTCGAGGAGCAGGTGAGTCGCCCTCCATCCCCACCCCGACCAGTCCCATGGGACCCTCTCCGTACCCCTTTTGTGCCCCACCACCCCCTCATTCCCTCCACCTCGCAGGAGTCCCTTTCCTATGTTTGGTGAGGTGGCCTGTCTGCTCATCTTCTATTCTGGACAAGTTGGTGCAAGAGATCAGCGGGGAGAGAGAAGTGGACTCAGTAAAGGCTCGCCAAGAGGTGGGGAGGGGTGCTGGGGGGGGGGGGAGGGCTGAAGGTGTGTGCCTGGAAGAGGGGGGGGGCAGAATGGCACTGTGGAAAAGGAATCGAAGCAGGGGGGTGGAAGGTAAGAGGGACAGGGTCACAAAGGCCAGAGGGACCTTTAGATGCTGTCCATCTCCAGGTCCCAGACTCCCAGTTCTTTCTATTAAAGCTTCTCAGACTGACTGTACTTGGTGCCTGTGGGGATACAGGTGCCATTGAGAGCCTACACCCAAATCGGAAGTCTGGAGTGGAAGCCACAGCTTTCCTTTACGTCACTTTTTTTTTTCAAAAATGATGTCTTTTGCTTTTATCATTGCTCTCACTTGCGAATATGACCTCCCCTTGCACACATGGTAAATCATCCCTTGTAACAAAGTTTTAATAAAAAGGGAAAGGGAAAAAAAGTTCAGCAAAATCACCCTGTGGGTCAACTGAGTAAGTATAGGCAGTGCTCCACACCCACAGTCCCCTTTGCTCCATTTTTAAAATACTTTTTTTCCAACTTCCAGTACTTAAGTCAGAGCAGCCACTTCCCCATGTCATGCAGAACTGCATCAAATTTGGTGGCTCCTTGGCTGAAGAATATAACCACCTGATATTTGGATTGTTTAAAATAACCAAAACTTGATCATGGGAGAAGTTTCTTCAGAGAATTTGTAGCTTGTGTGTCCCGGGGCAGAGAATGGGTGGCAGTGTTTGTGACTCTTTTCAGTACATGCAGAGAAAAAGCTGTTCATCCTAGCTTTCAACACAGATTAGCATAGACTGAAATTTATTGCTTGAGAGGTTATTCCCTGTCCCTGCTGAGAAATATATAATTTATTGTTAATATGAACAGCTTTGGAGATAGATTTCTGGAAGATGTCTGTGCCTGTGAACTTTGAGGATACAGTTTTTACTGTGGTACCACATTCTCTGTGGTAAATGTGTGTGTGTGTGTGTGTGTGTGTGAGAGAGAGAGAGAGAGAGAGAGAGAGAGAGAGAGAGAGAGAGATAAAGGTAAAGTTAATTGTAAATCTAGTTAATGATACTCCAACCATCTGTACCACTCTACTATTCATGTCAAAATTACTAAGAAGTGACTTCCCAGATCTCTGATATGCATAAGTTCTGGGGGAAAAAATCATCAAGGAAAGTCTGAAGTTGGACTTTGGAAATGCATTTTGGGGTTTAAGGCATGATGACATTTACAGTAAATATGAATTATGGTTGTCAGTATAAAGCTCTTGAGCTACAATGTGAGCTAAAGCAGATTTCTTTTTCAGCAGAGTATTTAGGTAAGGATGATCTGTGTGAGGAGTCAGCAAAGGCTCCGAGAAACACATCAATCTTGCTGTAGAATAGACTATTCCCAAACTTGAGTGATCAACCTTCTCCGAAAGTCAACAAACAGGCTAGGGACAGTTCTGTAACACCAGCAAATTGGAGTAGGGGCAGGGTGAAGGAAATAGAATATCATACATTTTATAGACCACCCAGTCAAACTGCTTAGTTTTACAAAACAGATGAAGTGACTTGTTGCACAAATTCAGGTGAACTAAGTGGCTCAACCAGACTGATGGAGATCTCAGCCTTCTGATTCTAAATATACTCAGATTGGCATAAAAAAGTGGGATGTTGACGGCAGTCATGTCTGTTACCTGTTATGGTAGTCTGCTTAGTTGTTACCAATAAGTGACAGAAGAGAATGGATGTCATTTGGACATTTTAAAAAAAATAGTTAATGTTGCTGATGAATCACATAGGCTGGGACAGGAAAAGTGAGGAGGAGGTTGGAAACCAGGAAAATGAATCTCTTCATCCATATAGAAGATCTGTTTTTTCATCAAAAGAGAATGAATGTGTTTGATTTGTTGGCATTATTCATGGGTGAGGGACAAACCTGTGGCCTTAACATGTTGCCCTCTAGGTTTCCATCAAAGGGCTGTACTTGAGGATCCCTGATCTAGTCAATAGCCACTTTGGCTCCAGCTCCCTTAGGAAGCTGCCCTACAAGGAAGGATTAATTAAATCCTGGTACCAAATTGATTGAAGGAGTAAATAGCATCCCTGAGCACTTGTGGTTTTACTCCCTGGGAATAGTCTCAATAGTTTGCAGAATCTGCTTTTTATGAAATGTATAAATGAATGAAGAATGGATGAGTGAAAACACATATGTTAAACACTTAGTACATACAGAGCACTGTGTTCGATGTCAGGGATGCAAAGAGAAGAAATAAGACAGTTCCTGTTCTCAAGGAGTTTGTATTTGATTGGGAGAGAAGACATTGGTTTCAACTTTTTAGATGAAAAGGTCTCCCATGGTTCTTAGAGTGCAGCAGTAAAGCAGATAGTAATGCATCTTCTTTAAAGTCATTTTTACCAATAACCATATCTGTTTCTAATGTCAAATCATTTGATAGTGCCAAGGATATGAGTAGCAAGAATTTTATTTTCTTGGTCTTCCAAAGCTGTGATTGCTGAGGAGGGAAGGACCAGCATCCACTCCCTTCCATGGGCATTGCTTCCCAAGGTAATGGCTTCATGGGCTAGACTGGAATTAAGACCAACAAGTGGAGTTTTATATTTGGTGTCTAGATTACCAATTTGAATCTTTGCAATACTAGATTTCTCTTACCAAGAATACACATACACTTCAAAAATCAGTCTTTCCAGTTACAGAGCTTCAATGTTTCACATAGTTTTTGATGTCTCATTTTTTAATATCAACTATGAAAATATTTGGTGTTTCAAAACATTGAAAAGCTGAAATGTGGAACACTAAAAGAAAAATCCATAGTTATCCAGATACAAGAACCTTAATGCTGAGGCACCAGCTTTTAATTTTATTTTACTTGGAGGAGCCCAACAGCAGATTTGGTTTGATTTTCACAGGTACTGGTAGCAACTCAATTCTGTCCAAGAAATAGATCTTCCACAATTCATTAGGAGCTTTTGGAAACAATCCCAACTTAGGTCTATTGCAAATTACATAGACTTCCTTGAAGATGTCAAAGCACTTAACTCTAGAAAACAAATTCATAGGCACCCTGAGAGAGAAGGGAAGAATGATGAGCCAGGCAAGCCAAACCATCACCACCACTTCAATTACTACCTCCCCAGTGTAGATATTCCAGGACACTTAAACCAAGAACCTTGTGAATATCAGTGCCCCCAAGACCAATGCCCTTTCTTCTGCTCTAAAGTCCACAGTAATTGTTGAAGAGAGCCATCACCATAGAGAAAGGGCCCTCTTTCCTTGCTACCACCACCACCAGTTACTGAAAAGGTATATATAAATGTTGGGCAGATAAACCTAAGAACCAAGGAAACGGGCTACAGGGGTGGCAAACCTACAGTTTCAAGGCCACATGTGGTTCTTGGATATGGCCTTTTGACTGAGTCCAAGTTTTAAAGAACAAATCCTTTTATTAAGGGGATTTCTTCTGTAAAGTTTGGATTCATGTATTAATCGTTAATACATTTTTAAAAAAAACCAGAGGTTTTCTAGGATAAATATTAACTAAACCCCAACTATTATTTTGTCCCACAAGCACCTCCTAAAGAAGTGGCTTATCCTGGACCTCATCCAAAGGTGTTTAGGTATTTAGTTGCTAAAGGATGTTGAAGGAAGGTAGTTTCACTTAGAAGCCACAGAGAAGGCACCCAAGCTTTGCTGGCTACAGGCTACATTGCATTTTGCTCTTCCTGGTCCTCCTTATGACATATGTTCAGGTAGGGCTGATGAAAGTTGTCTGGATTGGCAAATTGGAGATTCTAGTTCTAAGCCTATATCAGCTCAGAGCATGTGGAACTCTTCAGACTGTACTAAAGGTTCAGGCTGACATACTGATTAACACTATTTATTGTTCTAAACCTAAAATAATGTCTTTGGTTGAAAACCAGCTCCTGTGGTCTCTTTATGATTACTTTATACTTAAATTATTACTTGCTGGGAGGTGGCATTCATCCTAAATATACTTTTCACTAACCTCTTTTCTCTGCTTCCTTCACTGATGCCATTCATTTGGTTTGCCAAAGTCATAAATTTGCAGTACTTATAAGATTCTGAGATAGAAAAGTATTTACTGAAAACAATTCAACCTATTAGGTTTTATCTTTCTCTTGGCAAGAAATTATTTATTAAGTTATTAATGGCAGCAGAATTCAGCTCTATTAAAACACATGGTCACATGTCATAGGCTGGGAAGATGAAATGGGGGCATGTGATGAATTTTTATTTTTAGCATTTGTGAAAGAATTGTCCTTTTACCTTTTAATAAAAATAAAACATAGGATGTTAGGATTGCTCTCTTTCTTTGTTAATTATATTATCACCGTTCCCATAATTAGTACTTTTTTTTCTTAATTATAACTACAACCTTAATAAGGTGTTCTTACAGGGAACTGCTTAAATTTATAGAGGTAGCATTTTTTTAAAAAAGAAGTTTACTTCAGTGGGCATTTAGACTTTTTAAAATATCGTCTAGATTTTAGAATTAGGTTATTTTGTTTTGAACAGCACCCTCCTTTTGGTGGGATAGGAAACTCACTTTGAGGCAACTCCCTCTGTCAATGCAAATCAGCACCTGATCAACAACTTAAGGGTTTTAACCATCTCTCTGGGGCACTGAGAAGTGATACGATTTACCAAGGTCACCAAGACAGCAAATATCACAAGTCTGGGTGTGTGATGCAAGTTTTCCTGACTCTGAGGCCAAATGAGGCCATTACACCACACTTCCTCTTAGAAAATACAGGTGAGCACTTGGACCCACACATAAATCTCCTCACTTGAAGAATAATGGCTGTGTGGCTTTGGCATATCTGGTCAGGAATGGCTGGACAAGGAAGCCTTCAGATAACAGGGAATCAAGAGGTGGAAGGAAGGTCTCATGAATAGTAGCAACCTCTGTGAAATGTCCCCAAAACAATGAGAAAAATTATTGTGTAATGGGTTAGAATTTGGCAAGGTGGCAAAGTACAGGCAAGACACCTAATTATTTGGAATTTCCTGCACCCAAAAAAGTAGGATGGGAATGAACTATGCTTGAATGATTTGATATTTCCACTTAAAGCAGGGGGATGGCAAAAGGAAAAAAAAATGATCATCTCATAATGAAGTTTTTACTCGAGTGGCAAGATTGGTTTACAACCTGAATTTTTTCAGGATACTATACATTTTTATTATCCATGCTAATGAGAAAGAGAGAGAAGCATCAAGGACATACAAATATTTTAAGTTTCACTTTGTACTATAGGAAGTCAGATGGGCCATAGAATCGGTACAAGATGTCTCTAAATTCCACTTAAAGAAAACTGAAAATTAACCCTATAGTTAAAATAAGTTCTTGGAAATAAAAGCATATCATTTCAATGACTACATTTGTATAAGGACTTAAATAGTATTCTGACTTTCCCAAGCACTGATACAGGGTCAGGAGTATGTGTGCCCTGGAGATCCACGGGTACATTTGATAGACTATCTGTTCTAAAACTCATCTTTGAAACTCCTACTATGTCCATCTCAGATTTTCCTAAATTGGAAAGAATGTGGATATGCAAAATTCAGAGTGGATTTCTTGGTACTATCATATTCATATGGCCTATGTTATTCTAGGTTTCAGTACATTAGAAGAGAATGTTTTATTCATTTCTTAGACTGAGTATATTCCCACATGAGTTCCTATTTAAACTCTGTTAAATTTGAGGGAGGGGGGGCTCAGAGCAGCTAGGTGGTGCAGTGGATAGAGTGCTTACTGGGTCTAGAGTCAGGGAGATCTCATCTTCTTGTGTTCAAATCTGGCCTCATACACTTAATAACTGTGTGACCCTGGGCATGTCACTTAATCCCATTTGCCTCAGTTTCCTCATCTGTAAAATGCGCTGGAGAAGAAAATGGAAAACCATTCGAGCATCTTTGCCAAGAAAAACCCAAATGGGGTCATGAAGAGTTGGACTAAACAATAACAACAACAAAGTTCTAGAGACAATGTGGCAAGTGGAAAGAGGACTGACTTCAGCTCAGATTTTGCCTAGTTCTTGTGTGCCTTTCCCTGCTAGGCTATTAGTGTCCCATAGATAAAATGAGGGGAGTGGGCAAGATGGGCTCTAAGGTCCCAGCTCTTAATCTAGGATCCTGTGATGAAAGAAACCTCCATGATTTCATCTCCCAGAGTCCTTTTCTGAACTTCAGTTCAGGAGAGTTCTTATTAAACGTAATTCTCCTTGGATCTGAGGGAAATGACCCTCCTTTTACTTGAAATAAATGGGATTGATTGATATTTTGCAATTTATTAAATTTACCTACTGTTTGCTTCTTTAGGGAAAAAGTTCGTTTAGAGATAAAATAAGCTAACATAGTATATCATCAATTAAGATAAATGGAAAAACAAGATGAAATCACTTTTAAAAACTTATTATTGCTATTCAGTATTTTAAGGCAAGGCCCATTTATAATAAAATCAGAATGTCTTGTATAATCCCTTTTATTTATGAAATGTAACAGGGATATTGAAAATTATATGGAAAACCTAGTGCAAATTCTTAAGGTTTAGCATAGTAAATTTGATTGAAAAATTATTCCTTTGAAATAAGATATACAGGCAAAGGGGTATAGAAATCTCTCTTGCCCTAAGGGAAAATAGAAGGGAAGGGGATGAAAAAAGGGGGCTGATAGAAGGAGGTCATATTGGAGGAAGGGGTAATCAGAATGCACCCTGTCATGGGATGGGGGAGGGGGTGGAGGGATGAGCAGAAAATCTGGAATTCAAAACCTTGTGGAATTGAATGTTGAAAATTTAAAATAAATAAATTAAAAGAAAAAAGGAAAAATATTCCTTTTTATAAACTATTTCCAAAGAAACTCTAGTAGGGAGAAATAGTAAAAAATTTTCCTACATACTGACAGAAAAAAATGGAAAAAAGATAATCCTTTAATTCTTTTCTGTATAAGAAAATGCTTAAACATCAAACTTAGAAAGAGTTTAATTTCTTATTTTTACAAGAAAAGAAAAATTCATCTTAAGCTGATTGAGTTTACCCTTCAGAAGTTTGGTATTATATTTTTGTGATGCAAGTTGATAACATTTTTTCCACACCAAATTCTCTCGTAATTTAAATGTTTATAAGCTAATAAATAGTATATATTCTGGTAGTGATGGTAGAAAGACATTTTGCCCCAGTAGAAATATTCTGAGGGTATGCCAGGTTCATTCAGTTCATAGCAAATGTGGATAGCTGCTCTGAATCCATGAATATGGAGTTTTTATAAGGGAAACACTGACACAGTCTTGACCTCAGTGGGGCAAGTGCATCATGATATCAAATCTAAACTGTAGCTAATGACTTTATAACTAAATTGTCCTTGTAACTCTGTTCTTTTTCATCCCTGGAATAGTTATGGCAGGCTATAAAAATGCTAGTATATTCTCTATAAATGTAAACACATGGTATGATAATGGAATTTTTTCCAGCATATATATGCATAAGAATGTCTCTTGCAACATACCTTTTAATCTTTTAGTGGTGATGTCAGGTTTTAAAATTTTTATTGATATTTTTAGTATTATATCACCTAAATTCCCCAACATGACTCTTTCCTTACCCATCCCCCAAGATACATCCCTTGTAAACATAGGAGTTCTACTTTCAACACAACCCTGATAGCCATCATTTGGCTGTTGCCGAGAAAGGACTTCACAGGGCAAGAAAACCAGTCAGGCTGAAGTAGCAGGACAGACAGTAGAGGCAGGAGACAGAATGAACTAGACAGGTTGACCCTTCTCTACCATCACTACCATAAACTTGACCACCATCTCCCCTCTGATCCTGATTGAATCAACCCAAGATAATTGAGAATAACAGTGACTCCAAACACCAGCCCAGCTCTCAAAGCTATCACTGAGGGGAGAAATCATTGTGGAGATGAGGACCACCTTCTTCATCACCACTAGCAATAATTACTGACCAAGTGCCACTAATAGTCATGTGTACACAAAAGGGAGGGGCACAACTATCTCTCCTCAGACACTGACAAAGACAGGCAGGACCCTGAACTCAGAACCTTGGAAATAGAAATGCTTCCTTCCCAGTGCCCTCAACCATCATTTCAAGAAACAGCCCCTTTAGAGATGCTCCTACGGGAAGTACAACTACACCTCCTGAAGACAGAAAATAAAGTTCTTGTCACCAAAGTCCCAGGACTGTCAAATGGTTCAACATCAGGAACTGACAGGATATTTTATTTTATTAATGATTTTGTTAGCAGAAATTACTTTAAAGAAAATGTGTTTCCGTCTGCTTTGCTGGTGCTGCAGCTTTCTGTATATGTTGTCTTCTCCATTAGAAAGTGAGATGGCCTTTCTGACTGTCTCTCCAATGCCTAGAATAGGGCTTTGTACATAGAAATCACTTCGTGCTTTATTGGTTGATTCATTCATTCATTCATGTAACAAAAATTAAACAGTTTGGAGGGCTTGAGACTTGTAAAACAATTCACTTCTGCATTAGGATTCCTAAATGCAGTTTATTGTGTATGGGAAACAAAACATACAAAAGAAAATAACATTGGACTGTATTCTTTTCCTAAATTAAGAACTCTTTTTTTCTCTTTATTCTTTCACAAAAGCAAGAAGATGAACTAGATGGGTACTTAATGCCCTTTCCAGTTCTAAGACTTCACGTTCTTATAGTTCTCATTATTAATGTTTAGTCATTTCATTCATGTCCAACTCTTTCTGACTCAATTTTGAGGGTTTTTGTCAAAGATATTGACAGTTTGCCACTTCCTTCTCCAGCTCAATTTACACATGAGGAAACTGAGGTAAACAGGGTTCAATGACTTGCCCAAAGTCACACCGCTAGTAAGTGTCTGAGGCCAAATTTGAACTCAGAAAAATGAGTCTTCCTGATTCCAGGCCTAGAAATTTATACACTGTGGACCTAACTCTTCATTGATAAGCCAAGCCAATGTAATTGCAATAACAATTGTACCTAAATTAATTTACTTACTCAGTGTCATCTCAATCAAACTACCAAAAAATCACTTTATAGAGCTAGAAAAATAGTAGTAAAATTCATCTGAAAGAAGAAAAGGCCAAGAATATTAAGGGAATCAGTGGGAAAAAATGTCAAGAAAGGTGACCTAGTACTCTCAGATCTCAAACTGTACTATAGAGCACTAATCCTCAATACCATCCAGTACTGTCTTAGAAATAGACTGGTGGCCAGCGGAGTTGGCTAGGTACATCATTCACAATAGTGAATAACCATAGTAATCAGACTCAACGTGTAGCAGCAAATATTTACCCACCAAATAACTGATTGTTGTTTCATGGAGGAATAAATGGACAGTCTATGATATACAGAAGAGAATAGCTCGATAAAATACTATACTTTCCTTTTTTGGCATTTCTAGCAGCTATGTTTTGTTTAAATAAGAATTTGTAGTTAAAGATTTTCTCTTTGCCTAACATTTTGTGACTTTCTAAGTTTTAATTAGTCAAATTTGATTTTGATCTCTTCATCATAGATTCAAAACAGCTTTTCAATATATCTTTATCACTTTACATGTGTTTGACTCTTTGTGATCCCATCAACCATAGCCCACCAGACCCTTCTATTCTCCACTATCTTCTGAAGTCTGTTCAAAATCATGTTGGTTGTTTCTGTGACACTACCTATCTGTCTCATCCTCCAGTGTCCCTTTTTGGTTTTGCCTTCAAACTTTCCCACCATCAGTGTCTTTTCCAATGAGTCCCAAGAGTTCCCATCATGTGTACTCAAGTTTTATCTTCAGTATTTGACCTTCAGAAATTAAGCCTCAATTAATTTCTCTAAGTATTGACTGAATTGATATCCTTGCTGTCCAAGGGACTCTCAAAAGTCTTCTCTAGCACCGTATTTCAAAAGGACCAATTCTTGTCACTCAGCTTTCCTTACAATCCAACTCTCACAACCATACATTGCTACTGGAAAACTATACCTTCGAATATTTATGCTTTTGTTGGCAAGGCTACGTCTCTGCTTTTTAGTATGCTGTACAGATTTGTCTTAGTTTTCCTTCCCAGGAGCAAGCCTCTTTTAATTTCATGGCTCTAGTCACAATCTATGGTGATTTTTGAGCCCAAGATCATAAAATCTGAGACTGCTTCAATTTCTTTTCCCTCTATTTACCAGGAAGTGATAGGATCAATTGCCAAGATCTTAGTTTTTTTTGATATTGTGCTTCAAGCCAGCTTACACTCTCCTCTTTCACTGTCATTAAGAGGCTTCTTAATTCCTCTTCACTTTCTGCCATCAAAATGGTCTCATCTGGCAACTTTCATTTCAGTTTTTGATTCATCCACCCTGGCATTTGGGATGATGGACTCTGCATATAAGTTAAGCAAATAAGATAGCAACACAGTCTTCCCCCTCCAAAAAAAAAAAGCAATAGTTTAGAACTGAACATGGAACAACTGTTTGGTTTAAGATTAGAAAAGAAGGATGAGAAGACTCACACAGCTAGTTTTGTTTTAATTGTCTGAGGCCAAATTTGAGCTCAGGTCCTCCTGACTCCAGGGCCAGCACTCTATTCACTGTACCACCTCGCCACCCCTAAACTTGATCTGCATGTAGGCTCCTCAGGAGACAAGGAAGATGATCCAGTACTCCCATCTCTTTGAAGGCTTCCCACATTTTGTGGTGATCTACACAGTCAAAGGCTTTAGAGTAGTCAATGAAGCAGAAGTGGGTGTTTTTTGTGGAATTCCTTTCCTTTTTCCATAATCCAGCAAATGTTGGCAATTTGGTTTCTAGTTCTTCTGCCTTTTTGAAAAACAGCCTACTCTTCTGGTAACTCTCGGTTCACATATTGCTGAAGCATAGCTTACAGAATCTTAAAAATAACCTTGCTGGCATGTGAAATGAGTATATTTATGTAATAACTTGAACATTCCTTAGTATTGTACTTCTTTAGGTTTTGGATATAAATTGATCTTTTCCAATTTAGCGGCCACTGTTGAGTTCTTCAGATTTGCTGGCATATTGAGTGCAGCATTTTAACAGCGTCATCTTTTAGAGTTTTAAGTAGCTCAGCTGGAAATTTGTCACTTCCACCAGCCTTATTGTTTAGCAGTGCTTCCTAAGGCCGTTTGACTTCATTCTCTAGGATGTCTAACTCTGGGTTAGTAATCACACTGCCATGTCTATTGGTGATATCAAGATCTTTCTTGTATAGTTCTTTTGTGTACTCTTCTTAATCTCTTCTACTTTGAAGATTAGAGATATCAAAGGAAAGTTTCATGCAAAAATGGGCATAATAAATGACAAAAATGTAGGAATTTTACACTTTTACATATCCATTGTACGTGTAATATTGTAGCTTTATTTTCTACTTTAATTAAAATTATTCTTATATTCCTTCCTGGATTATGACTCTACCCTCTATCCTGTGATATCATCTTTATTATTTCTTCAGTTTAAGATAGCTCATCCTTATAGCATGGATTGTTAAATCTAACTTGAAATCCAAGAGTTGTGCTAGGATTTAATAGGTGTTTTATTTTGAATTGAAAATGAATGGAAATGGGCAGTTAGGTGGCACAGTGAATAGAGTACTGGTTCTGGAGTCAGGAGGACCTGAGTTCAAATCCGGTCTCAGAGACTTAACACAAAAACTAGCTGTGTGACCTTAGTCAAGTCACTTAACCCCAACTGCCCTACCTTCCCCCCTCCAAAAAGCAAAAAAAAATAAAAATAAAATAAAATGAATGGAAAACTACACTAGGACTTTAGCATGTATTTGACGTAATTCTACGGTGTGATACTAGGAAATGGAAAAGAAATCAAGACCTTTGGATTCTAGTCCTAACTCTTCAGCTAAGTGAATTTGGCCAACCAAACGCATTCATTATGTTGTTTCTGTTTCTACATCTATAAAGCAAAGGCATAGAATTAAATTATTTTCAATATCCCTTGTGCTTTGGAATTGTTGGATTTTCATTAAATTCACCAAATACTTGAAGATGCAACAAATATTAAATAGATCATAGTACATATTTATGTTGTTTTGTTGATCATTCCTTTTGGTCTTTGGGTGTGACTCTTTGGGGATTTTCTTAGTGAAACCAGAGTGGTTTGCCATTTCCTTCTCTAGCTTATTTTATAGATGAGGAAACTGAGGCAAACAGGGTTAAATGACTTGCCCAGAGTCACACATCTAGTAAATATCTGAGGCCAGATTTGAACTCATGAAAATGAGTCTTCCTAACTACAAGCCTGGCACTCTATCCACTGTACCACCCAGCTAACCAAAACACTTGTTTTAGGTAAATTCTTAGCAAAACCACAGATGAAAGACTGAATTTCCTTAGTATCACTTAGAAAATAGCACCATCTATGGGTAATAGTCATATATTGTCAACTTTTTAAAAGGTACTTCTTTGGGGAAAAAAAAAATGGACTCATAGCTAATGCTTTAGAGGTCTAGTCAGTGATGCAATCCTCTTTCATACTATCCTTGATATATCATCATCTGGTGTTTGATGGAATTTTTCCCATAACAGAAACTCACAACTTCATAAGGCAACTCATTTTTTTTCCTGATAAGTTTAATTTATTCATTAACTTATCTTGCATAGCTTGTAAGGCATTGTGTTAGGTACTGGGGGAGATTCAAAGATTCAAAACATGCATTTCCTGCTCTCAATGGTTATAGAAAAATAAGAGAGGTAAGATTTTAGGGAGATAAGCCACGTACATAGATAATAATATAACATTCATTATGTAAGAATGTAGAGACAGAAGGCTGTGAGAGTATAAAGGAGAAATGTTGTCAGAGGTAAGTGAAGCTTTCACGGAAGAGATGATATTTAAGTTTGAATTTGAAAGATAGAGTTAGCCAAAAAAGAATTATTAAATGCCTACTATGTGTTAAATACTGGGAATACAAAGAAAGGTTTTTAAAAATATCTCTACTGTCAAGGAGCCCACGGTTTAATGAGAGAGAAAACATTAAAAAAAAATTACACAAATGAACTATATTCAAAACAAATTTGAAATAATCAACAAAAGAAATGTTCTAGAATTAAAGAGAATCAGGAAATGCTTCCAGGAGAAGGTGGGATTTTAGCTGGTACTTAAAGGAAGCCAGGAAAGCCAGTAGGAGACAAGGAGAGAATTCCAAGCATGGAAGATGGCTAGTGAAAATGTGTGGAGCTGAGAAAAGGATCTTGTGGAAAGAGTAACAAAGAGACCAGTAGCCCCAGATCAAAGAGCACCAAGCAGAATTTTAAGAGGGAGTGATGGAAAGGAAGAACATTCCATCCACTCCAGGTAGTAGTAGGAAGTTTTACTTAATCTTGAACTGAAATCTGCCTCCTGATCATTTTTACCAAATGATCATAGATAGTTCTGCTCTAAGCTCCTTCATGTGACAGGCCTTTAAGCATCTCAAGGTAGCACTTGTCTAGGCTGTTCCTCATTTAGTTGGCGTCTTCTCTAAGCTAAATATCTCCCTTCTTTTAGTTTCTCCTGCAACATGGTTTCCAGAACCTTCCTTCACTCTCCTTTCTGTTGTGGTTCATGGCATCCTTTCTGTTACCACACGTTATTACTTTCTTCTTATTCATCAGAATGTTTATTATTACCATCTCCATTTCCTCTAATTCTATAACTTAGCAAAAGTGACCTAGACCCAGAAGTCACATTCTCCTTACCTTTGTCTCATAGAATCCACAAGTCCCTTCAAAGAAGAGTTGATGGCCCTCCCCCTACACAAGGCCTTTCCCTATTAACTCAGTAATTCACACTCTCTCCCTATCAAGATTATTTTACATATATTTGCACTACCTCATGTACATATGTGCTGTTTTGTCTTCTCTGTAGCTCTTTGAGGGGAGGCATCTCCCCACTTTGGATCACCAAGGCCTAGCACATTACCTTACATGTAGCAGATGAGTAAGCTGATCATTTGATTTTCTATACATAATTTTTTTATCAGCATTTCTTTTTGCTTCGCTTCAGATAATGACCCAATTCATTCATTCAATGTGTATTTTTGTCAGATATGTAAAGAAGTACAAAGACCATGGCATGCCCTCAAGAAAAGCATCTCATTTGACAGACACCATGCCTAGGAGTAGAAAGGTTCTTAAGTAGCAACAGAGGAACAATTCAAGAAATGTCCAAGCTGCTATCTATTAAATGCCACCTGGTTGGTGTAAACAATAAATATTAAGGGGTCAGTAGAAGATTCCATGATATCTATAGGGTTTCCACTATGGTCTGAAACATAGGTTGAATTTGAATGTCATGGAGGAAAGTTGAAGATATTGTAGCTAGGCAAATTAGCTTGAATAAAGGTATGAAAACAACAAGCTACAGTGTACGTTTCAGGGTCAGCATGAGCAGTCTATCTGTGGGAGAATTATTGTAGGAGATGAGTGGGAGATATGGGACCTTCATGTAGAAGCCCTTGAGAGCCAGGCAAAATAGCATGAAGCTTGTCCTCTGGGACATAACTGTCTTTGCGTCCTGGATCCCTTGGGCAATGGGTCTGTTGAAGCCAAAGGACCCCATCTCAGAATAATGTTTTAAAATGCACGAAATAAAATACAAAGGATAAAAAGACAGATTATGTTGAAACTTAGTTATGATAATATTACATAACTAATTTTTAAAAGTTTATAGACTCCTAGGTAGGATCTTCTCAGTGATAATAGAAGGGTTTTAAACAGAGGAGTGATATTATGCTTGAGGAAAAATTATATGGCAGTAGTGAGTTGAAAGACCTGGAGGAATAATCCAGACAAATAATAAAGGCTTGAACTTGGGTGTGTAGTGGCAGCGAGATCAGAGTTTGGGAATATATATCACAAAATAAAAATAAAAATATTTTCTGGAAAAACTGAATCTGCCTAAGGTTGCTTTTAACTGTAATTCTTTAAATAATTCTTTAAAAAAGAAAAGGAAAACTGGACTTTCATCTACCCATTCTCAAGTCATTATCTGGCACCAAGTTGGGTGCAAAGGAAGAAACATCACCAGGGAACAATACAGTGCCTATAATAATGATACCAGTGAGGCAGGCTCACCTTCAGGAAAGTCCTCTCCAAATCTCACTCACAGGTTGCAGCCCCTGTTTACTCTCTGGCTCTACTAAATGCTACTAAATAAACTATAGCTCACAAGTCCCCATGTTTAATAGTCAGCTCTTTAGTAATTATCTTAAGGCAAAATCATTTACTGAAATTGCATAGTATTAAACATCCCTTCTCCCCTCCCACCCCTACCAAACATGAACACCTTCTCCCACAAATACAGTGCATAGAGTAGGTATAAGTATAGAGAGGAGTGTGGGTATGGAGCCATGAAAGAAAGAAAGAAAGAAA
>CM053601.1:19410111-19434737 GCA_028646575.1 Pseudocheirus occidentalis
AAAGAAAGAAAAAAAGAAAGAAAGAAAGAAAGAGTCCAAGGTAACTCACATCTCTGTTACTACAGGGTCCTGGTGGGTTTTTTGCTCCTCATAGTGTCCCCAGACTGCTCTCCCATAGACAGAGTATCTCTGCTTAGCTGCTGCTCTGTCCATGTCACTGGTCATGCTCCTCCTGTCCAGGACTTAATTATTTACAGAACACTACATCTCCTATTAGACAAGTGTCTACTCCATAAGCCATTATTGCAAATTGGGTGAAGAGAGCAATCACCTCTCTTCTCTCAACCCCCATATCTTCCCATCATTGCACTCTGAAAGAGGCACAAAAAAAGACAAAGAATAATTCTTTCTGAAAAGCTAGGTTCTTCCACAGTGTCTGATTCTTTTCTCAATTACAAGAGACGATTCCTTTTGAAGAGCTTACTCCTGCTTTTTAAGGCTACCATGACTGATCCTGTAGCTGTCATATAATTTCATCAAGTTAATCAAAGGATTTCTTAAGGTCCCCACTCTCTTCAGTCCTCCCCACCTCTGTTTGACAAAACTTTTACTGTGACACCCCAATTTCAGTAAATAATAAGAGGGTTTTTTACCTCCCTCCTCTCCCCCTCCTTATTCTTTAATAAGTCTTTTTTTCTTTTTCTTTTAGTTTTTTGAGCTCCCAATATCATAGCTTGTCTCATTCTTTCATTGTCCCTTAGAAATGACTGGATTCTGAAAGGACAGTAAATCTCTCCTCCGCTTTTTGGAATATAAGCACTGCATATCTTTTCAGATGTTTGAATTCATTTATTTTTGTTTGTCTTGTCTATTGCAATTTTCTTCTAAGTCTCTACCCAGTTTTGATTTACTCAAACACTGAAAGCCTTTTTTTCCTTTCTCATTAAGTATATCATGTTTCAGTTTATTCTTTCCTTTCATATAGTTAATGTGTTTTTCTGCATTATAATGAATGGATTTCTTGGTAAGGTATCTGTCTCTTCAAACACACTTGCAACACTTATTTTTTCTTTACCTTTACAGCTCGTAACTTGGTAATAATATTTTAGGATATATTATACTTAGAGTTTCTCTCTGGTGGCAGTCTAAGTCCATCTATGCTTTGCGCACTAGTTTGAGTACTTTTTGATGATTTTCTTTTATGATTTCTCAAAATATGGCTGACAGGATATTTTCCCCCATTTTTCTCTAGGAATTTGATGATCCTTAGATTTTTATCTATATGTCTTATTTTCTGTCTCCATTGGTTTTTATAATTATTTTTACATGTTATTTTAAAATTTTGTCTTTTGAGTTTTCTCTAATATATTGTTGAGTTTTTTAGTTCTTTTTATTGCATCTTTCCTTCCACTCCATTCCACCAGGATATTTACTATTATTTATAATTTTGCTAAAATTAATAGCAATTTATTTTGTCCTTTAAAGCACTCTCTGGGTTCTAACTGCCTTTCTGTTCTTTTTTTGAAGGCTCTATTTGTAATTATTGCTAAATTATACAATTTTAATAGTCTTGTCCTAGGGCTCTTACCCCATTTTCTTTGTTCGTGGCATTGTAATTTTTTCTTTGTTCTTTCCCCCAATGTTTGTGCTGCTTTGTTGTTTCATGGGGGTACATAGAACCTGAACTTGTTGAAGGACTGAAGAGTGTGGTTGAATTACTGCCAAGACAGAGACTTCACTAGGTCACAAAAGACATTGTTATGGCTAGTTAAAGCTACATCGTTCTGCTCCCAGCCATGTTCCTGGTTCCTGGACTTCCAAAACATCATATCTCATCCTAAAACTTCCCTCAGGATCTGAGGCTCCCTCACTCTGTAATATGCAAACACCCCTGCCATCTTCTCAATTTGGAAGCCCTCTGTAAGGCCTTTCCCCTTATCTCACTGGTTATTTCCTCCTGGAGTCTCCATTTTGTGGAGGAGTCTAGGCCAGCCTTTATTCTCCATCCAGCCTTGTTCCTTTCTGGTTTCTAAACTTCAAAACCACATCCCCTGCGTGGGAACTTCCTCCCCACTCCCCAACCAACTTTTCAATTCCTTTTTGTGTTTTCTTTCTTCATTAGAATAAAAGTTCCTTAAGTACAGGGAATGGTTTTCTTTTTGTTAGTATGTGTATCCCCAGCAGTAAGCACAATGTCTGACAAATAGGGGGCCCTTAATAAATCCTTGTTTCCTTCCTTTCTTCCCAGCATTTTCCTTTCTCTAGAGTCACTATAGCTGCCACCATTAAGAATGGATGTTGTGAGATCTGGAGCATGTAGAGCTTGTGGAAGAATTCAGTTGATAGTGTGGTCCTGTAGGATATTTTTAGCAATTTGATTGTTAGTGTGGTCCTGTATGATATTTTTAACAACTTGATTACCTTGCCAAGTTACTTTTATTTCTTCTCTTTTAATTACTGTTCTTTTATTTCATTTGGCACATATCTTTATTCTGTAAGGGACTGAAATAAGGAAAAACTTTTGAGTCTCCACCTTGCCAGAAGATTCCTCTTGAGGAATTCTTAAGGGAGAAACATTTTTAAGTTAAAATAGGGGGAAAAGAAAGAGAATTAATTGGGAAATTAAGGATCTTGCACCCATAGCCTTTGAATGATATGTTTGTTTACTTACCATTGGCTAGATTCCTGTACAATGCAATCTCTCTTCTTTCCATTTGATGCTGGAATGGTTTCAATCTCCTGCATAAGGGTCTGGATAAAAATATATACTAGGATGAATGGTATGAATTAAAGCAAAAGATTGGGAACAAGTCTGATGCCATGACTTTGTTATAAGAGTCTGTAAAATATTATCTTGGTGTCATGGATTGTACAAATGTGCACCAATGGCAGGTTCTTCCTTTTCCTTCACACACTGTTAAAAATGAGTAAAACATGTTTCCAGTTGTACTTCACTTGTGCTTAGGGAACTCAATGAACTCATTTTTAAGATTTCCACATCTTTAGAGAAATGTTTTGTTTTTACTAAAATATGTTTTTGATCAGGAACATGATTTCATGGTTGCGTGTGTTTTCCTGAAACAAATATGTAAGAGCATGGATCCTAGTGGTTTGATTATGGATCTGGGAATCAAATCTAGAGTCCAAACCTGAAGCTATTTGCTAGTCAGTTGCACCATCCCAGGCTCTCTTTGCTTCCCCTGATTTTGTCTTTGAAGAGTGAGAAATGCAGAGGATCTATCTTTCTTTTAAAACACATGACAAATGTAACACAGCTCATTGACTGTATTAATGGAATGTCACTGAATTTAGCCAAGTTTTAAGGTAGTAGAAACAAAGTACTACTATATTAAAATTAAATGAGTATTTGAATATTTAGATACTAATTTCAATAAACCATTTAAATAAATACTTCACTTCCTCAGAAAAAGGCAAATACTTTTTATGCTTGCCCACTCCATCTTCATCCTTTACCCTAAATCTCTACTCCTATATAGTGGAAGGTATGGATTCATTTTGTTAAAATGGAAAAAAGCATTGAACTTGGTGTCAGAATCCCTGGTTTCAAGTCTTGGATGTGGAACCTGAATGACCAGGATAATGAGAAGACAAGAAACTATGACAAGAGTAACAGTTAAAGGAACTAGGCATCTTTAGCCTAGAGAAGAGAATTTGAAAAGGCAAGAGGGCTGTTTTCAGATACTTCACAAGATCCCAAAACTTGAGCATTGAAAGGTACCTTAGTAGCCATGTGGTGTAATACATACATTAAAAGTATTCCCGCTAAGAAATACTAGTCTCTGCTTGAAAAACTCAAGAGGGAATCCTCTCCTTCTCAAAATAATCTGCTGTACTTTTGGACAACTCTAGTTTGACCCAGGAGAGCAAAATTAGAAGCAATGAGTAGGAATTATAGAGAGAGCAGATTTAGGATTGATGTCAAGAAAGGACATTGATGAGACTCCATGTGATTAACTTATGGTAGGACATAGAGAAGAGGCACATGGATGGGTAGCCATCATCAGCATTGGGAGAAATATCTGCATGAGATGACCCATTTGAGGGAAAAAAATTGCCTAATAATGAGAGCTTTCAAAAAGCAGAACGTGCTGCCCCCAAATAGTGGGGGGAGGAGATTTTTTTTCATTCAGTTGTATTGTAGCACTTTTCCCCTATTGCTTTGAAACTTGACTAAATCCTATGATGTGGTTAAGTTGAATTCTTCACCAGAATCACGTCTTATCTGAGATTTCAAAATTAAAACCATTGGTAGCTTTCAGGCAGAGGTTGAGTTATCAATGATTCGTGGAAAGGATTGCCTTTTCCGAATAGGACTAGATAACCTAAGGGGTCTTCTGATTCTATGGTTCAACTCCCACATTTTACAGATGAAGAAATGGAGATCTGGAAAGGTTAAGCTCAAAGTTTCTTAACTAGTTGTGAAAGCTGGAACTATACCCAGGTTTTCCTCCAGACCACTGCTTTCCTGATTACAAGATGCTGCCAAGTCCATTTCTAGGGATCTGCTGGCTGAGTTGCTTACTTTCTTCTAACTAAATATCTTTAAGATGTGGATAATAAGAGTTTTCACTACCTGCTTCACTGGGTTTCTTGTGAGTCATAAGAAGACTTGAAAGAGCTTTGTAACCATTAAATGATATACAAATGTAAGCCATTTTTGTTTTCCAACTGAGACAAGGAGATATGGGGAAGTACTATTTTGTCAGGATGTCTTACTTTGCTAGTCTGCTTTACTGTGACTTGTAGTCACAGCTCTTTCCCGTCCAATATTAGCTCAGTGCATTTATAATGTCCCCTCAGAGAGTAGAAAAAATGATTAGTTCTTGCTTTGATCTTTTCTGGCATTTTGAATTTCTCCTGTTCTTTCCCCCCAACTCCTAGGGACCCTGGAAAACAAAGAACTACATGTTTTCAACCTGACTTCCCTAACCAAGTCTGAAAGTATTTTGTCTGCAAACTTGCATTTCTACATTGGAGAACTATTAAACATTAATTCGAGCTGCATATCTCCCAGAGGTTGTTCTCATCATGGATACAGGAAACAAATACAGATTGCCCTGACTGCCTGGAGCCTTACACCAGATGGGAACCAAACACGGTTCTTGGGCCATATTTTGGTAAATATTGCTAAACTTCATAGAGATATGTCGGCCTGGCAATCCAAAGATATCACTCAAATACTGACCAAAGCAAAAGAAAATGGTGAGTTTTTCATAGGTATCAAGGTCACTTTTGAGGGACTCTCTCTTTCAAAGGGAATGCCAACCAACTCTGAGCCTTATATCTTAGTATATGCTAATGATTCCTCCATTTCTGAATCAGAAAGTGTGGTATCAAGTCTCCAAGGACATTGGAATTTCCCCACTGGAGCCCTAGCCAAGTTGAACACCCACATGAGGACAGCTCTGTCCAGGAAGCGGAGGAAGAAGCGCTCCATCAGCAGCCCCCTGCTCCCCCTGCAGAACAATGAGCTTCCAGGCACAGAATATCGGTATAAGGAGAATGGAGGCTGGGAGAAGAGAAAGCCTTATAAGACTCTCCAGATACAGCCAGCTGAGAAGAGTAAAAGCAAAAAGAAGCAGAGAAAGGGCCCACACCAGAAAAGTGAGACACTGCAATTTGATGAACAGACCTTGAAGAAGGCAAGGAGGAAACAATGGATTGAGCCCCGTAATTGTGCCAGGCGATACCTCAAAGTGGATTTTGCAGATATTGGTTGGAGTGAATGGATCATCTCCCCAAAGTCCTTTGATGCATATTACTGTTCAGGAGCGTGCCAGTTTCCCATGCCAAAGGTAGGCACTTTCATTTATTTCTTCTATTTTCATATCTTATATGTACTTATATAATGCGAAAATGTTTGGATTGAGTTTTCCCCTTATCTCCACCCCCACTTTTATTTACCACGTTAGTGAGATTAAGAAAAAATAACGCATGCTCTTTAAGGGCTATTAAAATAGGATGAATTCAGAATCTAGAAAAATATATGAAAAAGTATGTAGAATCCAAACACTGGATGTCTCAATCTGATCTGTAATGTGTGAACTTGGATCTGTCCGCAATGAGCAAATAAAAATATAGTCAAAAGATGATCTATAAGCATGTATTAAGGGAATAGTTGGAAAAAGTCAAGGCCATGCAGTTAAATAGATTGATGTCTTGATAACAACTTTTTTATAGTCTCTTAGCAAAAGAATTGGCACCAGGGAGGGTCAGTAAACTGCTCCTCAAAATCACCTATAAACTGATTTAATTTTATGTCCCTGCCAACCATCAAAAGGTAAAGGAAGAAACAGAGTAAGATGGCTTTATGAACTTGTTCCAAATCCATCTCATTTTGTCAGTGCTCGTCTGTCCTTTCCAACACCAATCGTGGGTTTTCAAAGCTTTATCATACCACTGCATTATAATGTACCTGACAAATATATTTCTAGCAGACTCCTACTGTTCTCCCTATCCCCAACTCTCACAATTCCAATGGACTTGTCCCCCACAAATTTAGTCAGTAAAATATAGTTGTGTTCTAAGTCCTTCTGTTAAGCCAGTATCTACACTCCATTCCTCAGCTTTTAACAATTCTAATCTCAGTTGTAAAATAGAAGTTGGCTCCATAAATGGAATTTAGACCAGGAATAGATTTTCTATGCAAAACTTGAATAAAATTTTTCCTATTAGATAATGGGGAAAAAAAAGGCAAGAGTTGAAAAATCTCCTTTGCCCCCCTCCCTTCCCAATGACAAGTTCAGACTTACAGGTTTTAAAATAGTATTTGCATATTCCAAATTCTGTGATATTTAGGAAATAAAATCTAATACACACCTCCAACATGAGGCTGATTTCCAGGACTCTGTCCTTAAGACTTTGTTTTCTGTTTCAGCCTGAGTGCCAGGGAATTGCATGAGCTTTTATTCTTTTTGTGGAATTTCTGAAAAGAGTTAGCATTTAGCCCTTCCAAAAAGACAGTTTACCCAGGAAAGGACCCAGTTTCTTTCATATTTCATAAACTGAAAATAAGTATTCTATACATTTGCATTTCAATGAAGACTTTTACCAATTAATTTTCCAGTAAGAAAATAATAGTGATTTTTAAAAATATATTCAAATAAAATATACAATTAGAAAAATCACAACCCCTTAATTTTGAGGTAGTGTAACTGATTTGTATTTGACTGTAATTTTTTTGTATCTTTGGAAGAGTTGTGATGAGTGCCATCTCACAGGGGTGGGAACCTGCAACCTTAAGATCACAGGTGGCCCTCTTAGGTCCTCAAGTGGGGTGCTTTGACTGAATGCAACTTCAAAGAATAAATCCCCTTCACAAAAGGATTTGTTCTGTAAAACTCAGATTCGGTCAAAGGGTCATACCCAAGGACCTAGAACGCCACCTGGCAGGTTCCCCACCCCTGCCTTAGATCTAATGTGGCTGACTCTGAAAGTCTCTAACAGCCTCAGGGATCTTCTCTGAACTCCAACGCAAGGTGCCAACTCCTTTCCCTCCTGGTTGTAGCCCAAAGATCCATGGTTTTGGCTATGGGGGTGAGGAGCAGCCAATTTATAATTTAATCCCTCATTAAATATTCAGCCTCCATTCTTCCTCCTAGACCCAGCTCCCGCTACCTGGGACTGCTTTTACTGACTCAAGACCTGTGGTCGCTACAGTCACTTCCTTACCACTAGGGTTGCTGTGAGCCAAAGAGGATGAGAGAAAACTCAGGATGATAAAATATGTGGCCAGTGTGGGGAACAGACAGTGGGAGAAGGAAGACTGAAGAAATAAACTGGGGAATAAGGGATTTTTAAATGGGAGGAATGGGGTGGAGATGGGACATAGATATTTACAGTAGTAGCAGGTGTGGTGGAAAAGGTGCTAGATGAAGAATCTGAGGATCTGGACTTGAAGTCCACCTCTATCACTTATTATTTGGGAGGTGTCAGACCAGCCACTTAGCTTCCCTGGACTTGGACAAATGATCTGTACAATCCATTTCAGTTCTTAAACCTATGATTCCCCAATCCTTGCATCTACACTGTACCTTAAATGTTGAATTACAAAGTCTGAAATCCAGTCTGCACCTAAAGCTAATCCAATGTGCCACCAAAGTTCAACAGTTTCTTTGGAGATAGAAACACAAGTGGATTAGCTGAAACAATTGAAATCAGAATAACTTTAGTCAAAACTTGGATACGCACCAGGTCTGGGAGCCTTAGGTTTTCCGTTGCCAAAGTGAAGGGTGGAAGTTTGCCTTTTGGGTTGTTCTCAATCTCTCATCACCTTGTGTGTGATCAGCCTAACCTTTAAAACTTTCTGTTCTGTCTCCCAAACTTCATGGTTTTTTTTCCCCTCTTGTTAATGGACTAGTAATTGGGATGATAGAAAATGAAGCCTTATGAATCTTCCTTTTAAACGGTAATTAATAAAATGACTTTGCTAAGTTTGCCTGTACAAAATTCTGCCTTAAAATTTCTTGCAGTGCCAGGACATTTTTATGTTGAAATATTGTTGGATATTTTGAGGAAAGGGAATAACAAAAGCTTTTTTGCTGGACTGATTCATTAAGTTGGGGAGCTGTGTTGATTCAGTACAAAATGGGACCACTTGCAGTCCAACACAAAAGCTGCCCGGGGCATGCATCATCCAAGCCCCTCAAGTGAGTTAGGCTGGATTTTACATAGCTGAGCTCTTCATCTGCAAAAGTTGACAACCTGTTCAGTAATTCAGAACAGCTGTGTTCTGCTTTTTCCAAATTCCAGGCTTTGCCCTTTCCCTGCTTTCAATTAGATGGTTTCAGAACTATCACACCCATGTGTGCTGGACTGGAATACCATGAAGCATTGAGGCCAGGCCAAACCCTGTGTCCCAGGTCAGGAATGAAAGCTTTTAGCTGATGACATACTCTCCCCTGCTAATGTGTCTGTAATCAAATTCAACTGAACAGCAAATCTCTCAAGGACATTGTAAGCTTGGCAGGTGCAAGTCTGACCGGTGCAGATCATTTGGATTTTTCTGAGTTTTCTACCAAATGGAGCCTTTCTAGTTTTGTTAAGAGCAGAATGTGTAATTTCACCTTCAAGCAAGGCATAAAGCCAGCCAAGTGACTTGTCCCTAGGTCCCAGTTAAAAAAATATATTGCTTTCTTGGAGTAAAGTCTGAACTTACAATTTCATTGGCATGAGGAACTTCTGGATAAAGATATTCCCTCTACCAATGCAGGTCAACACCTTCTCTGCAACTTCGAGTCTCAGAGAGTTGCGTAGACCATTGTGACGTTGTGCCTTGCCATGTAGCCATTCTGTTTCAGAGGGCAGATGCTGTTGGCTTCAAAGCTGACTTTCTGTTCACTGCACCACACTACCTAAAACAAACAAGCAAACAAAAAAAACAAATACACCAGATTCATGTCTCAGTCATAGTTCATTACAAAAATGACTAGAAAGTCTAAAAGACTGCAAATTTTAGGCCCGAGTTAAGCTTGATCCAAGAAGTTTAATTTAGATCAGGGGACTTTTCCATTTCCAACTTGGGTCCTACAGATGCCCTCTTTCTTTTGACCCCTGGGATGGAGGGAGTAAATTACCGAAGTAGTCAAAGGTGTTGACAGAGTGAAGACTAGAGTGATGTCTTACTCTGTCTGGAAAGCCAGGGTTTTCCAAAAGTGCTTGCTAAAGGCTCAAGCATGATTTTGCTTACGTGAGAGGTATTTGTGTGGTTCAGCATAACAACGTGTAGTCACAAGAGATAGAATCGAACTCAAACAACAACACTTATGGATGGGCAGTATGTCTCCAGTCAGCGAATTGCTGCTCAGCTCTTTTGTGTATGACATAATTATTCCTGGTAGTTGCAGACATGACCAGAGGAAGCCCCAAGAAGAGAAAAAAAAAGTCCAGCTCCCTAGAAAATAGACTGATTATGCATTTGCACGCATTACATACCTGAGATACATTGGGGGAATCCTGATAAGACCGATTAACACGAATCAAAGGCTTGTGCTTAAATTCCAGTAAGCCCACCAGAGAATACTAATATTTTCTGACTGTATGATTTGTGAGTTTGAATTTCAGCCAAAGAGCAAGAATGTCTAAGGAAACACCCATGAATATTTTCCATATCTATCCTGTGTCACATGCACAGAATTCATTTTTGTCAATGCAAATCATTTCTTTAGAGCAAGGCAAAATGGGATAGTTGGTCTTCACCTTAGATTTCTCCCTGGTTTCCCCATTTTAAATGATCCTAGTCACTAGAAGGAGAGTAGTTAGTATAGAAGGGTCTTTGTGTGGTGCAAATTGTTCGTGAAAGACAATAAAGCCTGTGTTTCAGAGGTGTGAGGGATACAGAGAACATGGGTCATCTTCCCTCGGGTTTTCCTGCTAGGTTTTATTAACTATGTGCCCATATTCTCTTCCATGAAGACTCTATGCAATGGAGGGAGAGCATGACCCTGGTTCATGGCTTAACTGTTAGGATTTTCTGAATTTGTGATATTCTGTTTTATTTATTTTACTGTAATATTATGATAATTACTTTTGCCTTTTGGTTAAGTAAGTGGTTCATGTTTAGAAATATAATAGCCCTGTTTGATTAAATGGATGCCATCTTGCATGATTATTAAAATTTAAGGAAGCTTCTAATATAGCAAAATGTGAAGCCATCACAGGAAAACTTGTAAGTTTGAGGGCTATTGAGTGTGCAAATTCAGATGACTCATTTTGAAGATTCTCTTTAAATCAATATAAGGAAGTTTATCATCATGAGAGTTTAGTGTATATACACACATACACACAATTACAAAATATATGCATATGCTAAAGGTAGTGTTACAGCTGAAGGAACTTTTGTGCGTGTATGTGTGTTTACCTTTTCTCTATGTTTTGTGTATAATATACAGCCATGTTATCATTACACACCCTTTAAGAATCCAGTTAGAAGACTGACATATATTCATACATATACACACATTTCTCCGGATTCCAGATCCAATGGGAAAAGACACAGTCAGCATGTTCACGTCCTATATATGCCATAGGCTACCACTTCTTTTCTCTTCCATCATTAGCATTCTTAGGCTTTTTACAAATTTTACTCTTATCTCCACACTCTGGAACTTATGAGAATGAAATAAAATAGCCATTTGTTTGGGAATGCCTCTGGAAAGGGTATATCTTCGACCTTTTAACCACAATTTTACCACCATCAAATTGCTGTGTGACTTTGGGCATGCTGCTAATGCTTCATCTTCTAAATTTATTTAAAATAAACAAATTTTTAAAAAGGGTTTTGCCAGCCCCCTCAAAGAGCTGTTATGAGTAGTAGCAATTGGAAAATATGCAACATGTACTATACAAGAGGGAACGCTCAACTCATCACTCGGGCAATACCTCCCCTTTCTGGATTCCCAGCCCTTGGGCAACGTGAGCTCTGCTCTTAGCTGGCTGGGATATTTTAAACAAAACCACATGTTGTTCCACACGAGCAATAATAGGCCCGTTAGGCTCTTTCCCAGAAAATAGCTTTACCCAAGCTTCTTTGGTCAAACTTTGGGGATTCATGTGATAACCTTCTATTTTGTTGCTTACATTATTCCTGAGAGGTAGTAACCACATGAACGTCAACTTTCAAGAATTTTAACCTGTAGGGCAACAGTGGCACCCAGTGGCCGGCAGGTGAATTGTTTTCTCTAGCCCTTTTGTAAAGCTACTCTTACAGCAGGATAGAAGCTATCAAATCCAGCCCCCTTTTTTTTTGTCAGATTGGGAAACTGAGATCCAGAAAGGTTGTAACATACTCAAGGTCACATGGGTTGTAAGTACCAGAAGAGAGTTCACAGACTCCAGAATCAGGACTTTTTTCAGTTATATTACTACACAATGACTAACCACTCAATACTTTATTCAGTTTCTTCTGCCTTTAAATAGGAGGTGACCCTCAAAGATAGATCAGATTTATACTACGTTACCATGTTTTTGTCCCAACACACAAACACACACACACACACACACACACACACACCCTTATGCCCCATATGTATATATGCCATATATATATACATGTATCTCTGTGTATATATGCGCAGATATACATATGTATATCCCAATTTATGTCCTAATTTTATAAGAAACGTAGGGCATCATCAACAGTCTAGAAGCATTTATTAAGTATATGCTCTGTGCCAAATATAGTTATTATGTACTGGAGAAACAATAACCAAAATGAAACAATCCCCATAAAAAAGAACTTACATTCTTTTGGGGGAAGACAGCATGTACATACAGTAGAATGAATATATACAGGAGAAATACAAAATAAATATAAAATAGTTCGATATAGGGAAGGTGAGAAAGATCACTAGCAGTCACAGGTAGGGGAGGTCAGGAAAGGTGCCACAGCTGTGTGTGCCTTCTCTCTGGTATTATCTGCATTTATACTGAATTTATGTATGTACAGATTTTTTGCACATTATCACCCCTATTAGAATGTGAGTTCTTGGAGAGCAAGATCTGAGTTTTTGCCTTTCTTTGTATCCACAGTGCTTACAACAATGCACAACACAGAAAAGGTGTCTAATAAATGTTTTTGGATGACTAACTCAGCAAAGGCTGAATAGAAGGAACCAGTAGATAGGGAGGGATTGAAGATTAGAGAGAAGAAAGAGATAGTTGGGGTTATTCTGCTCAATAAGAAGGAGTGGGATTGGATCAAGGGCATGTATTGAAGGGTTGACCTTGGCAAGAAGGGTCATCTCTTCATCAGAAAATTAGAAGGGGGGGATGGAAAGGGATGATGTAAAAAGGCTTTGAGATGAAAAGAAAGATAATGAGTTCATGGTGAATGGCCTCAATTTTCTCATTAAACTAAGAGGCAAGGTCCTCAGTTCAGCAGGTATAGGAGACTGGAAGAGAGAATAAAAGGCTTGGAGTAATTTCAGTGAGAAGTGAGATAGATAGAGAAATGAACATGAAGGAGTAAAAGGACTGATCCAGTTAGGGTTCAGTTACTTAATGTGTTATGTAACCAGTTACTTTGGTTTCATGACTTCTTCCAGCTTCATTCATAAATACATGAACAGGAATAGAAAATATGAATGGACCCAGGGCTGGAGTCGGCAAAGGACAAGGGACTCCAGAGTGGAGGATGATATGAATTGAATTGGTTAACTAGAGGACTGATATTAGACAAGCACAGGGGTAGTGACCTAAGAAAATGCTAAGGGCAAAGAGAACTTGCGGAGTAATGGTGGCAAAGGGAGAGCCTGGAAATGGCAGCAAGGAATAATGACTATTATAATTATAAGAATAATGATATCCTGCCCCTCCATGGCCACAATGATAGGAAATGTGAGCAAAGATATGACCATTGTTAAAAAGCATGGCCAGTGATGAAGTGTTCTCTAGAGAAAGCCAGATTTCTGTGAGTGTAACCAATAGAATGAGAGGAAAAATTCCAGAATGAAGGGTAGTTTTTCATGGCAAAATAGGAATCCCAGAAGACTTGGTGAAAGGAGCGGGTGAGTTGGCCAAAGGGCCATAATTTATATGGATAGAGATGGGGAGGAGCTTTGATTCAGAGCAGTAGCATTGCAGTGTGAAGGCCACAGGAACTGCACTTCACATCTGAGGTATTTAGGGCCTAATTGCATTATTTTCTGATCCAGTTAAGCATCTTTTGATTCAGTACTTCTTTTAAATATAATAACTCTCTTAAAAAGCACCAGACCAGTTTCCTACTTTAGCAAGTATAGTATATATGACATAAATCAATATTTCTTTGGTCACAGGTTCTTATATTATTCTAGGATCATCATTATAAACCATGCTCTAGATATAAGTATAGTGATTATAAGACATCGGCCTGGATGTATGATGACGTTAGGTCGTATACTGGAAGTTTGATGATTAGATGCCTAATATCTAATATTTCATGGCTTGCCTCTTTCTCCTTAAAACAGATTTATTTGATAATACTGGACAATCAAAGTTATACTGTAATGTGATTCTACCTAACCTTTGTCTATGTTCCTCCGCCCCATTTTTCTTTGCAGTCTCTGAAGCCATCCAATCATGCCACCATCCAGAGCATAGTGAGAGCTGTGGGTGTCATCCCCGGGATCCCTGAGCCCTGCTGTGTGCCAGAAAAGATGTCTTCTCTCAGTATCTTATTCTTTGATGAAAATAAGAATGTGGTGCTAAAAGTGTATCCTAACATGACAGTGGAGTCTTGTGCTTGTAGATAACCTCTTGCAAGAGATTTTCCAAATGCTTAACTCAATTAATTGTTTTTAATGGACTTTTTTTGCACTTCCAATGCATTTCATTCCAAAAGATTTTTATAAATAAGAGAGAGAGAGAGAGAGAGAGAGAGAGAGAGAGAGAGAGAGAGAGAGAAAGGAAAACTGAAGATTTCCCAACCAGAAAACTGGAACTTAGATTGCTTCTGAATGTGACTGAAAGTAAGAATTTTCCTATTGTGAATCTATATCTCTATCATGAATTGCAAAACAAAAATTTTGATTTTAAATGTTAGGAGGACATCATCTTATTTTTGTAAAGGTAATTTGAAAGCCTCACCCAATGTCATAGCCATCTCCACTCCTCTGGCAGTCAAAGGTGATGAAGAACAGTCTTGCATATTGAACTAGGCTTTCTGCCTTTCAGAGATTTCGGGACAGTTCAATAAGTGCTTAATATTCCAACTGAGTTTCATTTAATCTAAAAGCCTTTGGGGATCCGGTTTCTATATAGGCTGCTATACAAATAAAGTGGGTGGAATGTGTATCTGATTGTGTGTCCATGTGTTCTCATGTGAACCCATGTTCCTGAGTCTGTGAAGGAATGCTTATTCATGTTTCATCGACTCAGTCCACACACAGTTGTTTCCTTTTGTATGCTGGCAACTATTATCCCGTCGTTGGTAAAAGTTTTGCAAAAAGTAAATGGTAAATTACTACTCTGTAGCAGGCCAGTAACCAAATTATGTGAACATATTATTGAGAATGTTTTGTTGCATTCCTGAAAAGGAAACCAACTCCTCAGTTTAAAAATCCCAAATAGAATTCCTTCCCTTTTTTCTGCTTTGGAAAGTTCATTCGTTTTTTAAATTGAATCCCCAGATTCCTTTTGAATCCATATCCTTTCAGTTATCAGTGACCTTATCCTGGCTCCTACAAGCAAAGTCACCATCAGATGTTAAAGGGAAAAGAAAGCTACAATCTTGACATCTCTGAATGACAACTTTAAAGTTTAATCACATACTCAAGTCCCGATTTCATTACATCCCCAGACCGTGAATAGATGGGTTTGGAGTCTGGCTGCTTCACTGCAACCTCCCTGAGAGAAATACCATAAATAAAGTATGTAACATTCAGAACAACTGCTTCTTAAACTGCTACTTGTCATGCATTTCTCTCCACAAACCATTGAGGCTGAAACATCTTACAGAGCTTTTGTTCTGTCTAAATGCCTGATGAGGAGGCATCTTGCTACCTTCACTGCTGCTGTGCACTCCCCATCAAGATCAATGATCCTTCTACTTGGACCTGCAGAGATCGTTCTCCCCCATTCAGCCTCTTGGCTTAAGCTCTCTGCTCTAGGAATACTGTAGGGATCAAACAAGACTGATCTTGTTTGGTCCTGAGTAAGTGAAAAAAAAGTATTGAGCAGCAGACTTCCCATCCCATCCAGGACAAGACAGGCTTTGTCTTCCTCTTCATAGTGATGTCCTTCAGGGACTGTTGGCTCTCTGCCACACCATATTAGTGCACTTCACCCATCCATATACTTCTTACCTCATGCTCTGGGAACAATAATCAAACTGATACTAACATACCAGAAAGGGTATGAAATGAGCTGGCCAATGTCGCCCCTTGCAGTTCCTGTAACTGACTAAGGAAAAAATTACCTTTCTTGGCCATTCCTTTTAGAATATAAACTCCTTGAAGGCAAGGACTATCTCACTTGTGTATTTGTGTAATGGTTTAACCTGAGCCACCATTTCCTAGCATGGCCTGTGTTGCAGGAATATCTTTAGACAGCCCAGTTCTAGAATTTTGTTCCCCATATCTTCAAGGAGGCTGATTTTTCCATTTGGGCGGAGAAGGAAGCAATTCATGGATGGGCACCCACTCCTCCATTCACTTAACTTAACTAAAATGGACATATTGGGCTAAAATTATGTCTACCCACTAAACATTTGATATTTTCAGTTGAGGGGTGTGATGCTTTTTAGGGATTCAGGACAAAAGCTACTTTCCCTGGTTACTCCAAAGGGGGAGATAACAGCCTACTCTGGAACAGCTTAGATCCCTCTCACCAAACACTTAATACACAAAAAGACAATCACAGATATTGAGCAAACATATTTATCCAAGTAAGCCATAAAACAGAAATTGGAAGCATTGCACAGGTTAGTGTAGTTTATAGAAGAGTAATCAAACTTTTCAGTTCTGAAGCAAGATAAAATTTCAAATCATCTCACAGGAGAGCTACATTTAACAGTCTCTAGGGATGTGGGAGGAGGTGGGGAGGAATCAAGGGACATATGGGAGAAGGAGTTTTCCCCATGAGCCTATGGTTCAGGGAACTCCCAATGAGCCATTCAAATGTTCCTGCCTTATCTCCTCCCTCAACTTTATTGGTTCAGTGGTCTCTTATTCAGTCAGGGGCCACCTATTTGTACCATGATAGGGGATGCCTGTTAGGCAGCAGTCAACTTGCTTGGTGCAGAAAATATTAAGTTTGTATCCCTAGTTCTTTTCATTGGCTAGAGATTTAGCCATCAATTGGTTTAAAAATTGTGCTGCATAAATTCATTCTGGAACTCTTCCCTGAGAATGGGCTCAATTGGAAGGAAGAAAAAGAGCATTTATTAAGTGGCTACTGCATTCCAGGCACTGGCATTTTCTGATTGGTCAGTAAATGGGTAGGTACATGACTCCATCATGTAGTCCTTTGGAAGGACCCCACACCATGCTTCACATGCATCCACCCACACATCTTGGCACATCTTGCCATCTCGACTCTACCTATCTGCCCTCCTACACCCCAACACTTTCCATCTTTTACTCTATGAAGAGTAGTCACTTCTATGCTACCTACCACTGCTTCTGTAAAGGACAAGACCATGAACTGCCCTATTGCTCTGTTCACTATCTCTGTGAGTTCTTAGGAAAAATGCTCCCTAGAGTGTAAAACCCTAGACTGTCTCATTTTTGCCTGTGAAGTCCCAGTATCTAGTGCATTGTAGGTGCTTGATAAATGATTTTCATTCAATTATATCGGCCAATTAGAGTGAAATATACTTATGAGAAGCAGCAAGACATAGTGGGGAAAGAACTGGACTAAAAGAATTTAGGGTCTAGCACCATCTCAGCCTTTTATGACCCAAGTTTATCCATTCATTCATCTTTTCAGTAAAGTAAATGAACATCTGCTATGTTCTAGGCATTAATGTATCTATTTAACATTGGCAAAGCATTTTACCTCTTTCCTAATTTCTAAAATGATGGGCTAAGCCAAATAATCTTGAAAGCTGTTCCAGTCCGTGATTCTGGTTATTTCATGTGTATTACAGGAGTTGGTTTCATTCCAAATACCCATATTTGTAAAACATGCGTTGATTGTGCCTATGCTTTGGAATGTGGTAAGTGTGGTGTGTTGCCCTGGTTCGGATAGCATTGCAAATAACTAGAGACTCCTCCACTGAAGATTACTGTAAAGTGGCTCCTTGGTGTATGTGAAGGCTTATATGCATATGTACTCTCCCTATATAAATGTCAGAAGAGTTTAAAGACAGTTCTAGATGATAAAGTACACGAGTGTGCCTATTTATTTGTGGGAAAATGTAGTTCATTTTTCTCTGACATTGAATCGTTCAAGAGATGAAGAAAGGAAGAGCCAATTTTAAAGAAACATCATTACAAATTTCAAGGCAGAAGCAACAGTGTATGCTAGAAATGTATTAGTGGCCACTCTATCAAATTGAATCCAAGAAGGAAATGGGAGAGACAACTGGCATTAAGTAGGTTTGACCAAAGTACTTTGGGTTCAGTTGCTATAGAAGTGGGTCACTGAAAGTTCCTGGTTTTCTAGTGTAAAGTGGTAAATGCCAAGCAAATACTGGAATCTTTTTAGGTCTGAAGTCTTGTTTGGGAATCTGATTATCTCTAAGCTTTTATGGGAGTAGACACATAAAAGGAATTGTTTTATGGCTAGAATAAATGACTTGCACTTTCTCCTCTTATGACAAGTCAAAGCCAGTTACCAAACAGACCCTAAAATCCAAATAAATCCCCAACTCTGTAAAACTATCTGTCCCAGATGATAAAGCATTTATTTTAATCAGCATTTAATATGACCAATTTCGAGTGAAAGGGATTTTGACAGTCCTTTGGAATTCACAGTAATAGGATTTGACCAAGGGTAGTTTATAAATGTCCCTATCAGTTTTATCTCTCCCAGATGAAAGATGTATGATGGCTGTGATGGGGCCTTTTGGGAAGGCTGCAATTCTCATGGGTGAGCAGAAGGTAGAGTGAAGGAAATGTGTTCTTAAGAGCAATGTCTTCCCCTCCCCCAACCCCAGTCCAGCCAATATTAATTTTTAAATAGGTCACATGTTTAAACATAATTAAGGACCAGGGCACACTGCTGAAATCACAAGTCCTTCCTGAAAAACTGGGTGAAGGTGGTGGGGGAGGGGGGAGGATGGGTCTAGTTAGGAGTCTCCTGAAAGGGCCAAACATGGGAGTGTCACAAGAGAATCTCATCTCACACACAAGGTACCAGCTAATGAAGTAGGATCCTGGATGTTCTTTGAGATATTATCTGTCTCTCAGGATTAGTGTGAGGAAAGTGCTCTGAAAACCTTCAAGTATAAGCATCACAGGAGGATTTGTGATCATTACTGACCTTACCTTTATATCGACCATATCTCTCTTGTAGCTTCCCAAATGTGTGTGTGTGTGTGTCTATGTCACAGGAGGGTAGAATTCTAAAGGATTCAGAGACCAACGGATCCAATCCGTCATTTTACAGATGAGGAAACTTATTCCTAAGGATGCTAAGACAACTGCCCAAGATAACTCAGGTGGTCAGTAGAAGAGCTAGGATTTGAACTCGGGTCCTGTGACTGATACCAAGTTCAGCACTCTTTTCCCATACACAGTTTCCAGGGCTTCTTCCCAGAGATTACTGCCAAAGAACCAGGGTATCACCTACTACAGGGCCTTCTTTTGCCACCATCTTAAATCTGAATAAAAATGGCCACCTAAGTCACTATCATCCTTAGAATCTGCTTTGCTAAAACTTGTATTAGAAGTGTAGACATCACAAGATCCAGCATTTTGAAAATTGAATTTGGATTTTAGATTCCAGTATGGACTATAATAATCCAAGAAATTTATTTCTAGTTAACTAGATTTCAGTGACATTTATCCTTAAGCTTTATTTTTTTCCTTTATGCTATTTCTGAATAAAGGTGTCTATTGTCAATCATGTATTAATCTCATGGGCAATTGTCATATAGAAGACCTATGTATCAATATAACATGTTGTGAATAGCCATATTATTCATTTATGTAGTCTATGGGCTTTCATTTTTCTGTATCCTGGTGGTTCATTAATGAGTGACAGTCTCCTCTCTAACAAAGAATAACTAATGCCTGTACATTAGTTTCTTCCTGAGCCAAGGCTTGATTTAAAGACTGTCCTGAGCTAGGAAAAATGTCTTAAATTGCATCTACTATTGATCAGTGAAAAGCATGGAATAAGCAGATGTCTATGTATTTTTCCTGGGTATTTTATTTTAATGTAGTTGATGGAAAATTAAATGACATCATCTCCTTTAAACCAAAACAATAACAACAAAAACACACAAGTTCTTGTAAATGTTTTAACGGAGAATTTTGTGCTTGTACAGTTTGCTGCAATTCTATATATATTTGTAAATGGAAAGAAACTTTAAAGATGCTTTTAATTTATTTTATGTCTGTTGCCTTCCTGTACTAGTAATAATTTAGGTGTTAAAATAGATTGTTTGCAACTGCAGTTACCAATAAAATGAGAAGACTCGTGTCTTTGGTTAAGTTCATCTAAAAGACATACATAGCACAGTGAAAATAAGTACATGGGATATATCAGCTTTGCAGTATTTCCCTCTGATGTTGGAGAGCTTTTCACTACAAATTATGAAAATAATAAAATTACTTAATTGCAACTTTTTTCCTTCATTCTTTTTTATGCTTGGGGAACAAATAATTTTCAAACAACTTTAGATTTTTAATATATAGATTATATGGTGGTTTGTATTGCAGCCTGATGATTCAGACAGGCTTAATAGTTTCTTTCAAATGGTATCTAGAAATGTAAGGTTCAAGGGGGCAAACTTTCAGACTACTATTAATATAATAAAGCCTAGGAATTGTGCAAAGAGGGTGACATGTTAGGACCCAGAGGAGCACAGATTCCCATGAACATCCCAGTTATTCTTGAGATGAACCAGAAGGCACAATAATAAACAAGCAAGAAAAAGCTACAAACTCCCATTTGGTCCAGGATGGGGGTGGGGGGAAATCAGAATTGTATGGAAAGTAGAGTGGAGATAAGATATGGGAGGGGAATGACTATATATGAAACAGCCTGATCCCACAGCAAAAGATGGGGATGGAGTAGTTTTCAGCATAGACAACCAAAAGGCCCCATTCTTAGAAGGAAAAAAGGAAAGACCATTACTCAGACTTAGCACAGTGACCCCATCAAAGGCCAAAGACGGGCAAGAGTAGCCTGTAGGCAACTCATACTTGTCTACACACAGGCAGCCCACATGCAGCCCACCACCCAGGCAACTTTGACTCAAATCACAGAATGAAACAAAACCAGAAAATTTCTGCAGAATGGGACCTACTCAGCCTCAGAATTCAAGATCAAGAGTACAACGTCATCCAAGAGTAGAAGCATGGAATCTGAACTCTAGCACATGCCCCAGATTCTAAAAACTGAGGCTGAATATGTAAGTAAACAGGAGAAAATGTCCAACATGACAAATAAATGCATAAATGAATGAATGAATAGATAGGTAGATAAACAAACAAACAAATAAAAAGTTTGGACTTAAATACCATCTTAAATTTGGATCTAATTTTGTTGAGTAAAACTGGCTACCTATGTCACTATCATCCTTAAAACCTCCTTTGCTAAAACCCATACTAGTCCTGTAAATGTCACAGGATCAAGGATTTTGGAAATTGACCTGAGATTTTACATTCCAATATGGACTACATTTATTCAAGACGGCCAAGAAGACCAGAAAAGAGTAAATCCATAATCAGTCATAGTTGAGCTTCAGAGAAAAGGACATCTGGCCACATGAAGTATACAAGGTCTTAGGCTACATACAAGAAATTAAACAAGAATAAAAAATGGAATAACTAGGGAAGAAAATTAATAACTTACAACAGACACTGACAAATCTTACTTAAGGAATTCAATGCCCTAAAAATTAGAATGGGCCAAAAAAATTCCATGAGACAACAAGAAATATTCAACCAAAACCAAAGCCTGGGCAGGTTAACAGAAGAAAAAATAACAAATATAACATTGAAGACAATGGACCTGAAAAATAGGTTAAATAGAGATAATCAAAGAATTGTTGGACTATCTGAAAATAATGCCCAATAAAAAATTTTTTGTACTTTGTAATTTTGTAATTTGTAATTGTAAAATAATTTTTTGTAATTAATTAATTAATTTTTAGTTTTCAACATTCACTTCCATTAGATTTTGAGTTTCAAATTTTCTCTTCCTATCTCTCCTCTCCACCTCCAAGGCAGCATGCAATTTGATACAGGCATATTTTCACATTAGTCATGATATGAAGAAGAATTAAAACTAATGGAAAGAACCATGAAGAAGAAAAAAAAACAAAACAAAATAAGAGGAAATAGTCTGTTTTGATCTGCATTCAGACTCTAAAGTTCTTTCTCTGGATGTGGACAGCATTTTCCATTGTGAGTCTTTCTGAGTTGTCTTAGATCCTCATGTAGCTGAGAACTAAATCTATCAAAGTCAATCATCACACAATGTGGCCGTTACTGTGTGCAGTGTTCTCTTGGTTCTGCTTATTTCATTCAGAATCAGTTCAAATAAGTCTTTCCAGGTTTTTCTGAAGTCCACCTGCTCATCATTTCTTACAGCACAATAGTGTTCCATTACATTCATATACTACAGCTCCTTCAGCCATTCCCCAATTGATGGACATTCCTTCAATTTCCAATTCTTTGACACCACAAAAAGAGCTACTATTACTATTTTTGTACATGTGGATCATGTTCCTGTTTTTATGATCCCTTTGGGTGATATATCCATCTTTTTAAAAAATCATAAATGAAAATTGTCCATATTTCTTGGAACCAGGATGCAAGGAAAATAGAATCTACCAGTCATCTCTTAAAAGAAGCACCAAAATTACAATCCCCAAGGTCAGAGCTTCCAGGTCAAAGAAAAAATGCAGCAAAGAGCCAAAAACAAAACATGTTTAACCATCTTTTGTCTATTTCAGATGAAAGTCAGGGATGCCTATTTCCCCATCCCTCCCTTCATGTTTTGTTATTCTTCATCTAATGCAAAAACAATGAATTATGAAGATAATAAGTTCCCTCTCTTTCTTCTTTCTTTTCCCTAAGACAGTCCCGGTCCCTCACATTTTCTGTTTCTCCCCAAACTATCAAACCAGACCCAAAACATGCCCTAAGCTATTTATTTAACTATTTTATTTAACTTTCTCTATAGACCTTGAAACAATAGGGCATTGAGAACACACTTGTTTCACCATTCCCCCATTAGCATGTAAACAATGCATCTTCTTATAGTCCCTTATAATTTTGCTCAGGCTGCCACAGACATGAGCACTGTGCTGCAGTGACAGCATACTGGGCTGTAACATAGCTGTAATAGAGGGGACAAAAAGAAGAAAAGCAGAGGGACGAGTTTCTGGATTTCATATAGAGCTCAATCTCATTCCCCACCCCACTTCTCCACCCAGAGCCTTTGAAACTCAAACTACAGGAATCAGCTCCATATTACCAGTGGAAACTCTGAAATACTGGTGCAAGAACAGATAACTGAGGAATAGAGGGAATGGACAGAAGACCAAGCCAGGGAACCATGTGTAGGGGGAAAGCTGTGCAGAACTCTACTGAGCCTGAGAGAAAGAATTCAGTATCCATCTATGGTCAGTTCTGTCCCTCAAAAGTTGCCTGAGGCAGAGACCTAGGCTGGTAATTCAGGAATGCCCAGCATGAAAGGAGGATGAGATGCTTTGAGATCTAAGCCCCAAAGAAACCACCACCAGACAGGAGGGAGTTAGAAAGTGAGCAACGGAGAAATAAAGGGATGGAAATGACTGAAATTGGTTCTGGGGGCAGAGCCAAGATGGCGGCAGCGTAGAAGCAGCAGCGTCCCACAGCTCCCACGCAGCCACCCTAAACACCAATAAAAATATGACACTGGACAAATTCTAGGATTCTGAAACTCAAAAAATACAGAAAACACACCTCTCACGGAAGGCAGCTCGGCAGCAGGGGATCATCCCAGCAGGACACAAGTGGAGGCCAGCCCAGCTTGAAACCAAAACTGAGGCCAGGCCCCAGGAAGGAGGAGCCAAGCCTAGCAGTAGCCAGTCTACAAGAGAAAAGAGCTACAGCCTGCAGCAACTCCACGTCTACCAAGGTGTGAAAAATAGGGATTAGAGAACGGCAGCTAGCAGGAGGGGCTCATCCCAGGCTGGGAGCTGAGACCAGCCCAGACAGAAACGGCCATGTGGAGAGCCTCCCAAGCATCAGCGTGAGTCTACTTCAGAGAACATCTAAAGCACCTGGAGCAATCTGCATAAGCCAGGATTAAAGGTCAGTGAAAGTGAGTGAAGCTTTCAAGCTAAATTTGGAGGAGGAAAAGCAGTTCGGCCAATCGACCCCCAGGGCAAGGAAGCAGTGGCAGAAGGGCAGAAACTGCAGTAATGGGCTGGATGCCCCCATTAGGCTGCTTCAGAGCCCCTGGTCTGTGGATCCCGCAGGGGGGCTGAGTCGATCGATCAGGGCCAAGTGCTCTTGCATTGAGCATCCTGGATCCAGATCGTGGTCTTGGGTGGTGGTCCTGGGGAGCACTTTCAGCAAGCCAAAGCTAGGGGAGGGGGCAACACCCCTCTAATAGCTCCAGCAGCAGTGAAACCCCCAGTGATTTGGAACAGAGCTTTCCCCCGTGGAAGCAGAGTTTCACAAAGCTTAAAAAAAAACCCAACCAATTAATTAGCTGGCCAACATGAGGAAAAGGAAGCAAAATAAGAAGAGCAATAAAACTCTAGAATCCTTTTTTGTGGACAAAAAGAATCAAAGCATGGAACGGGAGGAAGATAACACAGTCAGAACTCCCACACCAAATGCTTCCAAGACACTTGAAGAATGCCTAGTAGCTATAAATAATCTTAAAAAAGAACTTTGAAAAACAAATAAGTAGAGTAAAAATTGGGAAGAGAAATGAGAATGATGTGAGAAAACCACGAAAAGAGAGTCAACAACCTGACTGAAAAAAACAACACTTTAAAAAAATAGATTAACTCAAATGGCAAAAGAGACCCAGAAAGCCAGTGAGGAGAAGAATGCCTTAAAAAGTCAAATTTT
>CM053601.1:19435237-19452452 GCA_028646575.1 Pseudocheirus occidentalis
AACCATAAAATTATTTTTGTTGCTACTTCATCACTGTAATTTTGCTACTGTTATGAATTGTAATGTAAATGTCTGATATGCAGGATGTATTTTCATTGTTACAAATTGAACATAACCCACAGGTTGAGAACCACTGAGCTAGAGGGAGCCTTTCCCATGCCCGCTTAATGCTAGTGCCTTCCCTCTCTTAATTATATATATATTTATATTGGTAAAGTTGTATATTGATTCAACCATTCTGGAAAGCAGTTTGGTACTATACCCAAAGGACTATACAATCATGCATACCTTTTGACCAAGTAATACCACTACTAGGTCTGTTATCCCAAAGAGATTTAAAAAAAAAGGAAAAGGATCTATGTGTATAAAAATATTTATAGCAGCTCTTTTAGTGGTGGCAAAGAATGGGAAACTGAGGGAATTTCCATTAACTGGGGAATGGTTGAACAAGTATATATAATTGTGATGGACTCCTATTGTGCTTTAGGAAATAATGATCAGAATGCTCTCAGAAAAACATGGAAAGGCTCACATGAACTAATGCAAAGTTAAATAAGCAGAACCTGGGAAACATTGTCTACAGTAACAGCAATATTTTATGATGATATACTATGAATAATTTAGCTATTCTCAGCAATACAATGATCCAAGACAATTCTGTGGGCCTTATGATGAAAGGTGTTCATCTTCAGAGAAATAACTTGGAGCACCTGAATGCAGATCAAAGGTACTTTTTCTTTATTTTCTTTATTTTGTGGGGACTGGGGGGTTGTCTGTGCTTTCTTTCACAGAATGGAGTCAGAGCATCTAAGTCTAAATCCCAGTTCTACTCACTACTTGTGTGACCTTGAGTAAGTGCCTCAGATCCTCTTCTGTTAAATGAAGAAGCTGGACCAGATGTCCCTCCCAGATCTATGTGCATAAGTGTACAAGCCATTCAAACTCTATTAAAAATGGAAATTCACTAACATCCAAGTCAGAGATAAAGGTGAGTTCTTTTGGGTGAACACAGAACATCCATTTAAAAACTGAGTCACAAAGACAGTCCAGGGAAAGGCTAAGAGAGCAGCTGACCAGAAGGTAGGGTAAAGGCAGACTCCATTGGTGGGGAAGGAAGGCTGTACTTTGTTTTCATCAGACTCCTTCATTTGTATCAGCAGCAACAATCATCAAATAAAAACAGCAACTCAAGAACCAGTACGGTGTTTCCACATCCTTCAATTTGTATAGAATTTTGACTCAGTTGTGTCACCACTAGATGGAGTCCAGATATCAGCTCTGGCCAGTGAACATCCATACAAGGGAACCAGGTTGCAGAATTGTGAGACTGCTGAAAGACAAGCTCTCAGCACAAAAGCATTCCCAGGCTCAGTTTCTCCTTTCTGTTAATAAGCACAACTATACAAAGGACTGTAGGACATGGGGGCGGGTGGGAAGGGAGAGGGGGAGAGAAAAACTTGGGAAGAAAAGAAGTTGATGTTTATTTTGTCAAGAACTCATCACTGAAGAACAAGAACCCAACACACTACAACAGCTGGATGTAATGGCAAATGTGAAGAATTCATTGAAGCACGGGAAACTTCACAAAAACTGATGTATCAAAACTGATTCAAAGAAGCAGAACAATATGCACAATGACTTCAGTAATGTAAAGGGACAAATTAAAAAGGTCCTGAATAATGAAAAATATCTCATGTTTCTTGGCAGAGATGTGGAAGACCAGCAGGTGAGAATATTATCTATTTTGTCAGACATGGTCACTGTATGGTGCATTTCTGCTTGATTGTCTTTCTTTGGGTAGTATGGATGCAGAGTGTTTTGAGAAGTTATATATATATATAAAGACATTTTTAAAAATCATATCATTCATTTATAATCGTCATCTCCGTTGGGACTTGGGGAAACTCATGAAACTCCCTATACCCCCTTCCATACATTCTCCTCCTCTGAGGTCTTTCAGGGCTGCTAGTCACATTGTACATGCAGTCTTTCCTGATCTTCTCCTCTGCCCACGAGTTCCTTTGTACTGATTGTGTGTCTGTACATTCACAATCAGTAACACTGTCATGCACAATAGCTAGCTTTTATATAGCTATTTAAGGTCTGCAAAGTGCTTGACATATGTTACCTCATTCAGTACCACAATTCAGTGAGGTTGGGGCTACCATCCCCATTCTGCAGTTGAGAAAACTGAGGCAGATGGCATCTGTGGCAGAATCTGAACTCATGTCTCCCTGACTATAGGCTTAATACTACCATCCACTACATACACCAACTGGCTGTTTTAGGTTGTCTCTTGACAGATGCAAACTTCTTGAGGACAGGGACTGTGTAATTATTACCATTATATTCCTGGCTTCTGCATAGTCCTTGGCACATGGTAGGCATGTAGGCATAGTAGGCTTTTGGATTAGTGTTAAAGTGCTATTTCCTTTTGCAGACTTTGTGAACTGATGTCTCAAAACTGAGAGCATTCCCTGAAAAGGATGAAATGTTTTTACTTGAGGATGAATTTCCAGACACACCAGGGTAGGGAACCTGCAGCCTTAAGTCTCCACCCCTGCACCAGAGAATAAGTTCTATGGCCTTATATTTAATCAAGGATTGATTAAACAGCAATATTTGCTCATGGTGCTTTACCAATTAACCAACTATGATTTATTGCACCAATACGCAGGACAAGTCAGCACAACTGATAGGAAGGATCACAGAAATAACAAACATGAATTTAGACAAACTTTGAGAGATAGCAGAGGATAGAACAGCCAGGGGTCCGTGGGGTCATGAAGAGTCAGATACGACTGAACAATGAAAATCCTGTTCTTAGCTTTGAATAATCTGATTGGCTTAATTTCTAACATTTTCCCTGTTTGACCAGAACCTTCCAAACCCTTTTATTTCAAAACAGAAGCAAGGCTGGGAATGTAACCAAAAGCAAATGAACAGAATGGAAAAACTGGGGATTGACCCCCCCAAAAAAATGGAGGGAATTGCAGGTTAGATAGTCCTTGTTTAAGCTAGAGCAGAATTCTCCAATTTTTTTGAATAATGTGTAGCTATCGGGAAAACATTTTTGGAGAATAGCCTCTCAATTTATGCATAGCTACTTATTTATAATTTATACACATGTGCCACTGTACTAATAATGAACACCATAATACTCGTACAAAACAGAAAATTTTAAGGATGAGATGAAAGTGAAATAATATTTGAACCAAGTGTCAATAGGGAGCCACCAGAGTTTATTAAGTGGGGAGAGAGTGACATCGTCATATCTGTGCTAAAGGAAAATCACTTTGGCAGCTGAAGGAAGGGTGGCTTGGAGTGGGATAGAATTGAGAAAGAGGTGAAAGGTGAGGAGATGTCAACCTACCCAAGAAATGCTATGGAGGTAGAAAAGAAAATAGCACAACTGATATGTGACCTGAGAGAGAATGGGGTGTCAAAAATGAAAGGTTGAATCTAGGTGATGGAAGAATGGGGGTGCCCAGAGCTGTGGGTCTGGAAGGAAAATTGAGGTTAGTGATATGCCTTCTATGCCTTCACTGCCCAAGAGTAGAATGTTTGTCCTCCCTGGGGCCACCTGCTGTAATTATGAGATAATTCTAGAAACAAGGAGTGGGTGGAGTTAAAATAGTTTTAACAGAGAGTTTTGTCCTCACCTCCTTCCTGCTTTCTTCACAGATTCCTCATGGATAAACAAGGCTTCTACATGATTCCATAGAGAGAAGAGTTTCATATCAAGCCAGTTCTCAACTGTCACTTCCAATGGCCAGTTTAATTCTCATTTTCCTACTAGTCTATCTGTAGCTCTGCCCTTAATTAGACTAACAATTTTCTATAGTTTGACACCTGTGTTGGAAGTAGATTGGAAATGAACCTGTTTCAACACCTGTTTTCTCACCTTGAGAGGAGCAAACAAATATTTCAGCAGCCCAGTTGTCCTCCAATGTGGGGTAACAAAGGAAAGTGGTGTGAGAGAAAGCCGGAGAGGTAGGTTGACACCAGGCGATGAATACCAGGCTAAGGTGTATTCTAGCTGGTAGGCAATAGGAAATACTTGAAAATTTTTAAGGAGAGGAATAAAATCAGAGTTGAGCATCCAGAAGAAACATGTAAACCTATTTCTTCTCATCTGATATTCACTGGAATTGGACAAAACCTTGTTCAACATTAATCTTTAGAATAAACTCTCATATACCTAACAATGATTATTTTCTCATCTTCTTTGGATTTTTTTAAGCCCTTAACCTCATTTGCATTTACTTATAGGACTTATTCTTCACACACATTCTTTTATCCAATTCCTTTTTACTCCAGTGTGTGAAATTTCATCAATTTGGAATTTCCCTACAATAATACAGTTTGCATCTCATGCCTCCCCATGGTGAAGATACCAATGAAGCACTCTGATTGTCCACGTACCATCCCTTTATGTTATCTTTGACTCCTGTTCTTTAGCGTTCCTGGTTGGTTAAATGGGGCAATTTGCTGATACATTCATCATGTGCCTTTCCCGTTGCCTTGTGTGTGAATCATACCCTTAATTCTTTCGAGGCAGTGGTCTTCCACCTTTCAGTGCCAGCAAGCAATACTGGTAAAATGTTAGCATCAAAAAATGGACCTTTGCTTTCATAAGAAGCTTTTGCTCAGTAAGAGCTTTAAAATCTGCTTTGAGCAATCCAGCAGTTTCTTCATGGCTCCTTAAAAATAAAAAGAAGCCAAATCATATAGAGAATACTAAAAAAGAAACTCACTAAGGGCTTGACTAAGGTGGGGAGGTTCCATTCTACATCTTTCTAGAACGTTCCCATTAACACACCTTAGCACTTACCTGTTATTTAAAAAAATGACATAACATTGTGGAGTCACATTCTCATTTAAGATACGTAGGTTTCTCCTAGTGATTCTCATTTCTTCTACTTTATTTGCAAAATAGGGTTTTCCTCTTAACTCTTCCATACACTTTCTTCTTGTATTTTTCCATCATTGGCTTATATACAGCTCTTTTGTTCCTCCATAAGAAGTTTAAATCTTCATTTGGTTGTTACCCAAACAAATTCCAGTGTCGTTTATTTTTAACTGTACTATTTTTTTTTTCAATTTAACAAGGAATATTTAAGTAAACAAAACTATGTTGTTACTCATGGCATCAAAAACACAAAACATTCTGGTCAGTTTTGAGCTAAGCATTTGCAGATATTTCAAATGTCATGGACTGTTTAGTTAATCTTGATGGAAACATGTTGCCAGCACCAAAGGAAAATTACAAATGACTTCAATTATTCAGGGAACTAGGATTCCAAATGATTTCTTTCCCCTGCTTAGAGCTTCCATAGCCTGACAAGCCAATGTGTCTATTATGTTTAAATTCAAAAATAAATTTATGTCATCAAATTTGGGTCATACATTTCAGTATTTAAAATACTATGAAGAGCCACAAAATCTAAAAAAAAAAAGAGAGAAATATCTTCAAAGGCTCATTATCATGGTTTTATAACACGGCCAACAGTTAGTAGTTATACCATGAGGCTTTATGCAAAAAGGTTAGAAAATCAAATATTTGATGACCATTTGATCATTAGTCAGTGATTTGCATTTTTAAAAAGTATTAAGAGAATGTAATTGGTGATGATTAGGACTGCTTAGACCTTTAAGGGAAGCCCCACCCCCCCAGAAGTGAGCATGTGCCCTAACCCCTACAATCCCCAAGGACTGGAGCTACATCCACAATGACTGACCATTGACAGCTGGGAGAAGGGGCAGAGTTGCTGCCTCACAGGGCTCTGTAAGAGGGAATTGTTTTACAAGTCACCTTTATTAAACCATTTTCATCCTTTTTTCCCCCTCACACTTCCTCTCCCTTAGACTTCTCTCTGTCCTGGTTGGAATGAAAGAAGGAGGTCAAAGGAAAGAGAAAGGGGTATCTTCTCTCCCCTCAAATAGGAGCAGAAAATGATAACTGCCAGCAGCTGGTCTGAGATAGTGGACCACGAAAGGCAGTCTCTGCACCTGAATTCAATCTCAGCTGCCTTTCACCTTCCTTTCCTGAGCACAGGTTAGAGATGAACTATCCCGAAAATGCCAGTATCCATCCTTTCCGGTGTTGCCTCTTGGGTAATCCTGAGTTCAAGAGACAGGCACTGGGATCAGAGAGTGAGGTTTCCCTGATAGTGTGTTTCTCTGAGAAGCTTTCCAGCAATACAGCTGGGGCACTAATGTGATGTCTCCTGGAACCTGGAGCTCTGGACCTCTCCACCCCTCCACGATATTCCTAAGTGAGTAAGAAGCAATTTCCCCCAATGTAAATGGGGAGGGTTTGTTCAGCAATTCCCCAAAGCCTATTACCTGCCACGCAAACCTCTCTGAATGTTCTGTTTTCTGTATTTCTTCATGGGCACTTGTGTCCTTTCGATCTTATATATTTTCTATGACTCTTAAATTAAAGCCGTTACCACATCTGATCCCAATGAATAACTTGACAGGAGAAAACCCAATCATCCACCTTTAGGAAGACCTAGCAATCACTCATACCTAGATTTTCCTGGAGAAATAAAGGTATAATAATCCCAAGAGAAAAAGTGACCCATGGAGTCCAGCACCCAGGACCTGATTTAGGGCTGGATATACCCAGATTCCTTTGAGAGAGTGCTGAGAAGTGAATGATGAGAATATTTTGTGCATTTTGTGTACCACACAACTTAAAATTTTCTTTACTAGTTATGGACTCCATTTCATGAGTGTGTGACCTAAAGTCAAGTAGTGTCACTTGACCTCTCGTAGAAGCTGACAAGACTCAAATCTAGAAAAGACCTCAGAGATGGAGTCCAACTTCCTTTTACAGGTGAGTCAAGTGAGGTCAGAGGAGGAAATGAATTTTCCAAGAGACACACAGTCCATCAGGTGCAAAGGCAGGATCTGGATCCAGATCCACTTGCCCACACTGGATGCTCTTTCCACTTTCCCACACTGTCTCTCTTGGAGAAGAACTACAAGTAGGCAAGATTGAACTACCAAGTGAGGTAAGGAGAATGGAAAAATTTTAGAGTGTAGAAGATGACAGTGGAGCCCCTCAAATATGCGTGTGTAGATATATAAATATATATCTACACACACATATATACATACATATGGAATATATATAATCCCTTAAACTCTTCTTTCATATTGTGTGCTGTGTCCTGGGAAAAAGTGCTAAGTGTGTACAGCCTCTAGAAAACAAGTTTGAAAAACAAGAAAAAAGTAACTAACTTTTTTAAAAAACAAGAAAAAACTAACTATAAAGGAAAGGAAAAAGCATGTACATAATATCTATGATGTGCCAGGCACAGTGCTAAGCAATCTTTTACAAATATTATCTCATCTGATCCTCACCACAACCCTGGCAGGCAGATGCTACTATTATCCCATTTTTACAATTGAGTAAAGTGAGGCAAACAGAGGTTAAGTGACTCATCCAAGGTCACGCCATTAGTAAGTGTCTGAGGTTGGGTTTCAGCCAGGATTTCCTGACTTCACCCCCATCCCTCTGTCCACTACACCGCCAACTGCATCTGCTGTAACACAATAATGCCCATAAAGAAATCGCTTAAGTAATGGTGGATAATCATAGGCATGGCAAATTTGTGGCTGTTGTGTCTCTTTAATTTAGGATTACTCATGTTGTCCAAGAACTACAGCTGTGAAAATTCTATGAGGAAAATGTATCTATTAGAACTGTACAGATACACTTAATACATCCGCTTCTTATATTCGTAACTTCTCAGTTTAAATACGTAATTTAAATATATGCGTACATACATATATATTTACATACAAGAAAATTACAGTATATACAAGCCAAGTGGGAAAAGAAAAGCACTTTAAAAGACCTTAAAAGTTCTTCTATATCTCCATCCTATTAAAAATGGTACTACTATATACAGTATACAATTTTATAAAAATGAATTCCATAAGCAAAATGTTTTCTTTGGTTTAGCAAAATAATCCCAAATGAGAAAACTCACCTCGTTAGTCCTATACTGAAGCATTCCTGAACTGGGACTTTCTTGTGTCAGCTGATTCTTGTGGGGGGGGGAGGGAAGGGATAGGAGCACACAGCTGATTTTCTTTACTCTGGAATTGGCACTTGGGACAACTCTGTGAACTGGAGGAGTGAGCCTATTGGCCATCTCACAAAGGAAGACTCAGCAGTCCTGCAAAATGGGAGATCTAAGTCTCCACTCTCACCAATGGTCTTACCCCTTGGTGGGCACTCAATAGAATTCACTAACATGAATTGATATGGTTCTAATACTGGTCTTCAGTGATATCTATGATCCTGAAGATCTTTCACTTGGTAGGGCAATAGTAGGAAGAAGAGAATGGAATCCTTATTGACTCATTTACTTAAAATTCTGTTATTTTACCAAGCTCCTGTTTTACTTCCAAATCTAAAAAAAATAAAATAAAATAAAAAGAAAGTACATTCATTTAATCATTGACTCATTGCTGATCATAATAATCAACATTTGAATAATTTGATTTCCTTTCAAATTAATTATAGTAACGGTCTTTTCCTTTGATTTTCTAATTGAGGACATTCATAGGCATGGCTAAAATATATCAAAGCTCCAGAGTCAGTTTCCTGAGCTAGTGAAATTGATTTCTTTTTTTTTAAATGAAGAATAAATACCTTTTCAGTTTTGTTTCCATGTGCTTTTTACTTTCAGTATGAGAAGAAACAGAAGAAAAATAAGATGAAGTATTTCCCTATTGTCCAAGGGAAGGTGTTGCTTCCCTATGCATTTTAACTCCCTTTGAGCAGTTATTTTGGTTCTGAAAAGGATTGTTTTCATGGAGGTATCAGGGCTAATCCCAGAAGACAGAAGTATCTTCTCCTTCAGGGGCCCCTCTTTACAGTATAATATACATTTAGAACTGTAATTTCAATGACCATCTAGTCCAACCCCCTCATTTCATGGATGAAAAAGGGAGATTATAGGTGACTAGCCCAAGGTCACATGGGTAGTAAGTAAAAAATAGAGGATTTTAACCCAGGTCCTCACATTTCAAAATTCATCACTCTTTCCACCATTTGTCTCACTTTTATGACTACATTATGCTGAAGAGGTATTTCACTAAAGGTAGAAAAGTCCAACATCTTCACATATTCACATTTTCCAGCGTCTGTGTTTGACACATAGAATTAGTTGTAATTGTCATGTCAGACTTTAGGGACAGAAGGCTCCGAGTAGAATCTTTACACTGCCAGCTTCCTTTTGTCTGCTCATAACCAAACAATAGCTTCCAAGAGCTCTATGACCATCATTTCTGAAGAGGTACAAGGGTGGCCATGAGGTGAGGAGATGATGGAACTGTTTCCTCTTTTTCCTTGCTTCCTCTCCCTACAAAATGTCTTAGCTGGTTTTCAAATATGTTTTATTTTGAAGGAATCTTAGGAAAGGAATGTGGGGAGGCAAGGAGAAGGTACAAGGACCTGTGCTCCTTTCCCAGGAGCTGTTTTGGGGTAACCTTCAACATCTGGGCAAAGTGAAGGGTATTGTTGATCGATACCATGGCTAGGCAGCAGTTTCTCATTTAGATAATGGGATTCAAACACCCTTCCAATGAACCCCAAATCCATGGGACAGGAGTCCTCTTCCCTTGCTAGGCTTTACAAAATACACCATGAAATAGCTTCATACTGTGAGAGGGCATCAGAGTGGGTGACTTCTCCTTCTGTGCCTCTTCTGTGGTGTGTGGGAAGCAGAAAACTCTTCTCTTCCTTCAAAAGTCCTTATCCCAACCCGACATTTCATCTGGGGGCACTCCCTTCTCAGGGGGATAGTTGTCAAAGTAGCTGTGATCAATGGGTCCATTGAGCTAATAGGAAAACAGTGAAAGCAGATGTAAACAATATCGCAGAGTCCCAAATGTGTGGTTCTTACTCAGCCAAAATGGTGATTTTATGTTATGATCACTCCTTTTTGTCTAACCAAAAGAGAGAATATTTTGCAACAGAATATTTGAATCATTAACTCAAAACTCCATAAGACAACTCTCATAATATAGTTTTTCCGTTCAGACCTGTGGTTTCATTGGGGTAAAGAACCTAAGGTGTCAAAATTGATCCTTGATGTCAGGCAGCTGCCTGGACACAGGGAAGAGGCGAAGGAGGAGGAGGAGGAGGGGGAGGCCCAGAAAGAGGAGTTAAATTCGGTTCTTGTTGGCTCTGAGGCTGCCTTCTTCCATCCTCTGTCGTTAGGCTACCTCTTTTTATAATTAATATCACAAGTTGTTTCACATACTGTAATTCCAAAGGGTCTTTTGTTATTATGACCAAAAGAGAGTCAAAAAGAATATTCAACAAACTGGGTGCCCAAGGAACTTCTTTTTTTCTTCTTGAATAAAAATTTTAAAACAACAGGTCCTGAGACTTTTTCCTACCAGTTAGGACTGCTAGGTCAGACTAAATGTCTTAAATCCTTCATCTCACAAAGGCTCTCATGGGTTCTTAACCTTGACTCCATATTTTAAAATAGATATATATTTGATAATTGTATTTCACTATCATTAGTTTCCTTTGAATTTTTTTGAATGTATTAAATACATGTTATTCTGAGAAGGGGTCTCCTGTATTCCCTAGGCCACCAAAAAGGTCCACAACACAAAAAGGTGATGAATCCTACTCTTGGAACATTTTCCCAACTCTGTTCTATGAAATCTTGCTGGTCCATGTGATGTGAAGGGGGGTTCTGGGAGAAAATCTGACAGACAGGTTTTTTTTCTCTAAAACACTAAATATAAAATTATATATTATTTTTAAAATTTGTTTTATGTAGCATGTTGTTATGAAAACAAAATTTATGTTGGTCATTTCCTCTGTTTTACCACCAAAGTTCTCTAATAATCACTTTATCCTAATTCTCTCCTCATCCTCTTTTTTTTTTCATACCCTCAGGCCATGGATTTTAACTTTTGTCTGTGGGTGCTACACCAAAAGATGTTCTATGGCCAAATCAGTTTGGAAAATGCTGCAGTAAAGACATCAGCCTTCCCCCTTCTGATCAAAATGTAATCCCCATCTTAGTGTTTAGGAATCAAAGGGCACCTTCGTGGCTCCTTAGAGCAGGAAGATCGTCCCTCACAGTCACTTATCCCTCTCCACTATTTTCATTGTTTTGTTGGGTTTGGGGTTTTTTTGGCTTTTTTTTAAATCTATTTGACAATCTGCAAACATGGTTCCTATGGAAACAAGAGAGTGGATAGAGTACCTCTCTTTTTAAGGGTGATGGCAGACTCCTTGCTTTCAGTCCCTCCCAATTAAAGCCATTCAGCCACCTCAGAAGAAATGGAAAAAAAAAAAGGTTACTGTTATGATAAATTCATCATTAGAATATAAAATTGTTTCTTTAGCCCAGGTGATCTTTTCCCTATTTTGAACATGACTAGTCCTATTTCAAGATATTTTCTAAGTAGAGGATCGACCACTGAGCAACATGAATGATCTCAAATGCCCCCTGCAGGTGAGGGTCTTGATTTGTCCTCAGCAGAGCCCTTTAGTAAGTCCACTGGCAGCAAAAAGACAGTTTTCCAACAGCAGACCAAGTTCTTACACAAAGTACTACAGAATGATTCACCCTTAGAGGACTCATTCTGCCCTTTGTCATTCATTCTCAGTCACTTTTTAATAAACAAGTTGCAGAAGAAGAAGAGGTAAGAAGACAAGTCTTGTTAAGTGAGGAGGTCTAACTGCTTTTCTTTTTGTTTTTTTTTGTTTTTTTTTTTGCTTTTTGGAGGGCAGTTGGGGTTAAGTGACTTGCCCAAGGTCGCACGGCTAGTTGTTGTGTTAAGTGTCTGAGGCTGGATTTGAACTCAGGTCCTCCTGACTCCAGGGCCGGTGCTCTATTCACTGCGCCACCTAGCCGCCCCCTACCTCCTTTTCTTAATGTTTATTACTCCTTTAGTAATTTTTTAAAGTTTATTTTATATATTATAACTATTCAAATATCTATATGTGATATAGGCAAAAGGAAATGTTTTGAAAATCACAGAATTCTGTTAAGCAAAATGAAACCACTGCAAATGAATTAAATCTAATTTTGCATTTTATATGTCACCAAAGGTATTGGAGGCCAATTTGGGTGCCATATAATCTGGCTAACTCCATCACATATTTAATTATGGTAGATTATTGCTTAAAGAATCAGTATTTTGAAGTTCTACAGTAACCTGATAAGGCTTTCCATTATAATATCCACATCAAAAGGAATAATGTGATGTGGCTCATGTGTGACAATTTAAAGCTTTATATCTCAAGGTCCTTAGGGAAAAAATCTTAAGGTACGTAAATTATTATAGCAAAAACAATGCAATTTAAAAATTAAAAATTAAATTAAGATTTAAAAAACCAATACCAGATACAGCATTTTAGCAGCTGATTTAGCTGTCTTCCTTGGCTACCAATATCTAAAAAAACCAGGGCTTCTAAATATAGAAACAAATTAATTTCCCAATTAGAAGTCAATCTCTTCCTAGAACTTAAGTTTTTTAAAATCATAGGAAGGGATGAAGAGTTCATTATTTGGGGGCTTTAAGCGGTGCTTCTCACAACTTGCATCCAAAAGTAAGGCATATCAGAGTAGTTATAAACTTATTTTCACCGAGATATAAAAGCTATACATTCTGAAACTTTTAGAGGAAGTACTTTTGGCTTTATTATTACAACTGTGCCCCTGGATATGACAAAGAAAATGCTGGATAATATCTTGAGGTACGAAACTCTTAAAAACTAGAAAGTGCTTTTGACTGACTCAATAAGGAAAGCCATTTTTAAAATCCATCAAATTTTACTATCCATTTGTTTTTCTAGGCAAAAAGAAATGATGTTGGTACCTGTGCCTCTTAATGTCATTGATTCCATTCTTCAGGTTTCCCAACCTTTCTGTAGGATTTTGCCTTCAAAAAAAAAGTTTTTATAAGTTTGTAGCAATTCACTTCAGTAAAGGAGTAATGTCAATTTTCGTCCTTTCACTCATATAAGTAAATTGGTATGTCTTAATAGTAGAAAAACTCAGAGTATGCCAGAATGTGACATATTAAATAATGTTTCTTGTGTGACATTTTTTTTTGGTTATCAAGATCTTCTGAAAGTTAAACAAGAATTATAGAAATTTTCCATCATAAGAGTTAAGGGAAGGATTTTCTGGGGAAGGGGAAAGGGAATGTCTGTGTAAATGTAAAAAAAAATGTAAAATTTGACAATTTAGAAATAAAGCAAAAAGAAGTTAAGTTGGTTAAGGCTGCAGTTGTAGACTTTTAAAACATTGCTCATGCTTAAAATAACAAAGATGTACATTACTCACTGTCTTACTAACCTAGAGTTCAGATTTCTCTGTTGCTCTGTTACAGAGAAGGTTATTTCTCAAGATTAACGCTGATTCAACTATCCATGCAGCATGATGGCAGCTCACAATCTTATACCTATAAACTCTGTAAAGTAAAATGTGTTCCCTCTTTCTGTAATTACAAAGTTAAGATATTGACCAAAAAGATTCTGGTTTTTGATCCAAACACGATTATCTGTGTAGGGAACTATTTGCCATATTACAGTTACTGAGCACTGAGAGGTTATATAACCTCATGTAGCAAGCATGTATTGAAGGTGGTCTTGAGACCAGGTATTCCTGATTCCAAGGCTGACCTTCTCCTCACTGAAGTATGGTGCCTTTCTCTCAGTGAACCAGAAATTAACCAAATGTTTTCTATTGTGGAGAAATGAACGTGGAGACTTAACTTCTTATAGACAAGGGAGGGGGGGGGGGCTATTTCAATTATATGCTGCTGTCATTACTTATGCTACCTGCAAAGTCGGCGAATCAAATCTTCAGGGCGTCGTGTTACCTTCTTGGGAAAATCTATTTTCTCAATTCCCTTAAGAATCAAATTATAAGTCATCATTTGGTCAATCCCAGAAAATGGAGGGCTAGAGAAATGCAAGAATAGAACACATTTTTAACATTCCCAACTAAAAAAAATTCCAAGCACCAGTCTATGAAAGACCAAATTCAATCAGAAAAAAAGCTCTCAGTTTTAATATAGAAATTGTTTTTAGGGTTATGCCTTAGTGTATACATGTAAATATTTTGGTTATTGTTTGCTCTCAAATATGACCCCCATTATAGTTCTCAGACATTTGGCCTAACGAAGCTGCTTTAGACCTTTTACTCTGGCCCCTGTTGACTGAAATGATTAAGGCACCATCTTTCTGGGCCCTGATATCCAACTGAAATTGAAATGGGGCCACTAATCCATACACGAGGATCCCTGCAGGCCTATATTGACTTCGTTTTGAAATGCAACGTTACCTTTGTTTTGTTGTAAATTTATTTATTTAAATATGTCTAAACTACATCTCAATCTGGATTGTACCACACTTTGGAGTGTCAAGCCCACTAAGTGTCTGACACCTCAGGGCATAGAATCCGTTATCATCAAGGTTAGCTTTGTTCTATTTTTCATTGTCCCTGCCCTCAGCTCAGTGATTAATCTTTGCAAATGGTTTCTGAATTGATACTTCTTTTCTTCTAGGACAGAAAGAGTTCCACTTACTAGAAAATATCACTTACATCAGTGGAAAATAAAACATTATATATTATTTATTTTATCCATAGCCAGTGAATGAAATCAGACTTTAAAAATCTTTCTTTAACACAAAATATGTTCCCTTCTGAAAATCCTTCACCTTTAAAATAAGATAAATTTACTTTAAATTATCAGGGACAATGACTTTTCCTAATGCACTATCCCTCCCAGAGAGCCATCTCTTATAACAGAAAGAGGGGGAAAAATGATTCAACAAACTGAGAAACAAATTAAAAAGATTGAAATTATAGAAAGTGTTTCTTTGGGACCAATCTTGGTCATTATAATTTTATAACAACACATTCACACTAATTACTTTACTTTTTTTCTTATAAAATTCATTTTATTTTCAACTCCAAATTCTCTTCCCAACCTTCCTCCCACACTAAAAAAAGCAAGGAAAACAAAACTCATTACAATCACATATAGTCCAATAAAACAAATTCTTGCATTAAAAAGGTCCAAACATGCATGTGTGTGTATACACATACAAATGTTATACAATATGTATCTGTGTATATTTATGCGTATGCACATACAAACATATACATATATGTTTAAATCTGCACTCTGTCCATCACCTTTCTCTCTGGAGGAGAGTGCCATGTTTCTTCACAGGTCTTCTGGAACTGAAGTTGGCCACCATGTTAATTCTGTGATCAACACAATGTTCCTAAGTCTTTCAAAGCTGTTTGCCTTTACAATATTGTTATTATTATATAAACCAGTTCTACTCATTTCAGTTTGCATCAGTTTATGCAAGTATTTCTGAAACCATCTCTGTTATTTCTTTTAGCAAAACAGTATCTGATTACATTAATATATTATAATTTGTTCAGCAATTCCCCAAATGAGACACACTCCCTTGACTTCCAATTATTTGCCACCATGAAAAGAGCTACTATTAATTTTTTTTGTACACATGGGTCTTTTTTCATCTTTCTTTGTTCTTTTTGGAATATAGAACTAGTAGCAGTGTTGTTGGGTTAAAGAGTAATAACAGTTTAACGACTTTTTGGGTATAGTTTGAAATTGCTTTCAAGAACGGCTGAATCATTCCCAAGCCCTACCAATAATGCATTAGCATACTTGTTATCCCATAGTTCTCCAGCATTTATCATTTTACTATTCAGTCAATTTTTCCAACCTGATGAGAGTGAGGTTGAATCTAAGAGTTACTTTAATTTGCATTTCTATGATTATTAGTGATTTAGAGGATTTTTTTTCATACTGCTATTGATAGTTTGGATTTCTTCCTCTGAAAATTGCCTACTGACATCCTTTGACCATTTATTAACTGGGGGATGGATTTTATTCTTACAAATTTCACTCAGTTTCCTATATGTCTTAGAAATTATACCTTTATGAGAGAATTTTGCTGCATAGATTTGTTTCCAAATTCCTGGTTTTCTTCTCATTTTAGCTACATTAATTTTGCTTATAAAAAAACTTTTTTAACAGTAATGAAAACTGTAAATTTGGCATCCTGTGTACCTCTCTGTGTCTTCTTTGGTCATGTATTTTTACCCAATTCATAGATCTGACAGTAATTTCTTCCATACTTCTGTAATTTGTTTATAATATTGTTCTTTATGTCTAAATGATATACCCATGTGGAGCTTGTCCCGGTATATGGTGTGAGATGCTAGTCTATATCTATTTTCTGCCAGAACGCTTTCCCATTTTCTCAATAAATTTTGTTCAGTAATGCTTTCTTGATCCAGTAGCTGAGATCTTTGGGTTTAGGCTAGGCTCTCTTGCTCATTTGTTTCTGTATATTGTATACCTAATCTGTTCCACTGATGACCTCTCCTTTTCGTACTCAAGACCAAATGCTTTTATGACTGTAGCTTTGAGATGTAGTTTGAGATCTCATACTACTGAGCTCCCTTCCATGTTTGTTCAAATTTCCTTCATATTCTTGACCTTTTGTTCCTCCAGATGAATTTTGTTGCTATTTTTTCTAGTGCTATAAAGTAATTCTTTAGTGGTTTGATTGACACAGCACTGAATAATTAAAGGAAGTATTATAACTTTTACCATATTGTATTGGTTTACCCATGGGCATTTAATATTTTCTAATTATTTAGTGTCTGTAATGAGTATTTTATAATTGTGTTTAGGAATGCCTGTGTGTATCTTGACAGGTAGAGTCTCAGATATTTTACACTATCTGTGATTATTTTAAATGAGGGTCTAATTTGTCCAAAATTCTATTCGGGCTCTTCACTTCTTTTTGCTATTGTTGTTAGATATATTTACATTTGAGGGGGAGGGTAAATTGAAGTCCCTCACTGTTATGTTTTTATTATTTCTCCCTGTAAATTATTTAATTTTTAAGAATTTAGATGCCCTGTCATTTGTCACCTCTATCTTTTTTACTTCAGTGAAGCTTAAACATTTTACTCCATTCCTTTATTTTCAACTGTGTGTATCTTTCTCTTTCAAGTGTCTTTTTTGTAAACAATACATTATTGAGTTCTGGTTTCTCGTCTGTTCTCCTATACTCTTTTTTTTTTATGGGTGGGTTCATCCCATTTAACAATTATGATTGTAAAGTATGTATTTCCTTCTGTCCCATTTTTATGCT
>CM053601.1:19452552-19477529 GCA_028646575.1 Pseudocheirus occidentalis
TACAGAATTCTACTTGGGCATTCCATTTCTGTGATAATTCTCCCCCATTCTTTTCTCTTCCTCTCCTTTTAATGTATTCCTCTTCTCTTCCTTTCCATTTTTCTTTTAAAATCATCAAAATATAACAGAATCATGTGCAAACTTCTATTTAATTAGAGTCCTTCTATGACCCCTGTTACTGATAGAGTTCTGAGGAGATGCACGTACCACTTTCCCAAATTACAATACTGTTTAACAGTGTTTTATCCCTAATGAATGCTCACTCATGTTTATTTTTTAATTCTTCTTTTGGCTTCTGTGTTTGTATGTCAAACTTTCAACTCACTTCAGTCTTTTAATCAGGAAGGTTTTAATGTTCCCTAGTCCCCTAGAGGTCCATTTCCCACCCCTGCCTGCCCTTGCAGGATAATATCCAGTTTTGCTGGGCAAGGTTTTTTTGGTTGTAAGCCTAGATATTGGCCTTTTGGAATATAAGATTTTTAACTCTCCACTCTCTAAAGTGGTGGATGCAAAATCTTATTCAATATTGAATGTGATACCTCAGTACTTGAATTCTTTTTTTATGACTGCTTATACTATTTTTTTTTTGTTAACTGGAGAGCTTTGGATTTTGACTGTAATATTCTTAGGAGTTTTCATTTTAGGGTTTCTTTCAGGAGGTGATTCTTTCCATTTCTACTTTGTTTTCTGGGGTTTTTTTTAAGTTTTTTATTTGTTTTGCCTTCCAGTTCTAAGAGTAGTTTCCTTTAAATATAAGTTTAAATATTTAAAGATTTCTTAAAAGATGATTCTTAAATTATTTCTTCTCAATCTGTTGTTTCTAGGTCACTTGCTTTCAAAAGTTATTAGATGTTTTTCAGTTTTTCAATTTAAAAAATATTTCTTAATGTCTCAAGTAGCTTCTATTTGGTGAATTATTTCTTGGAAAGGTTTTCTATCTCTTGTTCCATACTATTAATTTTGTTTTCTTATCTTTCTTCCATAGTTCTCATTTCTTTTCTCATTCTTTGCTCATACTACTCTCATTTGGTTTTCTAAATCATTTTTATCTCTATTTTTTTTCAAGCTCTTCTTTATCTCTTCCAGAAATTTTGTTTGGATTTGTGCCCAGGATGAATTTTTCGTTGAAGCTTTGTTTGTAGATATTTTTATGTCACTCTCTTCTCTCAAGTTTTCGTCTTGACTTTCCTTCTTACCATACTAGCTCTCTACAGTGAGATTCTGTTTTGCTTGTTTATTCTTCCAGTCTACTTCTTGACTTTGGACTGTACGTGAGGGATAGACTCTGCACACTTCTGAAGGGAATGTCTAGGCTGGGCTTCTTTCGTCTTGCATCCTTCTGCTGCTTTCACATTTCAAGCTTTCACATCTGTAAACTTTCAGTGCTCCCAAAGTGATGTGATCTGAAGTAGTCTTTTCTCTGACCTCCTGGTATGAGCTCTGCAGGTTCAATTAAAAGTTTCCAAAGACTATTGTTACTAGATTCAGCATCTTGGAGGCTTGGCAGGTTGAGGGGGAATGAACTATGGATTTCTCTTTACTCTGGGATTTCTGCCATGATTATTTCATTGCAAACTTCAGCACTGACTTGAGGCTAGACTCGAGTCCCTGCTTTGCTATGGGGACCAGAGTCACACAGTTACTGTTTGCTTGTGAATTTATTTCTCAGTTAGTTCACAGTTAGGATGAACAATTGAGTGTAATTATTTTTTATTCATACTTGTAAAGTCTGTTCTACTGATTTATTTTTTATTTTTTAACTAGTACCAAATAGTTTTGATGATAAAATGATAAGATAGTGCCTAGATTTGTGACTGATATTTGAGATACCCAGATGAGGAACTGACCTCTCTACCAATAATACAGGTCAATATTTATTCTTTGCGACTTGCGGCTTGTGAGCTGCCTACAGAACTGAGACATTAAGTTACCTTCCTACCATCACATAGTATGTTTCAAAAGGTAGGACTTGAATTGAGGTCCCTCTGAGTCTGACTATCATTTTCTATCTACTACACCATAGAGCTTTGTAGCCTACAGTCTAGAAATGCTTATTTCTCTTTCTTTCTAACTTTTTCATTATTTCCTTTCATATTATAGATCTTTTCTTATTCCAAATAGTTTTCATTATTGTTTTGTCCAATGCTATAAAACAAATGTCAAACATAGTGGCCACATGCACCCCAGCTGCCCACAACACTCCCTGGTGCAGCTCAAACCAGATGAAAATGTAACTGGGAAATAGTTCGCAAAAAATAAAGTAAACCATAGATAATACTAATATGTGGTTTTCTAAGTCAACATGAGGCCTGCTGATATCTAGCTTTGTGGCCCCTGTTTCTATTTGGGTTGGGCACCACAACTGTAAAATACTGCTTTGTTAATTTTGTTGGTGTAACACTATGCCAATAAGTTAATTTTGTAGTATTCCCATTTTTGCTGTGTGGACACAGCATAGCCATGAGCAATTTACTCAATCTGGTCACATTGTTTATGAGTTGTTCCTAAGGAGCATTTTGTAATCTTTGGCAGATTGCTTCCTATATATTTTGTTGATTTTCTACTTATGTTGATCCCTTCTTGGTTTCTGTTCTTGCGGTGGCACACCTGCTCTGGCTTCACCTCTCTACAACACACTCAAACTGGCTGGTTGGGTTCCTAGAAGAATAATTGCTACCTTGGGTTCTAGGACTACAACTAACACTGTAGTATCAGAACCGAAAGCAGTGTGATTCACATTAGTAGTCCCCCAAGAAATTCAATTAGCTCAAAAAAAAAAGACATTTACTCAAATGACATGGAGAGAATAGTAGTTAGACCCTCTTCAACTTCCCCCCTGCAAAAAATCCACCCAACACAGAGTCTAGGAGGGGAGAAAGTAGGCATAAACTTAAAGTACATGTAAAGTATGGCATGTGAGGGGACATAAGTCATTAAGGGGATTCACAACAGAAGAATTGTGGGGTCTCAAATGTCCTTTCTTTGTCTGGAGAGTCTCCTAAAAGTTCTCTGCTGAGTGAGGCATTCATGTCACTAAAGGAGCAGTCACTGCCACTAGGTTGGGCAGACAACCACAGAGAACAGATGGACAAGTGAACCAGTGGGGCTTGCTTCTCAAAGGATGTAGTGTCTGCTGGATGTATTGGAATGGGTTGGTCACTCAGCCTTGCTGGTTTGGAAATCATTCACAGATAAATTTATTCTGTCCAAAAACTGATCAAAATCAGGCAGCTTTCATTTGTAGTCAAGTCATCTCTCAGGGATATATCATGCCTGTTCACGCTTGGTCCAGTTTAATACATCCATTTCTTTTAGTTTTTATTAATCTTCTCTCCATCAGCCTTGGCTTGTCCATTCAAGTTACAAGCCTGAAGACCTTATCCCTTTTTTTTTCCTGAATGACATTGAATGACATTGCAGATACAAGTTATACTGTCCTACTACTGGCAAATTACTTTTCTAGTCTGAAGCATGCTCCCTATGTGACTTCAGGTTCTGAAATCTCTAAACTCTGCACAATTTCTAAAGCTGTACCTTTAAGATTTTTTAGGAGTCTACCTGGTTTCTGATCTGGCCAGAAACTCTGAAGGTCTTCCCCTCTCTCAGTGATTCTACCATCTTTAGCTCAATTTTTACTTAGCCTTTAACTACTTGAATGGGTGTTACCTCAAACTGAGACTGGGAAAAATCTTAGCTTAACAGGGTCAAGTCTCCTAATGCATCCCGGGCCATCATCAGTTTTTCTGACCTGTGTCTTGCCACTAGATTCCAATGACTCTGGAGGAGTAAGTGAGGCTGGTGACTTTGCATGGCTCTGCCTCACTTAAAATCCAATTCACTTGGAGGTGACATCACCCTCCTGATGTCATTGATCCTTTTTTTTTTTTTTTAGAATGAAGTATAAACATGGAGTCTACCATTTTTCCATTTCAGATTTCTGCCAATGCCCTGCTGCTTTGGTCACATTTCTAAATCAAACTTTCCATGTTTCTTCTCTGAGGAAACCTGGTTTGTTTGGGCTTTCCTGAGAAATCTTCACAGTAGCCTATGGTACCACCACCACAGTAAAACACAACATGCCTTAAAATATGGAGACCTAACAGCCTCTGTTGTCATATCCTTGGCGCTTGAGATGGCTTTTTTTCTAGGTCAGTCCTGGGAATATATGTCCCCAAATACTGTTATCATGTAACTATGGAGTATTCTCTCATTCTCTGTGACAGTCTTGATCATCAGTTATCATGTACCTTCTGAAACTCCATTATTGTTAGGAATTTCAGAGTGGTTCATATTCTCAGGTAACTTGAAGGAAAAAAAAGGCTTCTTGTCATGTTCCTCCCATTGCTTAGCTGGTACTTTACTTCTGCCCAAAGTTTTGATTGCATCTTACAAAATTCTCTCAATATCTTCTCAAATTCCATAGTGTTCTTCTATCCAGGAATTCTCTAGGCAGCTCAAGCTTCATTGCTACAGAACTTGAGGGACGCAGTATTCCTATTATTTATATCTATCTCTATATTTGTAATAGACACAATAATGCACCAGATAGTAGTACTTTAGCATTCAAAAGAGCAAAAGTCATCTTGTAGGAACTGGTCTAACGTGTAAAGAGAACATAGAAGAAAAGAGGCTGTCTAATTACATCCCAGAACAAAAGAAAAATCCTCATTTTTCTCTAGGGGATTCCTGTATAACTGAATCCACAGAGAGAACACCCAAAAACATTGCACAAAAGTTCCCACACTATAGGATCTTTGAGATCACTTCCCCATTTTGCAGATTAGGTCCCCAGAGGGATGACTAGTCTCTCTACTAATGTGGGTGATTACTGCCATAATTCTTGACCTCAAATTGTCATGTCTGCTATTAACAATCAGCCAGTAAACTCAATTAGTCTTTTTTTTTTTAACTCATTTGCTCAAATGGCAAAACAAAAACAGAAGTTACAGACCCTCTGCCAGAACTTAGAGTTCTCTGTTCAGCTAAGATACAGAGTGAAGGAGTGGAAGGAAGGAATAGTGTGCCCAAGCTTAAAGTACAATGGTAGCGAGGTGTGTCGTGGCACAAATAGCCAAGGCAACTCCAACTGTGATTCTGCAGGGCCAGGGTGCCCTTTATTTGTCTGGTGAGTCCTCATTAAGCTCCCTTTGTAGGGAGGCATTGATGTTGGCAATGAATGTGACCTCAGCTGCTAGGCTTATATGACTCCAGAAAACATGGATTCTTGGGGCTATGGTGTCTCAGCTGGACTGAAGACTGGTGTTCCTGCTAGAGAAGAATGATAGCTTCTGGGAAGGGTGGATTGAGGGAAAGGTGCTAGTCACAGGTGTCATGATGGACAAGCTGATCAGTTGGACTCCCTGGCCTAGCCCTTCAATGATCCTGCAGCTTCAGGCTTGGAAGGGTATGAAAAATCTGCTCTTTCAGCTCAAATGCTACTAGGATCTTTCAGAAGGGAAGAGACCTTTAAACCAGTGTTGGAAGAAGCTTCTCCAATTCAGCGCTGGGGCTACTGGCCTTCCAGGAATGGGATAGGAGAGATACGCCCTCTGCCCCTCCTCCTGCTTGATAATTCTTCCTAGTTCAATCAGGTTCCCTCAGTTTAGCCAGATTTACAATGTCCATTTCCCAGATTCTGGCAGGATCTAAGTGAAAGGAGTGACTGGAAATGAAAAGACTGAAGTAATTTTTGCCCAGAGACAAGTTAATTTCCTTTTCATATGCAAATGAAATCCTCTGAATCCCTTCCAGCAAGTAGAAAGCTTCCTTTACACCTGAATGTGATTCACACTTTGATTTTACTTTCTTTTCCTCTTAAGACCTTCAACCTTGCTAAAGTCTAAACTAAACTCTCTCTTCCATTATAAAGAAATGCTCTTGGTGTTTTCTGTCTACATTTTATATCCCAATTCTTTACTAAAATTGTTAGTTTACTCAACAAGCTGATGATCTAGAATTCTCTTAAGAAAACCTTAATGTTATCAGAAAACAGGAAGATGTGTGACTTTGCCTACCTCGATGCTATTTTAGTACTTTGACAAAGATGTCACATAACAATGGGGAAAATGGGCATCCTTTCTTTATCCCTCTATTTTTTGGGAAGCCTGGTGTTCCTCCAATTGTCTCTATCCCACCAAAGCCTATTCATTTTTCTACCTGAACACTGTGCCTCTTCCATACTTCTCTTGGTTTTTCATATTTAAATGTTTTTCTTGTTTTTCTGTTCTGTTTTGTGGTTTTCTTCTCTAGCTTGTGGTTTTATATAGTTTACCTTTTGTTATGTTAAAGAAAGATTCATCTCTGCCTCTATGAATCTGACAAGCATAAATGGGGTGTTGTGCTTCACTGGAGATTTTATTTATTGATTGATATGACTGTGTCATTTTGGATGCTTTCTTCTCAATTCAAATATGTTAATTATTTTTCTGATGTTGAATTATCTTTGTATCCCTGCTGTAAATCCAACTTGATTGTAATGAATGGTTTTTGGAATAAATTATTAAAGTCTTTTGCCAGGATTTAAAAAAAATTCAGTTGATATTCATTCATAATATTCTCTCTATAATACTCTTTGTTTACTTCTTCCCTGATTTAGATGTTGTTGTTGTTGAGGTTCAGTCATAGTCTGACTCTTCCTAACCCAGTGGACCATGCTATCCTTGGGGCTTTCTTGGCAAAGATACTAATGTGGTTTGTCATTTCCTTCTCCAGCAGATCCTTTAGTCAAACCAAGATCACATAGCTAGGAAGTATCTGAAGCTGGATTTGAACTCAGGTCTTCCTGACTCCAGGCCCAATGCCCTGTCCACTGAGCCACCAGCTGGAGGTTTAGGAGTTAAGGCTATTTTTATGTCACGGAAGGATTTGGGTAGAGCACTTTCTCTATCTTCCAGAATAATTATTTTTATATGAAAACAACTTAAATTTGTAAAAGTTTTCTTAAATGATGTAGTCCAGGACTTCACACTCTTCTCCCTCCCCCACAGCCTTGGGTAGTTCCTTTATAGCTAGTTCACATTCTTTTTCTGAAACTGGATTATTTCGATCTCTAGGTGGTCTTGTCCATATGGATATTTTATATTTTTATTTTCAAACTTCTATTTCTTTTGAGTTCTCAGTTTTGCTAACATCTAATTATAAACCACAGATTCAGAAAATTCTTTTAATTATTTTCTAAACTTGTTCCTTTTGTTTTTTTTTTTACTTTAACCCTCTTTTGTTGTTTTACTTTCATCCTTTAATCACAATATAATTCCCTTATTTATCTCTATTGGTGATACAAATTGTTATTATTTCTTTGCCTCACTTTGTTTCAGATAGATTAAAATAGCAAACAAGGTGAAGAGGCTGGTTTCACACATTGCACTCCTGGCAAATAACTAGAGACCAGGACAGTCCTTGTTCTTAAAAGACCATTTTTAAAAGCATTTGTGCAAAGCATTTACTGATGCACAGTAAATTTTGTTCTAGTCTCTTCGTTTGAAATTTACTTTGGTTTTTAAGACGTTTCTTATATAAAACAGTTGTAGGACCCCGCCATATTTTCATAATCTGTCAACCCCATCATGGTTTCACTTGCACCTTTACAGAGCCCAGACCCTATTACCTGACAGTTTCAACTATATTCTTACTACTGAAAAAGGTTGATCAAGACAGATTCCCAATCAACTTGAAGAGCTTAACCTGTGGGGAGCCTTTCTTTTGGATTTGGATCCTATCTCATCAATTAGGGATAAACTAGTTGGTTTGCCTTACTCTGAAATGGAGATGAATTGACTGCTTTGGGGTTGGGCCCCTACACCTGGCTTAGGGTCAAATTTTGAGTTACCCATTCTGTACTTTTCTCCTTTTTAAAAAAAAAACTAGAATCACTGAGAGGATGACCTAAAGCTTGGGGGCAGGAATTCATACATTGCTTTCCCCTAGCCTGGGAGCCACTACAGGCTGCCTTGGGGCAGAAGGGCATTATGGTATGTGGAACCTTTGACCCCTTGGAAAGGACCCTAGAGTCTAGCTAATCCAACTCATGTTCTGACTAGCCCATTCAGCACAGCACAGCCCACAAATGTCCACAGAGCCTTTGTTTGAAGACCTCCAGAGAAGAGACTTGACACCGTCCCATGCCGTCCATTCCTCTTGAGCCAGAGTTAATTGATAGTAAGTTTTCCTGACATCCAGTGTATTAGACCCTCTGCAACTTTCCACTCATCTGGCTTAGTTCTAGCACCTGGGGTTTTGCCAGTGCCCTTCCCATTACAGCAGACTCAATTAGCTCTCAGCAAAGATGATGACTTAAGATGGTCTAGTGAAAAACAGTAGCTACAAAATACTCCCTCTCACCCCTGAGGAGTACCTTCCACATACATACAACAGCCTTGAGAAAAGGGGAATGGGTCTTACAGTACATTTTGGCTCAGACAGCACATGTGTAAGGGGACTTAGTTGGCAAAAGCTACTTACTCTTCTGGTCCTGTTGGGCCTTGAATTCCTATCTCTTCTCATACAGTCAGTCTACATGAGGCTCATTCCTTGGTCAAAGCATTTCTGCCCTGTGGGCTGCTCCCCTAGGCTCCCTGGGTCCATACTTTTTTGTACTGTGACACTTAATTTCATGGGCTCACTTTCTCTTGAGTCCATAGCTGGTTCTCTTTTTTGCTGTGAAAAGTCAAGCTCCTTTAAGCTACTGGAATGATTTTCCCTCAGTATCCAAGTCTGACTATGAGCAGTGGTTCTCCAAGTATGAGTCGTGGGCCCATGAGGGTCCTGTGAAATCCACTGCACAAAGTCAAACAATTTCCATAACAATACTAAGACATTATTTGCCTATTAAAATATTTCTCCCTTTTCCAACTATATATCTCTGTGAAATCAGATTTTCTGTAAACACGTGAACCAAAATGACATATAACAGATTAAAGGCAGAATCAAAATGGAGGATCCTGCTGGTTTCTATTAATTCAGACATTAAAGAGATTGGCAAAAATACAATGCCACTCTTCATTTTTTTGTTTTGGAAAATATAGTTATTTTTACACACACAAAAAAATTATTTTATTAAAATAAGCAAGCAAGAGGAGAGAGGAGGGAGGAGAGCCTATCACAGGCAAGACAGCAGATGGTGGTGATTTCACTAGTGTTAACAAAGTGATGAGCCTGGAGTCGGGGTCAAAGCACAGAATACACCCTGGCACCACCACACTACACAAAGGGTGCCAAGAGGGCAGAGACATTCTTTCCCAGAGCTTTTGCCCCTCTCTTCAGATGGAGAGATGAATATATTGTGGGTAATGTACTCACTTTAAACTTCCTGCTTCCCTCTTGTCTTGGGAAGTGGTGGCCTTTGTTCCAAATGTTTATTTATTTCTTAGGCCAGTAAATGTCATAAAGTGAGTCTTTATAAACCCAAACTATAGTGATTCTACCTAGAGTCTGTCTGTGTGTCTACATCCATCTATCTGTTTGTCTCTCTCTCTCTCTCTCATCTGTCTATTTCTCTCTCTCCCTACCTATCTATCTACCTACCTACTTACCTATCTACTTATCTACCTATCATTCTATCTACCTACCTACCTACCTATCTACCTACCTACCTATCTACCTATCTATCTATCTATCTATCTAAATTTCTATGTATATCAATATATTTTTAAAACACCTATCAATACTGATATGCCTATTAATATTTATTATCATTGACATAGATATCAATTTAAAGAGATATCTATTGATAAGTATGCGTGTGAGAGTGAGTGGGATTTCTTGTTTAGAGATGAGACATTTTTGCCTAACTGAATTAGGTTGGGGCTCTGAAGAGATAGATTAAAATAGCAAACAAGGTGAAGAGGCTGGTTTCACACATTGCACTCCTGGCAAATAACTAGAGACCAGGACAGTCCTTGTTCTTAAAAGACCATTTTTAAAAGCATTTGTGCAAAGCATCTTTGCTTTTCAGCAAAGCCATTTTTCAAAGTATTTGAGGAGAGGGAGAGGGAGACAGAGTGGGGGGAGGGAGAGGGAGAGAGACAGAGAGGGGGGAGAAAGAAAGTGAGAGGAGAGAAGGAGAGAGAAAGGGAGAGAGAGAGAAGAGAGATTGATTGATTGGTTGATTGATTGATTGATTCTTGGAAAGGGAAAGCCCCTACCTGGAAGCAAAGTACCCCTGACAAAGGAGGGGGGAAGCACTGCCTGCATCCTCAGAGCCTCTGGTCTAGTGTGCCTTGATTGCAGCACCACCTGGTGGCTAATGTGTAGAATAGATGCTCCTCCACTCATTATCAGACCATAGATGAGTTAGTTTGAAATGGAATGAATAAAATGGCACTTACTTGCCGGTCAGCAGCTCATAGACTAGAATTCCTAGTGACCAAAAATCCACACTGAAGTCATGCCCTTTGTTGAGAATGACTTCAGGAGCTACATACTCTGGGGTCCCGCAGAATGTCCACGTTTTCTGTCCAGATCCAATCTTCTTAGCAAATCCAAAATCCACCTGGCAAAGAATGGTAGGTCATTGCTGAGCACCTCTATAGCTTGGGTTCCTCTCTTCCTAAGCCATCAGCCTCCCAGGAACCTGAAGAGTCTATGTGTCCCTTCTGGGTCTAGTGGAACTCCCTTCTTCCTCTTGCTTCAATATTCCCATGCTCCACACTGCCCTCTATAGCAACTTGACCAGTCACACTCACCTCCCAGACCTGAAATCTGGCTGACTCAGGGAGCAATCCCCTCAGTCCCCACAGCCATACACCTGTATCTATCTGCCCTTCCATAGAAGGAGCTAGGCCAATCCTGCAGACCCTTCCTAGGACCTAAGGAATAATTTCTACCCAGCTCTAGAGCAGACCTCCTTTGGGACTTGAGTAAGCTTTCTGGCAGAATGGGACCATGAAGCAGGAGGTGCACTAAACCAGGAAATGACCCTGATCTAAAATGTGCTTTATCATCAGAATGTTTCAGCAACTAATTTCCTTGGAATGAGGGACTCCCAGGGCGGAAACTCCATTTATCAATGTATCTGTCTTGCAGAGGAGAATCTTCTTAGACAGTTGCCTGGAGGCACTGAAAGTTATAGTCACACAGAAAATATTATTCCTAAATAGGACTTGAGTCTAATTCTCCATCTACTTTCTATTCAGAAGTGTCAAAACAACCCACAATGCTCCCAATGATGTCCCAACAAGAATATAATGTAATTTATCAAAATAAATGGTGGCACAATAGAATATAGATAATGTTAATGTGTGATTTTTCCCAGTCTAAGTTAATATGCAGCCTGCAGGGATCCTTACGTCCAGTTCTATTTGAGTTTGACACAGCTGGTCTATACTGCACAAGGACTGAATGAATTAAAAAGCTCACTCCCCCTCCCCTCCTCCCCACCAGAGACATGTATATAAATTGTATCTGGGCTTCCAAAGACATAAAAAGGCACTTGATTTTTTGGATAATATTACAATGGTCTTAGTTAAAACAAAGAAAGAAAATAATGCCAGGTTTTAGATTTAGCAGCTAGCCTCCAAATTAGGAACCAAACATTATTTTTTGAGAAGGAAAAGGAAAAGAATAAAAAGGAAAGGAAAGAAAAAGAAAGGGAATTAAAGTGGAAAGGAAGGTATCCTACTGCTACAGAGACAGGCAGCTAGGTAGAGAAATGGATAGAGCACTGGGCCTGGAGGCAGGAAGACCTGAGTCCAAATCCAATCTCAGACCTCACTAGCTATATGACCCTGAGCAAGTCACTTGAACGCTGCTGGACTCAGTTTCCCCATCTGTAAAGTAGGAATAATAACAGCACCAATCTCCAAGGTTGTTGTGAAGATGAAAAGATATAATATTTGTAATGTTTAGCACGTGGCAGGTCTGAGCAGCGCCTCTGGTGGGGATGGCACCCGTTCTATCATCAGACATCAAAATCTTGAAGCTCCCCACCAACCCTGTTGCTGTCTGGCAGACGCTTTCCTACTTTATCAGTATTCCTAAAAACATGGTGCTCCTAACTGAAGAGCATAGGACAGAAACCAGCCAACAAGGCCAAGAAGACAGCAGGGCCGGCGCTTGCTTCCTCCCTGATGCTGTGCTTTTAAAAATTCAGCCTAACAACAATAGGAACAATAATGATAAATGATAGCTAATGTTATACAGCACTTACCAGGTATCCTCACAGTAATTCTGAGAGGCAGGTCCTATTATTGTCCCTGCTTTACAGATGGGTAAACTGAGGCAAGCAAAGATTACGTGATTTGCCCAGAGTCGCAAAGCTAAGAAATGTCTGAGGCCAGATTTGAACTCAGGTCTTCCTGACTCCAGGTCCTGCGCTCTATCCGCCGTACCACATACTCGTACCCTAAGCCTAAGGTAGCATTAGCTTTCTTTGCTCCCGTATCATACTGTTAACTCACACTGAGCTTGCAATTCACTCTAATTTAAAGATCTTTTTTCAAAAGAAAATCGGATAGCCCATTGTGTATTTGTGAAATTGGTTTTTTTAACCCAAATGAAGGTTCTTACATTTTCTCTATTTAGCCTCAATGTATTAATATTCAGACCAATATGCCACTGTCAATACTTTTTTGAGTTATGATTCTATTGTCTCGTGTATCAGCTAACCCTCCCAGCTCTGCGTCTTTTTCAGACTTCTGAAACACGTGTGCATTTACCTAACTTACTGACGAGGGTATTAGATAGCACAGGAACAAGCAGAGATCCCTGGGGCATCCCACTAGAGACCTCCTCCCCATCAAACCACGAAGAACTCCTTTCGGATGTGGTGATAACAATCAGTTCTGAACCCACCTAATCGTACTACCATATAATCCACACTTTTCCATCTTTGATGTCTCACATTATGAGTACTTTTAAATGTAGAAGGTCCAGTTGTCCAAGAAAATGAATTTCCCCAGTTTTCAGGTGGCAGCTCAAGACAAAGAATTCAGAGAAATCCCCAGAAAGAAGCCCATCATATTAGAAGTGCCTCTGATGCAAGAGTTACACGCCAGGCAGGGAAGATCCTCTTACCATCTTGAGAAAACTAAAACAGCATAATTTGAAGTGGGATTCTTTCACCCACATGGGATTGCTCCCTAAGACTATTGTGCATTTATGAGACTGTCAAGGATATTAAGAAGTAATTTTGAAATGAGCTGAGCTCTTTATACAGAGCAAGGGAATTGATGTGGTACTGCCTACCTAACTTTGTAAGCTTGGAGTTTAATGGATAAGGAAGCAATGTTTAATTTTATTTTTATGTCCAGCTAAATGAAAATGCAATTTTAGGTTTGAAATTGCTTTTTTACTCATCTGCTCACTGCATTTAAATTCTCTCCATTTACGGAAGAAAGGCCATTAATGTGTTTGCAAAAGTTGCTAGAGAAGTACATTTTGGTTGGAACAACTGATTCCATGGAGACTTTGGCTTGGAGGGCATGAAGTGATAGAATCTGGTCACCATTGACTTGTGTAATTATTGCTGGAAAACCTCCAAAGTTCATTTGGCAGCATTTACTTTATTACCTTTCATTCCAGATTCATAGTCATGAGCAGATTCTTTAGTAGGAAGAACCTTAGAAAAACCTTTCATCTATTAAACAAAACCACACTTACAGTAACTTTCTAGAGAAGTTGGCTTTGCTTGTATTGCTCTCTCCATGTAGTTTGTACAATGGGAAGAATCTCCAGTAATAAGATGGGGAAAACTTAACAAAAACACTGTGGTAAATGAAAAGTCTGAGAGACATAATTTCATAACCCATTTATTAATTATGGCTAGCAAATAATCAATAAAATGAGGTCAGCGGCCCTTTCAGAAGCCAAAGAGGACCCTTGGAGACTCCTGAATGCTTAAATATGCTTGGAGAAGGCATTGTCCCTGATGGGTGGAAATCAACTCTAATTGGTTAATAAATAATGGAAGAATGGATATTATAATGAGAGATGGGCTTGTTCTAATGAGGAGCTGGAGGTTGTGACTCTCACTCTTAGACAAAGAGATTCATGTCCACACCCAGATCATTCTGCCTCCAGCAATCTATGCACAAGGATTTAAGTCCTCCTAGACCACTTAGTGTAGGCAAACAATGGGCCAGAATTTACCTAGATTAGGTCTTCTTTACACTTTAATCAGAAATTAGTTTTCCCAGTTAGGTGTTACCTTAGGTTTAGGGTACAAGTATGTGGTACTGTGGGTAGAGCACAGGGCCTGCAGGAAGGAAGACTTGAGTTCAAATGCGGCCTCAGACATTTCTTAGCTTTGTGAAGAATGTTAACACTTCATCAGCCCTGTCCATCAGAGACTACTTTGACCTAGTCTTGAAATAGGGAAATAGAAAGGGGAGGAAAAAAAAAACCTGGATTTCCCCTACATTTTAATTGGTTAATAATCATTTCTCTCAGTGCAATATACTGTTAAACCCACAAAAAATAATGAAAGATAAAACAATGAGATTTCAATGAGATTTTATAAGGCAACAAATAAAAGCCTTTCCAAATGTTTGGAAAGGGTAAAACTTATCCATTGTGGCTATCTTGTGCTAAAGTCTCCAGGAGATATTCACAACTCCTTATGTTTTCTAGTACTGGGTCACAAATCAGAAGCCTTGTGTCTAGACATGGTTAATTCTACTATCTAAAAGTTCACGTGTCAAAAAGGGGCAAGAGAATGTATTGTAAATGATGAAAAAGACAAAAATGAGATTATGATAAAGAAGAAAATTAACATGAGAAAGAAATGTTTCATAGCAGAAAACAGCTTTTCTGTAGGTTAATAGGGATTCATTTACATCCTAAAGATAGGGAATGTGAAAGTTCCCTCTATATGAAAGAGACTCATTACAATAAGAAAAAAAAACATCTAGGTTAACCCCTGTGGTGGGTCTTGAGAAAGAGGGAGAAGGCATTTCAAGGAAGAAAATGCATAACTTAATACTATTATTATTTATCTGACCCTAGGGCAAGCCACTTGGCCTATTTGCTTCAGTTTCTTTTAATATAAAATGATCATTATAGTAGTATCTACCTATCAGAGTTGTTATGAGATTCATATAAGATACTATTTGTAAAAAGCAGTTAGCACAATGCCTAGAACATTCCCTTTGTAAAGGGAATATTTAGTAACTTTTTAATAACTGAAAGCCCTAAGCTATTAACACTTTTTTAACCAGTAGATTGTAGCTTGTGGAAGAACCTTCTAAATAAAGAAGTGTGTTTCTGTTTAATATGATAGTCCCTTGGTTTCTCTGATACCTATGGAAAATAACTTTAAAGCACTTAGTTCCTTTTGATGGTTTAACTTCAAAAATCTTCAAAGAGGTTTAAGAAGCATTAGTAAAAGGGACAAGATGAAGAGAAAGAATAATTTTTGCCATTTGGGGTTATCAGCACACCTCCTAAAGTTATCATAGTCCTAGGAAATAAAATTGGGAAATGAACATGAAATACAACTAGCCTTCAATCAAATTATTTTTGTAAGATCCTTCCAAAAGCCTGGATGGTGTTTAAAGAACTGCAAATTAAAACAACTCTGAGGTACCACCTCACACTATCAGATTGGTTAATATAATGTAAAAGGAAAATTATAAACGTTGGAGAAGATGTGGGAAAATTGGAACACTAATGCACTGTTGGCAGAGTTGTGAATTGATCCAACCATTTCAGACAGCAATTTAGAACTACACCCAATGGGCTATAAAACTGTGCATATCCTTTGATCCAGCAATAACATTGTTAGGTCTGTATCCCAAAGAGGACATAAAAAAAGGGAAAAGGATCCATATGTACAAAAATATTTAAAGTAGCTCTTTCTTTGGTGGCAAAGAATTGGAAACTGAGGGGATGCCCATCAACTGGGAATGACTGAACAAGTTGTAGTATGTGAATGTGATGGAATACTATTGTTCTATAAGAAATTATAAGCCAGCGGATTTCAGAAAAACCTGGAAAGATTTACATGAAATGATGCAAAGTGAAATGAGCAGAACCAAGTTCAAAGTACAAAGTAACAGCAACATTGTGCGATGGACAGCTCTGATAGACTTAGCTCTTTTTAGCAATACCATGATCTAAGACAATTCCAAAAAAACTCTATAAGAAATGGGGAGCAGATGGACTTCATGATAACCTAGAGAGACTTATATAAACTGATGCTGAGCGAGAAGAGCAGAACCAGGAGAAATTTGTACACAATCATAGACACAACATATGTGTGATGACTAACTTCAATAGATTGGGCTCCTCTCAGCAATACAAGGTTACAGGACACCTCCAAAAGACTGATGATTGAAGGAGATCTCCACATCCAGAGAAGGACATGCAGAGTTTGAGTGCAGATTGAAACAAACTACTTGCTCTGTTTCTTTTTCTTGTTTTGTTTTATTTCCTCCTTCCCACTGATCATCACATCAGTTGCAATCCTTCTTTACAACCTGACTAATGATTAATGTAAAAATATTTTTAGATCCTGTATTTGAGTACATGCCACCATGATGGGGGGCGGGGAGAGGGAGAGGGAGAAAATCTGAAACTCGAGGGACTGTGGAACTGAATGTTGTAAACTAAAAGTAAATAAACCGATTTGATTTTTTTAAAAAATTAAGTGCAGTGGTATAGTTCTTTAATTCTTTTGTTAGTTTCTCATACTTATACTTGACTGGAATGTCTGATAAGAAATGAAACAAATCTTTAAAAGTGTTTAAATAAAAAAATTTTTTTAAAGAAATGAAATAACTCATTTAGCTAATCTTCACTTTTTACTAGTCTTGAATGGCCATTCTCAGTATCCTTTGCAGGGTCATCACTGCCATGGGTAGGTATACCCTTACTGTGGGTTCACTATGAGATATATTGATAGAGAGGGAGGGAGAGAAGGAGGGAAAGAGAGAAGGAGGAAAGGAGGAGACAGAGAGAAATTCCCTTAGCTCTCTCCTGGCCTCCAGTCCCATATCTCTAGAGGACCTGCTGGACATCTTCACCTGGATGGTATCTCAAACTTACTATGTCCAAAACAAAACTCATTTTCTTATCCAAAACACTCTATTCTTTTATTTAACATATAAAGTTGGGATTTTTTTTTAGCATTTTTATTTAAAGTTTTGAGTTCCAAATTCTATCCCTCCCCTTCCTCTTTGAGACAGTAAGCAGTGAGATGTAAGTTATACCTGCGCAATTATGTAAAATATTTCCATATTAGTTATTTTGTTCAAGAAAATTCAAATAAAAGGGGAAAAATGAAAGGCAAATTGAAAAACAGCATTCTCTGGTCTGTATTCAATCAGTATCAGTTCTTTCTCTGGAGGCAGATAACATGCTTCATCATTCATCCTTTGGGACTGTCTTAGATCATTCTATTGCTGAAAATAGCCAAGTCATTCACCGTTCTTCATCAAACAATGTTGCTGTTACTTGTACAACCTTCTCTTGGTTCTGCTCATTTCATTACGCATCAGTTCATGTAAGACTTTCCAGGTTTTTCTGAAATCATCCTGCTTGTCATTTCTCATAGCACAATAATATTCCATTGCAGCCGTATGCCACACCTCATTTAGCCATTCCTCAATTGATGGGCACCCTTTTGATTTCCAGTTCTTAGCCACTATGAAAAGAACCGCTACAAATATTTTTGTACAAATAAGTCCTTTTCCCTTTTGGGGATGTCTTTGGGATATAGACCTAGCAGCGGTATTGCTGGATCAAAGAATATACACAGTTTTGTAGCCCCTTGGGCTTAGTTCCAAATTGTTCTCCAGAATGGTTGGATCAGTTCACAACTCCACCAACAATGCATTGATGTCCCAATTTTCTCACATCTCAATTATTTATAATTTTCTGGTACCTCAGATAAATACTCTAGTCTTCCCAACTTTCCTGTTCTTTTCAAGGGAACCATCATTCAAACAGTACTCCAGCATTATAATCTAGGATTCATCTTCCATGCTTCACTCTCACCCTACGATATCTAATCAGTTTCTGAGTCTTGCCTATTGTTTCCTCATCATCCTTTTTCACATCCTTTCCTTTCTCTCCATTCACACCAGCTCAGGTCCTCTTCATCAACTTACTGGACTATTATAATTTGTTTCCCTGGATCTAATCTCTTTTTTTTTTTCAACTCTCGTCTCCATACAATTGCCAATTTGATATTCCTAAACTACCCACCTTACCATGTCAGTCTGTTCTCAAGAAGCTTCAGAGGCTTCCTATTGCCTCTAAGACAAAATACACACTCCTGTCTAGCATTAATGCTTTCACAATCTGGTTCCAGTCTATCTTTCCAGGTTGATTACATATTATTCCCCCTCAAGTACCCCAAATAGGTCAAACAGGAGTGTGTCTTCCTTGTATATGACATTCCATTTTCAACCTTTGTTCCTGAATAATTCTTTTGATAATAAGTTACAGCCTAATCATACCAACCTCACCCTTTTCCTTTGCCCTTTGAGTGACCCAAAATTTTAATTTTTTTGAGACTCTGATATCACTTGACTCAAAGCTAGATAGCTTCTTTGGTAAAATATTGTTATATTTAAAACAAGTTTTTGTTTTGGGGAGAATTTAAGAGTCATTAAAAGTGAGAAATGACATAGACTAGACAGAGTACTGAACCTGGGGATTGAAAGACCTAGGCTTAAAACCTGCCTCAGACACTATGTAATCCTGGCAAGTCATTGAATGTCTGTTTGCTTCAGTTTTCTCATCTGTAAAATGGGGGTAATAACAGTGATCTACCTTCCAGGATTATTTTAAGGGTCAAATGAGCTCATGTATGTAAAGTGCTTTGCCAAACTTATGACCTCTCTATATGCCAACTACTATGACTAAAAGCCATTTCCCACTGGTAGACTAGTCTTCTCTGTCCCTGCTTGGTTCTGGGTTCACCTCGTTGTCTATCCATCACCTAAGATACATGCCCTGATGAACCAGCTTCTCTCCTCCCGCCTGCTGCTGTCTGAATGATAAGCATACTTCATCCACTTGAAGTTTCCTGTGTGCATAGGTAAGCCAAACTCTATTGAGTGTTTAGGGATCTCAAACGGTACAGTGTTATTGGTAAACCAGAGCATCTAGGGGCCTCACAATCTAAAAAGAATCCTGTTTCCACTTAGAGTTCACTGGACACCCTGAGACAGTTAGGTGACGCTGTAATAAATAGAGTTCTGGGCCTGGAGTCAGGAAGATCTGAGTTCAAATCTGGCCTCAGACATGTACTAGCTGTGTGACCCTGGGCAAGTCACTTAACCCTGTTTGCCTCAGTTTCCCCATATGCAAAATGAGCTGGACAAGGAAATACAAACCACTCCAATATCTTTGCCAAGAAAACCTCAAATGGGGTCATGAAGAGTAGGACACAAACAAAAAAAATTACAAAGTGAAAAGCACTATAGGAGGGCTGGCTACTGTTATTATATTGTAAAAATGGACATATGTGCTCCAATGTCAGGTCCTCAATCCTATTGTCAAGTAATATATCAAAGAACTAATAGTACTCTGAGCTCCATATGATTATTCAAAATATTCCTGCTCCTTGGAATTGCCCAGGGCTGCTTCCTCTCCAAAAATCTGTGCCCTTTATTTACTTGGCTACCTGGCTTATAGCTAACTTTTCCAAAGCATCCCTCCCAATTTTCCCTGTCCTGTATTTATTGCCCCCTTCCTCTACTTTCCTTTGGCATCAGGATAATGTAGCAGCCTTCAATTAACCACCTGAAGCACCATCTTCCTTCTTTAATTGTCTTATACTTTCAAAGATGTTTCTCATCATGTTTTTAACTTGTCTCCTCAACTAGCTTGTGGGCTTCACAAAAACAAAGACACGATCATAAAGCATCAGAGACGGAAAATAAAACTTGCAGACCAGAGAGGCTAAGCCAGGTAGTCGTCTAGCCAAGACTCAGAGCGCATCTCCCAGATCTCCTAGACCAGGGCTCCAGAAACCATCCCACACCACTCCCCTCATCATTTTCTTCTGGCATTAACCGTACCAACTACCATGATGCTCATGTGACTCTCATCAAATAACTTGAAATTTTACATAAACTCAGTTTTAGTGACCAAATAACACCTTGTAAACCTTTTATAAAGTTCCTTTTATAATTCTAGTTTAACCATAAAATTTCCAGCTAAAAGCACAATATTCATCACAATACTTTAGGTGGTTAATTGAAGAGGGTTTTGGGGGGGAGGGAGTGCCAAAAGGGTACTGTAGATATGACAACTGCATCAAATCAAAAACAACCATGAACCAACTTTTCATTGAGAAAATTCTGTAATAATTCACTTGCTACAGTAATAATCTTACCAGTTTAAGGTATCCCTCAGCATCTAGAATTAAATTCTCTGGCTTTAAATCTCTGTAGATAATACCCAGGCGATGCAAATAATCAAATGCTTCTGTCACACAGGCAACACAGAACTTAGAAGTCGGTTCATCAAAGCTGCCCCTGCAATCAAAATCATTTTTACAGTTGATACTTTCTGATCTACAAGAGTCATTCCCCAATAGATAAGCAAGCAACCAATTTGAGAACAAACAGTTCTTAACAGAAGAATTACAAACTATTGACAATCATATGAAAAAATGATACAAATCGCTAATGCATGAGGAAAATGTAAATCAAAATACTCCTAAGATTCTACCTCACCAGCAAATTGGGAGAGATGACCAAAAGACAGTAATATTAAATGTTGGAAGGTTTGTGAGACACAGCAAATACACAGCTGGTAGAACTGTGAATGGGTCTAATGATTCAAGAAGGTAATTTGGAATTAGGCTAAAAATGTGACTTGTGCCCATGTCCATTACCTAGAGATCCATCTGCTAGGTATATCCTCCAACAAGGTTAAAGGTAGAAAGAGTAGTATTAAGTACACCAGAATACTGATGGCCGTACTACGTTAGTACTGCTAGTACCAAAGTACTATCGTACTAAAGTACTTTACCTTACTAAAGAAACTAGGAACCTACTCCTCTATCCCACCTCAGCCACACACAAGGATGGTCATACCCTTGATCTTTGCATCCCCCCAAAATGGACCACCACTGCCATGTCCACACACTCTGAAATTCCCTTATCTGACACCATCTATTGGCTTTCCACCTCTCCCTCTGCCTTATAACCCCAAACCCACACCCTGTTCTTCATCCACACTGTAACCTCCAAACCCTCAACCCTTCCATTGCCTCAGTCCATGACCCCTGCACAAGCTAGACTTGACTCATTTCCTACCCTTGAACCCTTGCTGAAACTCCACACTGTCTCTTCTCTTGAGTACCTTGCCCCCTTATCATACCACTGATCTTGCCAGGTCAAGTCTCAGCCTTGGATCACTCCACCATCATCTGTCTTCCCTCTTATGCACATACTATTGAACAAAGGTGGGCAAAGTTGCAAAACTTTGTTGTTTATAATTTATATTATATAATGTCAACTGGGCTCTCACTGCTGCAAGGCCATTCTTTTGTATCTCCCTAACTGACTCACAATCTCACTTACTGCAGCAGCTCTTGCAAGCCCTTTTATTCCTCCTGAAACCTCCCATGGTTCCCCTTCCCCCTTGGCTGAAAGACATTAGACCCTTCCCTGTGAGCTCCGTATTCTTACCTCCTCCTCACCTCACATCACCCAGACACCTCCTGCTACTAAATCCACCACCCTCTGTCTCACATAAAGAGATGATCCCTCTCCTTGACAAGATAAATAATATAGGACTCTGGAATCCAATTCTAGATTTTAAAGAATGGCTTGGGGGGGGAGGGGGGCTTTGTATTACAGTGAATAAAGCACCAGCCCTGGAGTCAGAAGGACCTGAGTTCAAATCCTGCCTCATATACTTCACACACACACACACACACACACACACACAAGTTGTGTGACCTTGGGCAAGTCACTTAATCCCCCATTGCCCTACTTTCCCCCCTCCAAAAAAAAAAGGCCAAAAAAAAAAAAAAAGAATGGCTTGGGAAGTTTGTGCTCATTTTTAATTAGCATGGCAATTAAGTAAGTTTAATGGCAATTTTTGGGGCAGTCATGAATTTAAACAAAAGTTCACCACCATGTTCATATTACAGCTATCTTGTGCTAGTCCGTGCCTTATTTCATACACTGACTTCCTAAAATAGAGTAGTGATTAGATTTTTAACTACACTGTCCTATTAGGTTTATAAAAGCCTTAATACTTTTGGTGTTAGATGCATAAATACGTTTAGAAATCCTTTCCCCTGATTTCTGATGTTTCTGTATGCTGAGTCAATCAATCAATGAGCATTTATTAAGTGCCTACTATGTGCTAAGCACTGTGTTATAACAGCAAAAGTTAAAAGATGCCTTTATCTTTGCACATACGGACCTATGCTGCTGTAATAACTCCATATATCTCTTTTTAAAATATATATTTTTGATATGGTTTGCTTTTTTTACATCACCAGAATTACTCTCAATGTCCCTCACCCTCTCTCCTCTCAGTCATTCTATATCACAAATAATATTTTTGAGAGGAAAAAAAAAAGGAGAGAGAAAAATCAGAAAAAAAAATGGATCAATACATCAAAAAAGTTGGAAAATGGGTACAATACACTTCACTCAAGGGCCTCCCACCTCTGCAAAAGAGGGGGGTAGCATTGTCTTAGCATATCTTATCTTTGAGGACATGCTTGTTCTTTGGAATTTTGCAAAGGTTACTTTTGATTGTTTTGTGGTGCAATCTGAATGCCCAGTAGATATCTTAAACTCAATAAGTCCCAAACTCAGTATTTTCCCCCTAAACCTTCCCCACCTCCTACCTTCCCTGTGACTGCAGAGGGCAACACCATCTTCCTAGTCCCTCAGGCTCACAAAGCAGGGGTTACCCTTGACTACTCACCATCTCTTATCACCCCCATCTATGCTGTTGCCAACGCCTCTTGGTTCCACCTTTGTGACATCCCTTAAATATGCCCCCTTCTCTCCTCTGACACTTCCCCAGTGTAGTGCAGACCCTCATCACCTCAAGCATCTCCCCATTCTGATCTACCTTCAAGCCACCAAAATAAATTTTTGTGAAGTCCAGGTCTAATCATGTCACTTCTCTCTTCAATAAACTCCAATGGCTCCCTACTGCCTCCCCTTTATTTAACAGTCACAGGCCTTCATGGACTCTTGCCTTTCTAGTCTTCTTATACCTTACTCCCTGACAGACAGACAGATAGATAGATATATGATAGACAGACAGATAGATAGATGTAGATGATATAGAGAGAGAAATAGAGATAGATATAGAGATAGATAGATGGATAGATAGATAGATAGACAGACAGATGATAGATGATAGATAGATAGATGATAAATGATAGATGGATGGATGGATGGCTAGATAGACAGAGGGATAGATAGCTATATACCCTTCAATCCAGTGACATTGGCCTCCTGGCTGTTCCATGAACACCACCCCCCATCTCTCTGTTCCACACGGTTTCTCTGGCTCTTCTCTATGCCTGGAATGCTCTCCCTCCTCATCTCTGCTTAGTGTTTCCTCTGACTTCCTTTAAGTCCCAATTAAAGTCTTTTCTTTGATAAGAAGTTTTTCCCTACCCCTCTTAATCCAGAGTCTTTCCTCTGTTTATTATTTCCTATTTACCTTGCACCATGGCTTATCAGTATATAATTGCTTGCTTATTGTCTCCCTGTCTTGACTGTGAGCCTCACCTGGGCAGGGACTGTCTTTTGCCTGCTTTTGAACCCCCATCACTTAGCACATGAGCACTTGATAAATGCTTATTGGACTGACTGTAGACAATGGGATGTTTCTGGCCCCTTGCCTCTCCTCCCCTCGCCTCACTCCTAGTCACAAGTCTTTCCCTTCAATACTGGAGCTTGTGTTTATTACAGCTCCCTCACTTATGCTGCTCTGACTAGTAAGCCTCCTTCTCCCTCTCCCCAACCCTGCCTATTTCCCTGAGGAATTAAATATTTCTAAACCATACTCTGTGTGTGTGTGTGTGTGTGTGTGTGTGCGCGCGAGGGTGTACGTGTGTGTATATCCTCTACCTTCATTTGTCTAGTTCAGATGAAAATGAGGTTCATGAGTTGCATATGCCCCCCACACCCTTTCTTCTATGTTTATTCTCATCTCAGGCACTCTTTCCCAAAAGTCTCATCCCTTTTCTCTTTCCTTCTCCAAAGATCATCAAAAACAGGATGAAACCACCCCCATACCTTTGGTCAGTCTTAATTTTCTCTATTACTGTTGCAGAAATTAGTGCAGTCAGAGATCCAATTCCCATGTAAACAAATTTTCAAGCCTTCTTTTGTCTCCTGCATTTACATTTCAAAGTGTTCTTTCTGGTGCATTTTTAGACCTTTAATAGGGTGTTTGTAAGGGAACTGAGCTCCTAACCCACCACCATCTTCCCAGGCTTCATATTTATAAACTCATCAACAAGTCATGAGAATCCCCTAATGACTCCCCTTACAAACCAATTAAACCAGAGTTAGAAAGGATGGCTACACCTGTGTTCTGAAGAAGGGTGGGAAGGGTCATCTAAGCTGGAACATTTAGATTTTTGCTGTTGTGCAAACTTCCCAAGTAGGGCAACAAACTATGTGAATCTGGACCTTATTATTCCCCCTGAGCAGATATTAAGGACAGAAGCTGGTAAGAGGGAGGATGTTTTAAACAAGTTCACCCCCACTGCATCTCCATCTCCAGTCTCTCTGATCTATATCTGGCCACTGGAACCAGACAGCTGTGGAGGAGAAAGTGAGGCTGGTGACATTGCACAGCCCTGCCTCACTTAAATCCAATTCACTTGCATGTCATGGCATCACTTCCATGACATCATGGCCCTCTTCAAGAACAAACAAACAAAATAACAACAAAACAGTAACCCCCACTATTGTTCTATGATGGTTGGGCTACTCTTGAGTAAGGGCTAGAGGCAGGGAAAGTGACACCCCCAAGTCTGGCTGAAAGAAGAGTTACAAAGAGATGGTGCCATCATTCTAAAGGTGTGGAGCCTG
>CM053601.1:19478029-19513025 GCA_028646575.1 Pseudocheirus occidentalis
ACCTCCAAGGTCAAATACAAAATGCTGTCTTTGGAGCTCAAAACCCTTCACAACCTGCTCTTGCCCTCATCTTTCCAGTCTTCTCACACCTCACTCCTGTCACCTGCATGTACTCTGAGGTCCAGCCACACTGGCCTTGCTGTTCCTCACACAACGCTTCATCTCTCCACCCCAGACATTTTCACAGGCTGTCCCAAGCGTGCGGAATTCCTTCTGTCTCTTGACCTCTTTAAAGGAGGCCAGCTTCCTTTAAGTCTCAGCCAAAATTCCACTCACAAGAAATCCGTCCCAAGCCCCTTTAGCCCTCAGGTCCTCTACTGTTTTTCCACTTCACCCCATACAGATACTGTTTGCAGAGAACTGTTCCTGCCATACCTCCCCCCATTAGGCTACAAACACCTTGCTAGTAGAGACTGATTTTTGCTTTTCTTTTATTCCCGACACTAGTGGTCTGACTGAGTGGCTGGTAAGCTAAACGCCTCCCACGTAGACCTGTCACCCCCACGAAAGGGTGGACCCTGTGGCCTCCAAGGTCCCTGTCTGTTCTAATCCAATGGTCTTTTGAGGGTAGGGTTTTACACTTGGTTTTAAAACTTGTTTTTCCCACTATTACTGCTCCTCTTGAGGATCTCATCAGCCCCCATGGATTCAATTATCATCTCTGTGCTGCCGATTCTCAAATCTATCTATCCCGCCTTGATCTCTCTGCTGATTCCCAATCTTCCTTCTCCAACTGCCTTTTAGGGAACTGGATGTCCAGTAGACGTCTTAACTCAACATGTCTAAAACAGAACTCGTTCTCTTCCCCCTAAATCCTCCCTCTCCTGCCTTCCCTATTACTGTAGAGGCCTTCCCCATCTTCCCAGGTGCTCAGGCTCTCACCCTAAGAATCATCCTGGACTCCTCAGTCTCTCTGGCCCTCCCTCACTGCCCCCTTCTAATATATTGCTAAAGCCTATCCATTTCACCTTTGCAACATCTCTTGAATATGCCTCCCTCTCTCCTCTGCCACTGCCCCCCCCCCTGTGGTGCAGGCCCTCATCAACTCTCTCCTGGATTACTACAAAAGCTGCTGGTGGGTCTGCCCGCCTCAAGTCTCTCCCCACTCCAATCCATCCTCTAGTCAGCCACTAAAGTGATTTTTTAAAAATCACAGGTGCAGCCATGTCACACCCCCTACTCAACAAACTCCAGCGGCTTCCTATTGCCTCCAGAATGCTCTGTTTAGCATTAGAGCCCTTCACAACCTAGCCCTGCCTGCTTTTCCAGTCTTCTCACACCTTACTCCCCACCATATTCTCTTCCATCCAGTGACACCAGCTTTCCAGCTGTTCCATAAACAAGACCCTCCATCGCTTGGCTCCAGGCACTTTCTCTGGCTGTCTCCCCTGCTTGGCCTCCCCAACTCCAATTGACCTTCCTGGATCTCGTGTGTCCCAGCTAAAATCCTGTCTCTTATAGGAAGCCTTTCCCAGTCCTCTTAGCTCCAGCGCCTTCCTTCTGTTAATTCTTCCCTATCTGTCCTCTCTATCACTTGTTGGTACAGTGGACTTGCTTGCTGTCTCTTTTATTAGATTTCCAGTTTCTTGAGGGCAGGGATTGTCCTTTGGCTCTTTTGTATCCCTAGTCCTCAGCACACAGTAGGTGCTTAGTAAGTATTGATTGATGGATTGATTTTGCATACTCTACCCACATACAACTGGCTGACATAATTCATGCTGAAATACCCCTTTTTACTTTTCTCTGATGGCTCTTGGCTCTTCCCAGCCCCTTTCTACATATGTTCTTTTTCCTTTTAGAGCACCTCCTCCCATTTTCATTGTAAATAATATGCGGCTGTCTAGACAACAGATCTCTATCTGTATCTACATATGTATAAATAGACATAGATTTAAATAGTTACAACTTTATAATTACCTGTCTCTTAGTATACTCCACAGTTCTCCACCCAAGCAGGCCTCCAAGAGCATATAGACATACTTTCTGTCCTTGAAAGTGCGATAAAATCTGTGCAGACAATATACAAGACAATAAATACAAGTTTAGAACTTTCTAACCTTAAAATTAACTAACTGTATCATCAATTATGTGCCTAGGTACTAGGGTGAAAGTGTATTCATAAAGAAAAGTGGATTATTCTTGGTGAATCTAGGCCTGTCTCAATACCACCTCTCCACAGGGGCCGATGAGACCGTTAGAGCCTCCATCCGTTAACTATCTGTACTTGTCTGACAGATATTTCTACTGGTATGTCCCAGAGATACTTCATATTCAAAAGTCCAAATCTCATCATCTTCCTCCTTAAACCTGTCACTTTCCCACGTCAGCATCTCCACGGAGGACACTACTAGCCTCACAGAATTGAAATTTCAGGTTAATTTCTGACTCTTCCCCTCCTTAGTCCCATATGTAATAAGCTGTTGAGTCGTATTGATCCTCAATCTACAATAGCTCTTTTATCAGCCCCCTCATCTTCACTCCCATGCTAATTTAGACCCTTATCTACTCTCAGCTTGACTTCTGCTGCAACCTCCCAACTGGTCTCCCTTCTTCTGGTCTTTCTCCCAGCCATCCTTCACATAGATGGCCTGTAGGATTTGTTCTGTGAAGTGTGGATTCAGTCAAAGGGCTGCACTTGAGAACCTAGAGGGCCACATATGGCCTCAAGGCTGCAGGTTCCCCACCCTGACTAGCTTCCAACCACACCACTCTAATCGAACACCTCTCTCCAAGGTTATCAACAACCTCTTAACTACGAAATTCAGTGGCCTCTTCTAAGTCTTCAATCTCTATAGTTTCTGCTACTGTTGAACCTCCCTTACCTACTTCATTTTTTTTTTGCAGGACAATTGGGGTTAGGTCTTGCCCAGGGTCACACAGTTAGTAAGTATCAAGTGTCTCAGGTCACATTTGAACTCAGGTCTTCCTGTCTTCAGAGCTGATGCTCTATCCACTGTAACACCTAGCTGCCTCTCCTACCCATACCCCAAAATCTTTTCCCTTGACCTTCAAAATACTACTCTCTCTTCTTATTCTCCTACTTGACCAACTTGTTCTGCATTCTCCTTTACTGGAACAGCATCTTCTGCCTACTAAAGGTCGGTTCCCCCCAAGACCTTGTCCTAGGCCCCTTTTTTCTTCTCTCTCTGCTACTTCCCTTGGTGTTCCCACCATCTCCCAAAGGTTCAGTCATCTTTGTGTGGATGATTCTCAAATCTACATAATCAGTCCTGTGTTTCCAACTTATTACTGGGCATTTCCACTTGGATATCCTGTAATAATCTCAAACTAAACATGAAAGTGGAATTCATTACAATTTCCCAAAGCCATCCCTCCTCCAACTTTCCCCAGTCCTGTTGATGGAGCTACCATCCTCCCTGTAACCTCGGGAATCCCACACTTTGAGTCATCCTCACTCTCCCTCTTTATTTTCCCCAATATCTTGTTAGTTGGTGAGTCTATGTCAACCACCTGGGTCCTCCTCTCTCCACTTACACTGAAGCTTCCTTGATTCAGGCTCTCAGCACCTCAAACCTGCATTACTACGCATAACCCACATTTTAGTGACCTAACTGATCTTATTTCCATTCCCTCACTTCTACAATCCAGCTTCCAAACAGTCACCAAATTTATATTCCTAAAACACTGCTTTTATCATTCCCTTTCCAACCAGTCCACAGAGATCTTTAATGGCTGATTACTGTTCTGCCTTAGTCATTGAATATAAATGTCTAAAGAAAAAAGGCTTTGAAATTCCTATTGTTTACTTACTTCACAATAAAGGGAGAGCACATCTCTTCCAGAATCTTCTTCTCTGAATAGATATGCTCCTGTTGCTTAGTGTCAACAATGTGCTTCTTCCTGATACACTTCATAGCAAATGCTACATTCTCATTTTTCACTTTAACCTAGGGAAGAATTTTTTTAAAAATCCTTCATTGACATAATAAGAAATGGGGAAGATGGGTTATATGTACTAAGAGAAATTCTAACCTGTTCGAGATTAAAATTTATTCATTAAAGTTAAATTACATATGAGATTTTGAAATTCTTAGCTCACCAAGAATCTGGTATATGGATTTCCCTCTCATTGTCTGCAAAATTAGGCTTGTACTGCTCTTTGACCCTGAAATTTCCATATAAAAGTAAGAAATAACTCTGGCTTAATGCTTAGCCTAGAAGGGAGCAACAAAGACTTAAAGGAAAACTTCCTAACAATTAAGTCTGTACCAAGTGGAATGGTCTGCCTAAGGAAGTAATGAATTTCTGCTCATTAGAGATCTTCCAGCAGGTGATGAACGTTGAAAAAGAATTTCTTCTTAAGGTAGGGATTGGACTATAATCATGTCCATGGGGTCTCTTCCAACTCTGAGACTCCATGATTCTTTCAAAACCTCACCTTGACCTGACCGTGTGACATAAGAACTCTGAACCAAATTACAAAAGACTTGTTTCTATTTCATAAGCTTAGAGCTTCAAATTAAAATACTAGCTCAATCTAGATGGTTATTTTCAGAATTTCTTTTTAAAGCAAAGAATTTAAATGGTTGTGTGTATATGACTGAAAGCACATGTCTGTGATGGGCTGAGAAACTCACACTCGGGCTATATGTGATGGACAAATGAGAAATATGAGAAGTGTAGAAGTGCAGAATGTTACCAGCCAGCACAATCAATGCTGAATCACTAAGTGGGGGAGCGTGGGGGAGGGGAGGGGGACACAATCACTTTCCGGTGGCCAAATCTGTTCTTTTTACAGCTTGGACAAAATAACTCTGCAATCGTGATAAATCACTCTAAAACCTGATATAAGGCAACATACTAAAAATAATTCTTTGAAGTAAGAAACAGAATGCTTGCCAGCTGAGCAGAGCTGAAGTCCTGAATCATGTGGGAGCTACTAGTGAGGGCTTTTAGTAGTATTCTTCCAGCACTGGTAGAACCAAGAGTTGTAGCAGATGGCAATAGCCTGGTTCCCTGTGGACACTATTGTTTAGGAAATGGTTCAAAGGCAAAACCACTAAGGGCTTTGTCATTTTAAAGCCACGTGACCTCAGTAGGGTCACAGCTCCACATTCCAATATATCCTTAGAAAACTTAACCTGGACTTATCATTACTGGTCCTTCACACAATTGTTAAAAAAAAAAGGTCTAGAGGTGACGCAATCCAAGTCAACTGAAACTAGACCCTAAACTCCCTGTTTTTCATCTTAAGATGACAAATACTTTGATTACTCCTCAAGCAGTCTTTATAGCTACAGTTCCCATTTTGACCATAAGATTTTAGACACCTCAGAAACTGGGAAGGAAGGAACGAAGGAAGGAAGGAACGAAGGAACAAAGGAAGGAACAAAGGAAGGCAAGAGAAGGAATGAGGAAATATGTATATTATATATGTGAGATTTTATATGTATAATACTATATAATATGGATATCCACTACAAAATAAGCTCTTTTTAACCCTAAAGTCTATATGTTCCCCTCCTTTGTGGCTTTAGGGAATTTATTTTAGATGAAAATTTATGGGTTCAATCACAATCACTCCCAATCCACAGTTAGGAAAATTCCCGACAGTTATGGAAGAGACCAGGCTTTTTAACTAAGTTTACATTTATATCTATTTCTAGTTAACGCCTAGCCTCTCTGTGGTTGAAGCAAAATTCAGGTTACTGGAAATGTCTGGGTAATCAAACAGTAGATTATATTATGGTGTCTGGATAAACAGGCACTGGGAAAGAAAACTGGGGAAAGAGCAGGCTTTTTCTGGAGCCTGCCCTCAGTCCCTGAATAGGCCGGAGCCTTGGTGGCATCACTGAGCCACAACCTTCTGCTCTGAGATGCCTGTGGAGTCAAGGGCCCTCCTCCATCACTCCCTTCTTTGCCACAGCTCAGTCCTACCTTCTCTCTTCTCCTTTGGCTGGTTGCCCTGGGGCTGATGGTTCTTGGCACTGTTCTCAGCTCCACTCCTTCCTCTCTACTTCCAACCCTCAGAATTTCGATCTGTTTCTGAAATAACTCCTTCCATTTATACAGATTGATTGGGACACGACCAACTCTCTCTTGCAACACAGCTCGACTTTGGAGGAGCAAATGACAAAAAGTGCTCATACCTATGACACACTGAAGCAAATTCCTAAAGATATTGCAGGGGTCAATAGAACAACCAAACTTCTGGCCCTGGTGTGCTCAGACCTACCAGCATAAATGGATTGTTAGCTTTAATGAATTCATCTTTTTAATCTACTTACAGAATACTAAAAACAACAGCCTAGGACTCAATACCTATATCAAATTTGAACATTCATACAGGTTGTACAGAAACATCCGGGCTAGAGTTGTCATCACATATGAATGACATAAGAAATCTGGCCTTTCAACCTCTGAAAGAGATCCAGGGAAATTTGATTCTAAAGATTTCCTGGTAGCAGAGGAATGGAAGTATTTGAGCAGAAGCTGAGAAAGAGGACGACCATGTTCTCAATGAGTGAGTGGGATGTGTCCAAAGTAGTGACTCATAAATCTAATTCACCAACTCTCAACCATTGTGGGAAAGAATTAGAAGATTCCTTTGTGAGTAATAATCTCCAAGAATATCTCAAGAACCTATTGGTGAATGATAGCAACATCACAGACTCCAGTATCTGACATATATCTCACACAGTGATGATACTAAAGAAGAATGTAAAAATAACATTTGTGTGTTGACTACATTTTGAACAAAAGAACCAAAGTCACCCATTGTACCATGCCAAGAGTTCAAGATGCTGCGGAACATTTCTTAGTCAACCAGTAGCTTTTGAATAGGACCACTTAGTAGCTATATTACCAGATTCCAAATGCAGAGGAAGACAAGGAGAAGACTGCCTTCATCTATCCAGTTGAATTTCACTAATTTGATCACGTGCCTCAAGGCATATTGGAGGTATTTGCTACTTTCCAAAGACTGACAGAAAAAGTAGTTAGAAAAATGAACGAACTGTAAGGACTGGTATACCTTGATGATATCATTGTCTTTTGGAAAACCATGGAAGAACAGGAACAAAGACGTGAAAATGTTGTATTGGCTTGAGAAAAAAATAACTAGAAACTTTGCAGTAAGTGAATGATGGTTATATGAAAATGGTTGCATATGTCATTCACAAGTTGGAGTTCCTCACACTGAAATGGGCAATCACTAAAAAATTTAAAGATTAAGTATACAGAGTAAAGTTATAAATTTTGGCTGACATATCCTGCAGAATGCCAAGTCAGAGGCTGTTTGCCAGAGAAAGAAGGCAGCACCAGCCAACTCAGTTCAGCATACATCAATGGCCAGGAAAGACTAATGTAGATGTGGGTGCCTTGTCCAGAAGGCTATATGACACCAAAATTTGGGTCATACCTGTAGAAGACAGAATACAAACAGAGAGCAATAGAGCTGAAAGCTTGGAATGTTCCGCAATCAGCGTGCCACAAGCAGATGTGAACTTCCCTCTTTGAGCCAACTCTCTCTTCCTCAACTATCAGTGGACACCTGACTAAAAGATAAGATGGCCAAGAAAGGACTGTGGGAATTAACATAATCCTAGAAGCCAGGTGATAAATTTCAAAGGGTTCAAGGGCCAATCCCTTGAAGGTGGAAACAATGGCAGAAGTTGGAGCTAGGTGAAACTGATACTGACCCCATGAGTGGTACCAAGAAGCACTTGATACTGCCCAGGGCATATTGCTCCAAGGTCATGGAGGCCTTATAGGATGACTTTGGACAAATGGGTCCAGAAAGGACACTAGAACTAGTACAAAACAGATTTTCCTAGCTCAAGATGGCCTCTTACAAATGGAGGCATATCAGTCTGGTGTCCAGCATGTACAAAGAAAAGTATCCCCAAGTACTTCTATGTATTTAAGAGTAGCACCAATAAACATTTAGAACTTTTTCTCTCTTAATCTATCTTTAGAACTTTGATCTCTTTGTCTCTTATCACGCAGACAGCAAGAACACAAGTCACATATTGATGATAAGTGACCATTCCACAAGTATGCACACGTAAAATGATTCCACAGTTGCTAAAATGTTGTGTGAGAAGTATTTTTCAGTATATGCGCTTCTGAAAGTGCTCTGATCAAAGACATTCTAGCTTTGGCTGGCATTCGGAAGTCTATAATAATGTCTAACCATCCTCAAAGGGTGCCTATAACATGAACATTTCTAACACGTACTAATGGACATGTTGAGCACACTGAGACTAGTGCCAAAATATCAGTGAAGTTGATACATGGCTTTCCCAGTACATGCATGCAGTGTCAGAAATGAAGTCACTCACTCTACTCTCTATGTGTTGGTATTGGGGCATGGTGCATGCCTACCTACTGATTTGTTTTTTGGGGTCTCTGGAGGTAGAGAGACTACAGACACCCACAATTCGTGCATCTCTCAATCAAGATTAAAAAAAATGAAGGAAGCTTACCACCTAGCTACAACTTCAGCCTGGAAGAATGCTAAAATCAACAATATGGTGCTTGAGTTCAATATCAATACCTTCAACGAGGTGACAGCATTCTGCCGAAAAGTTCTGATGTCCAGACACATAAATTAGTAGATCTATGGAAAATACCCCATGCTTGGTAGCATAAAGACTAGATAACTTACTTCTTTTCAAAGCCATTCTAGGAGCTAGTGGGGGCATTTCTAAGGCAATCCACCATAATTCCTTATTACCAATAGTCCAAAAGGTGAGTTAGACTCCTTAACGAGCAAATTGAGATTAATACACATTTATCTCAGGGGATTCAAAGTCCAAGAGAACACTTTCCAGTCATACAGTCTACCTGACCCAGACAGCAGCTCAGAAACAGACATTTTAAGTAAGGATTTTCCATACTGTACCTCAAGAACCAACAGCAATGCTTGGCAGCTTGGGCCTCTACTCTATAGTCTAAGAAGGAGGACTATAGTTCTGATGAGGAGATAGATAGATAGATAGATAGATAGATAGATAGATAGATAGATAGATAGATAGATAGATAGATACCATATATATAATATGATATGTATGTATATATTAGAAAGAGAGAGAGAGAAAGGTTATGAAATATAAATTAAATAGAGTTCCAAGGTGAGCCCTATTAGGTCCTCTATAGAACAACCTTTTTCTTACTGAAATAAGTCTTTAAGTTGAAATATTATATCTATATTGATATCTTACAGTCCTCTTTGGATGTCCCACTAATTCACATTAAATTTACACAAGGATGTACTGCTATGGGAAGCTTTCAGTAATGCTTCGACTAGCAACATTTACGTCATAGTGTAATGTGCAGTTGTGCAGTGTTCATCTAAATTCAGTCTAGTACAATGTGATATATCACGGAAATCTACCTGATAACTGAGGTCCTGTAAAGTACTAGGGGGTGGGAGGAAATCCATTTTAGGGACTCAGGCACATTAAATATTAAAATCAAAAATTTCTCTTGGATGTTTGAAACGTAAACCCCTTACAAGTTCAACTCTTCCGAACCCACCGACACCCAGTGTGGTGACAATCTCAAGGTTCTGGAACGGGGATGAGGAGGAGAATTTGGCCACTTTCTCCTTCAGCTGAATCATCTCTAGAGACAGAGCTTTGGTCTGCCTCCAGCCAGACATGGATCTCCTATGGGGAAAAAGTAAAATTCTGGATTATTCTTCCAGGCTAGCCAAGGATAATACTATATGTGAAGGCCCATCTTACCTTCTCTAGTGGTTTACTGCCTAGAGCTTCTGCAAAGACAATCTCATTTTTGATGCTAGATCAAGGGGGAGAAAAATTTCTAAAAACACCAAGAAGCAGCCAAGTTGGCCTTTAAGAGCCAGTGATTTTCAAAGTGTGATCAGAAACAGATTTTCTCTGTTGCATTAGAATGTCACACTGCAAAACTTCCCAAGGCAACCTGAGATTTTCATAACATCTTAACACTTCTTATGGATAATTATAATCATTGCTATGTGAACCATTAAGAATCAAATGTCCAATTTGTTTCCAAATACTGCTGTTCTAAAATAGTTACTCATCTTTTCCGATTAGCGTTTGTCGCCGTGGGTTGGACGCCAATGAGCTGTCAGTAAATAGCATTGTACGACAGGATGCAAATTACCATTATCTCCCTTACAAAAATGGGTGGAAATTTGACTGTCTCTTCTCATTCTAATTCAGGTCTTCAATTTTCTGCTAGTTGTGGCTATGTGATTGGGAAGAAATTAACTGGTGCATGTAGGCCTGAGCATGTATTAACATTAATAGGTTCTGTCCGCTTCTGCAAAACATGTCAGGAAAGCATTTGCCTCAAAATGTTCTCAGGTGAGCTCGAAAGAATTTTCCATTTAAGAGAAAAGCTTCTTGATTGCTTATCAAAGAGACGCTATGGTGTGGTTCCCACTTTGCTATATTTTAAAGACATATTCGAGCCCAGATGCTGCAGAGATGGGGAGGGAAATGCCTTTAATCAAATAATATGCTGCAGAAACCAATCAATAAACACTCATTTATGAAAATGCTTACTATGTGCTAGGGATTTTGCTAAGCACTGAGGGTACAAAGACAAAAGGAAAAATCATCCCTAAGGTCAAATAACTTAGACTCTAGCAGAGGAAATAACATATATATTACAGAAGTATATTTGTAGTATGCGTGATGTTAGCTTGGGATGGAAGGGCACTGGCATCTGGGAGAATTAAGAAAGGCTGCATCTAGAACAGGGGTGGGGAACCTAGAGCCTTTAACATTTGGATTCAGTCAAAAGGCCACACTTAAGGATCTAGAAGGCCACATATGGCTTCACAGCTGCAGGTTATCCACCCCTGATCTAGAAGGTAGTGGCTGAGCTGAGTCTTTTGGGAATTCAAAGATTTCAAGGTGAAAGAGAGAATACAGATGTGAGAAATGTCAAGTGTGCAGAACAACAGGTAGGCCAGGATGGCAGGATTGCAGAGTGTGTTGAAGGGAGGAATGTGTAAGGATACTGGGAAGGTAGAAAGGGGTTTGGTGGTCAAGAGACTTAAGTCCCAAAGTGAGGGGTTTATGTTTCCTGTGGGCACTAGGGAGCTACAAGTATTTCCTGAGGGGAGTGGGTGAGTGACACATTTAGAACTATGCTTTCTCTTGGCAACTGTGTGGAGAATGGATGGTTCAGAGTATGGAGAAGCCCCAGGAAATCCAAATGGAAAGCTAGTCCAGTAGTTCAATGAGAGATGATAAGAGTTTGAGTCAGGTAGGGACTGTGTGAGTAAAGAGAGCAGGACATATGTGAGAGGTGCTAGAGAGGGAAGCCAAAAATATTATATATGATATCCCATCCCTCATAAGAACAGGACAAACAAGGCCAAAGGTAAGTAAGAATTTTATCCACTCAACTTTGGCCAAGCAGATGGCTACTAACCAAAATAAGATCTTGAATTATCAAATTTCTGGTCATTTTTGTCCACTTCTACCAAAAGATATTCAACCTGATACTTTTATATATGAAAATTTGGCCATCGAGTCAGATTATGGTTTACATGTGAGAGATAATTTCTTGTCAGTGTACATGACAGAAATTATTTTTTCCTCCTAGCTAGTGATGATGGGTGTCTCTTTACAGAATAATACTTCAAAGAGAGGCTACCTTTGGGTGACTCGTTGGGGTCCTTGGAATTATTAAAACAATACTCTAACTCCTTGAAACATTTGGTACTCAGAACAAGCCCTTTGCTGTTCTTCCTCATCCTCCATTCTCAGGTATAATGAAGAGGGTACACAAAGCCTATTTTCCCCTCTACAACTAAGAAGAGAGAATAGAACTAATGCTCTCCAGAGATGAATGATGCCTTTTTGTAATAGAGATGGTACAAGCATATGAGAAAGCTCCATTCTCTCCTATTAGAATGTAAGCCCATTGAGAGCAGGGGTTTCATTCCTTTGTCATCACCACCTATCACAATGTCTGGCTCATAGGGGCTGAATTAATTAATAAATGTTTGCTGAATGATTTTTAGACATTCTCACTCGTAGATTTCATACTGTGTAGAGTAGACTAGATGGCAGTCCAAGGAGACAACTTATTCTTAGGGACCTGCTTACCAGAAACACCTCCTTCACACTTCCTGCACCATCAACAGAGAGGGCAAGCATGATGTCGATTGCAATGGGAATTTGGCAATAGTCTTCTGAATCTGTTTGGATATTCTTTCCTATTTCTCATTTGCTGTTTCCTGGCTAAAGAGGCATCCGGCGGACTGGCTGGGGATTAGAAGTCTCTTCTTAACCTCACAGCAACCCTGATCAGCAGAATGGTTTTCCCTTCTTTGGGAGCTGCCAAAAGATGATGCCCACTCTGGGTAAAAACCTCTCCCACTTACTTGGCATGCCTTTTTTCATCATCACGGTTCAGGTTCGCCACATATCCCTCAAGGTACTTTTGGAGTTCTTCAAAGGTCCCAACTGTTTGACTGAATGTTCTAAAATGGAAAATGCTGACAGTCACCCTTCTTCCTATACCAAGTAAATTATAGCTATTTTTAAAGTTGATTTAAGTTGTAGAGTATTAATTTTGTTTTTCTTTTGTCAGTGGCCCTGGGCCTTTTGTTGCACTGGAAAAGGAAGTCCCAGTGTGGAAGATGACTTTAACAATGCACCTATTCAAATTGTAACTTATAAAGTCTTACAGATTGTCTGGTGTTCAGGTACTTGCCCAGGCTCACACACCTGGTGTAAAACCAGGTCCTCCTGACACTAATGCTGGGTTATGACACTATATAGCCTCTCACAGAATACTAACAAAGTTATATGGGGTGTTCCCAGACACTGCCATTAAAGATTAAAACTGCACTAAGACTTTTGGAACACCCCATAGAATCAGTTGTCTGGGTTCAAGAAAGTAATTGGGATTATTAGTGAGAAGGTAAAGATGCCATCTGGATTTTTCCACTGAAGTCTAGGAGAAATGCAGTGGAATTGTTCATTCTTGCCAACAAGCCTGCGTTGTTACCTGTTTACTGGACGTTTTGATCATGGAGGACAATGACCTTAAGTGCAGCAAAATGAGGCTTTTGTACACTGAAAACTAAGCATGACATATTCTTCTCCCTTGTCCCAGAATATTATTATTCTTTTCACATTTCTTCTTGTTCGTATTTCTGCCAATACTCCAAGAAGCCTTGAATTCATCTCCCTCATATCATTCATTCATGACTGAATCCAAACAAAGATTGGAGATTGACTGAAATTTGAAGATTAACCAAAGATTAATTGGGCCACACTTGAGGATCTAGAGGGCCACACATGGCCTCGAGGCCACAGGTTCTCACTCCTCACTGTCGGTCTGCATTCTCTTCTCCTTCTTCACTCTCTCTGTTTCTAGGTAATTTCATGAGCCTGGGTTTAACTATGACCTCTATGCAAGTGACTCCCACACCTTTTTATCCAGGCCCACTCTCCCCTGAGCTCCAATCCTGCAACAATTGCCAATTAGATATTTTGAACTGGAGAATTGACTTGTAGATGAGGATATGGTTCAGTATTTTTAAGTGGTGATTCAGGGGAAGTATTTCCCCTTGGAAAAAGATAAGACCAGGGATTGCTGGATCAGAGATAGCCTTTCTCTAATAATAGGAGGGTACTCACTCTCGATCAATAACCAAGCATGCCACATCATTTTCTTCTGCAATGATGTTAGCTGATCTGACGTCATCACTGTTAAAGAAAAAAAAACACGTTTCACTTCTGCTCAGAAATTCGATGTATATGTGACAAATACACAAATCAATGTCCCCTAAGTTATGATATCTCTATTATGTCACTTTCAATCAAAAATGACAAAGAATACTGATTGATTACTTGGTATTACAACTATCGAGTAAAAGAATTTCACTGAGTCTCCTGTCTAGAGCATTCTCCATGTGTTTTCCCTTTTTCAGGTACTAGTAGCCTCCACTATGAGGTTTTAATAATATAACATAATAATCATCATAACATCTTGTAATGTTAATGGGAGTTGAAGATCTTACTGCCCATTAATAGGCCTCATGTGGAGCCCAACGAGAGAAGCTTGATTAGGGGAGGTTTGTTTTTCAGGAAAGTTCATACTTTTTGTTACTTTGCAATTAGGCAGTGGGTCACACTCTGAAGAAGGATATAAAAACTCAGAGTTGAGGTTTGGCTTTGGGGCTCACTCAATGGAAGAATGTTTGTGTGATTTGGTCAGATGAGACTCTGGGCAGCCATTAAGGAGCCCCCAAGCTTTGAAAAACTCAGATGTTGGTACTTCTCTCTCTGGTAACTAGGTATGTATAGCTTTGGTCAGACAACTAGAAGCCCTGTCTCTTGATTTGTGTTATTTTCTCTGTATCTTTTCCTGCTTATAATTTCTGTTTCTATTCTCTCTGAAGTTCAAGGTGCTGACTTTTTCCCCTTAACTAAGTGAATTTTATATATACATATATATGTATGTATATATGTGTGTGTGGGTCTGTGTGTGTATATATACATATGTAATAAAAATAAGATTGTTGACCTCTTTAAAGTTGCTTTCCTTTAGAAAAGCAGATCAAAGAATTTGTACTAACAGTCAACCTGGGTATGCTAGGGTACTTGTTACACATTTATATCCATATGTCTGATTCTTATCTATGTATCTATCCATCCATCTGTCCACCTACCTATCTACCTCCATACCTTCTTACCTATTTTTTTCTATATTTGGTCCAGATTTGTGATTGTTATTGTCACAAGGAATTCCTGCTGTGAAAACTCCTTGGACCAAGGCAGATAAACAATTGATCCACAACCGATAGTCTAAGAAAGTTGCCTTTGATGCTGAGAGTCTAAGTGATTTGTGGTCCCAAAGGTAGTAAGCATCAGATAAAGGAAATGAATCCAGGTCTTTCTTATTCTCTCCTGACTATGACATACTAATTCCAATAAAGCTACTCAAATAATAAAGATATTCCCACTACATTCAATAATGTAAACACAAATACATGAGCCTTCACCAGTCTGAGATTCACCTAAGGTGAACCCCAGAAGAGCACATATGGATGGGGGGAGGTAGACTGACAACCCCATACTCTGTAGGGAAATGGATTTCTTTCCCACATCTCCAAACAACACAGCCCGTCTTTCCTTGAGCACTGTCCACTATAATCACTAGGAAGCCCTGTATCCAAGGGACACCAGCTCTGTTCTTTCATACTCATTAGAAGCCTGCTAGAATAAAACAGCAAGAAACTTAAAAGCCTTTCTTGGCAATGAGGAGGGTAGCTCATCTTCAACCAGTACAGAGCAATTTGCAGGGATAATGACTTCAGGCTTAGGTTGTGGGTCACGTGTCTGACACGTAAATTCTGATTACAAAACAGAGGCAGTCCTCCGGGTTCTGATGAGAAAACAGTACTTCAAATGAAATCTTAAAAGCTCATAAAGTTTATTTTTGAAATAACTATGTGAACCCCAAGGATTTATTTTGAACACATTCTAAAAGCATCCCTGGGGCTAGTTTGTGTCCAACCTTAAGAATACAAAGAAAGCCATTGTGACACGTTGAATTACAGTGCCTCTAAGTAGTGACAGAAGAAAAAGCAAATAATACTGTTTACTGTCATTTTCTTTCTCTCTGACTTCAGCTTTGTGACAATGAAATGGCTTTGGGGGTTGTTTGGCCATTACGAGGGGTTCTCAAATCATATTCTTCATTGAAATAGTTAAAATCAAACAGGCTGAAATATATGACAAATTCCCTTTTTAAACATCCAAAGGCAAAGATAAATTCTTTTTTAGGGAGCAGTTTTAAAATCACAGCATCTTCATAAAGCCCTGAGGTAATTTAAACCTTGGTAACTTGATTCACAGACTTTATAGGAAAAAATATGTTAACCATGACTGAAATTAAATCTGCTTAAGTTCAGGACAACTCAGAAGGCAATCATATATGTTCAGTATGTGTGGGACATGAAATTAGTGAAAACTTCTCAGTCTGGAATGTAACCCCTCCCCTCCTGAGTGTCTACCCTCCCCCTTCTCCTGTCAATTACTTTTATCTTCCTTTGTTCATTTCTTCCCGCCTGGTGAAGGCCAACCCTCTTGTAGTCTCATTGCGGAGGAGGTTGGGAGGTGAATTTTTCACCAATGAAAGAGGGCAGTTGGCCAGGAAAGGGGACGTCCTAATTAGGTTTTTAAACCTTGGAACAGGACTAGGCTCTCTCTCTTCTGGCCCCGACCTCATGCATCAACATGGGTAAGACATCATCTCATGGGGCACCCCTTTCTTCCCGGGAGAAAGGGAATAAATTCCTCTTCTTATCTAAGGCATCTCTGCGTTTACTTTTCTAATTAAATTAAGAATAATGGGTATTTTTTTTATACCACAAACAAGTACAACCCAACTGGTTTCTCCCTGTTTCTCACAGACATTTTTGTACCTTTGCAGGCTGACTCCCATAACTGGAAGGTATCTTCTCCTCATTTTTCTTCATTGGAATCCCTACAATCCTTCACCACTCAGCTCAGGTACCGCTTTCTATGTGAGACCTTCCCTCAAACTGCTCCTCTCTCCACAAATTATACAATAACACAAATTTATTTTTATGTGTTAATATCTACCTCTGTCTATATGTATATATGCATTGTCTCTCCCAAACAGATGATAAACTCCTTGAGGCAGGAACAATTTAATTTTTGTCTATATTCTCACCACCTAGCACAGTGGTTCTCAACCTTCCCTTTAATACAGTTCCTCATGTTGTGGTGACCCTCAACCATAAAATTATTTTCGTTACTACTTCATAACTATAATTTTGCTGCTGTTATGAATCGGAATGTAAATATCTGATATGCAAGATGTATTTTCATTGTTACAAATTGAATATAACCCACAGGTTGAGAACCGCTGACTTAGCCCAAAGCTTGGTACAAAGTAGGCAATTAATATATATTTGTAGATAGATCAATTGGTTGATGCATAATGTATTCTTATTTCAGATCCCATAGCAAGTGAAAAACAGGTAGCATAAATTCAAAATTAATTTGTGTTCTCTAACAGATTTGAAATACGTATAGCTTTAAGGAAAAAATTTCAATTTGATTTTAGCCCTTACCAGTCTTTTTCAGATTGTTTTAATGCTATCAACAATCTGAATTATCAAAGATTAAAAGGTAAAAGTTGTCAGTGGTGAAAAAGTCTTTTGTATGAAATATCTCTGATGGGGGCATGATATATAAGATATATGGGTACATAAAAGAATTATACATGATCAAAAGCCTTTCTCCAATAGATACATGGTTAAAGGACATGGGCCACATAGCTATTAAAGGTCAAAGTTCATGTACATCAGACTTTAGAGCTAGAGAGAAACTTCTTAATCTCTTCTGATAATACCACTTTTATGTTCATTGAGTCATCTGCCCCTGTACAAAATCAGATCACTCTGAGATTGAGTCAACTGAACAAATGTTTAAAATTCTATTTAAATTCGTAGTATTGACTGATTTGGGTTCATCAGAAACAATTTTTTTGCACAAGTTAGATTAGTTGAATTTATAAAATAGAATCTGGTATAATACATTTAAGATATTGGACAGAAGAAAACTTTGTGACCAAACAAGGGATTGAGAGCATCACAGAAAATAAAATGGTTCATTTTGATTACATAAAATTTAAAAGTTTTTTGTGCAATCAAATCCAACAAAGCTACTATTAAAAGGAAAACAATTAGCTAAGGAAATTTTTGTAGGAAGTTTATCTGATAAAAGTATCATTTCATATATATATGTATATATGTGTATGTATGTATGTGTAAATATGGAACTGATACAAATTTATAAGAATAAGATCTATTCCCTGTTTGATAAATGGTCTTAGGATATGAATAAGCAATTCTTAAGAGAAGAAATCCAGGCTATCTATAATAATATAAAAATTACTCCATAATCAGATAAATGTAAATTAAAACAATTATGAGATTCTGCCTCACAACCAATCAGAATGGCAATGACCAAAAAATCTAATCACTCATGTTAGAAGGGTTCTGTACCCTTCTAACACAGTAATGTCATATTGGTAGAAATATGAATGGCTTTAAGCATTCTGGAAAGCAATTTTGAATTATACACAAAAAGTTACTAAATGGTCCATGCCCTTTGATCCAACTACACCACTGCTTAGGAGTAAATGCCAAAGAAAAAGGAACTGTTCATTTATGTACAAAATGTTATGGCAGCTCTTTTTGTGGTGGCAGAAGACTGGACGCTAAGAGAATGTCTATCAATTGAGAAAAGATTGAACAAATTGTAATACATGAAAACAATGGGATACGACTGTGCAGTAAGAAATGAGGAAATAGATGATTTCAAAAAGACATGGAAAGAACTGTATGAGCCAATGCAGAATAAAATGAGCAGAATCAGGAGAACAATTTATACAATAACAACACTATAAAAATAAACAGTTTTGGAGACTTGTATAAACTGATGAAAAATTAAATTCACAGAACTATGAGAACAACTTATATAGTAATAACACTAAAAGTAGATCAGTTTGAAAGCTCAAAGAATTCTGATCAATGCAATAATCAGCCATGGAGGAGAGGTGATAGATTCAGGCTGCAGAATGTGATAGAGAGAGAGAGAGAGAGAGAGAGATGGATGGATGATGACTGGATGGATGATAGACAGATAGAAAGATAGACAGACATGTCTATGTGTACATAGATAAAATACTCATATACAATACATATATTATACATACATATATACATTTGCTTGACTGAGCATGTTTGTTGTAAGGATTTTCTTTTTCTTTTTTTCAAATGGGAGGGGTGTAGGAAGGAGAAGAAGATTTGTGTTAATTAAAAATATAACTTAATTTTAAAAATAACCATGTAGGCACATTATTCCCAAACAGCACACTAACCTGATGAGAGCCTTTTCTCCAAAGTAATCACCTTTTTGCAATGTTTTAATCAGCTGAGGTTGATCATACCCTTCAGTACTCTGTGTGACTTTCACCTGGGCAACAATAAAGAAAAAGAAATTTGCCAAACTCATGTTTTCATTACTCTGTTAACCATAAAAGATGTAGGCATGCTGAGCTCATAGAATGTATTCAATAAATGTTCTTTGAAGTCATTTACAAATTCTGATGACAGCCCTAGAAAACTTCATGACCAAACAAGGGATCGAGAGCATCACACAAGATAAAATGGTTCATTTTGATTACATAAAATTTAAAAATTTTTTGACAATCAAATCCAACAAAGCTACTACTAATGAAATGGCCAGGAACTAGTTAAGCTATGGACTCAAGAGATCAGCCAGGAAATAGTTACGTGATACTTTGTGAAATCAGAAATCAGCAAGTTAGAAGACAATGAACCTGTCTATGGGCCAGCCTGGGGTGTGGGAACCAAGCTAGGTCTTCATTTTTCTCCTCCTATTTGCGCAGGTCATCATGCCCTGTGCCCCTCTCTGCTTACCCTACAGTCCCCTACCTACAGATGTTATCACACACCCTCCATGCCTATTGTTCATTCTTCTTGATGTTCTGTCATTATGCCCCATAATCACAAACTCTCTTGCCTCAGCAACTTACTTGCACCTCCAAACAATGGGACTATATGGTATAAAAGATTCTGTACTTCTGGATTACAGGGCTGCTCTCTATTTCTTTCTAATTGGCTTATGAGACAGCCCAGCTGCTAATTCAATTACTATTAAAGCTCCTTAAAACTTTTAATTGGACTCTGTGGTAACTTTGTTAAAACATGCTATTTCATTTGGCTATTACAAATGGAGGCCCTGGCGAGATTTGGCCTTTGGCCAATCTCAAGTGACCATCGGAGGTTTTTTTTCCTGGACTGAGGGGCCAGACTGGTGAACAATCTAAAGGGTAATGGCCACAGAGAGGTGTTTTCTCTGCCCCTAATCATTCACCAACATGGAGTGGCCTGAGCCGTGAAAACTCTAAATTTTCTCGGGAAGGCTGGGAACCTGCCTGAGTAAATTGGGAAACGGAGCCCTCTCCTGTCAAGACTGCATCGGCAGGACCCTTCTTCTCGCTAGGGATTCTTGCCAGAATTTTTGCTGGCAACTGGTAGATGAGTAACTCACATCTGAATATAGGGGAATTAAATAGGCTGGACACAGTTTCCTATCCTCCCAATAGCTTTGATTGAGACGTCACACAAAGCTTGAGGGGGTCCCCAGCTGGGGGGCGGGCATCCTCCATCTGGTCTTTTCAGGTTCCTTGGAGGAACCTCTGGTTTTCAGGCTCCTTGGAGGAAAACAATTAGCTAAGGAAATTTTTGTAGGAAGTTTCTCTGATAAAGGTATAATTTCATACAGATATATGTGTATATGTGTGTATGTCAAGTCAACAAGTATTTATTAAGCACAAAGTTAGGAAATAGGAAAAAGAGAATGCCAGGACAAACAGATTCAGGAATGTATATGAAAATGAATATTTCTCCCTCCAGTCTCCTACCAAGTACTGACAAATATACATAATAACAACGGGGGTTCTAGATACGTATCTTCTAATGACAAACATAAGGAGGGCTAGTTTGGTTCCTATGGAATTTTTATGTGAGTCTAAATCTTAACTATAGTTATACACATAATAGCTACAAACAAATTAAAAGGTCTTTTGTCTATTCATTAAAATTACATTACTGGGGAAATGGAAGACCAAGATCAGAAATTTAATTTGTAAATCTGTTCAGTAACCTAAGGAAAACCTTCTCATGTGGTTGACTGGAAAGGTTTCTCAATAATGGGACAGCCAGGGAGGGAGGTTCCTTAATACAACTTGTCTCTTGTGTCACCTCAGAACTTTGGGACAAGAGCTAGCTACAAATGCCCATTAAACCTCAACTGCAAAAAGCTAAGCTGTTTAATCTTGTCTCTAGCTTAATCTATAGCATCTTAACAACTATATTGACTCATTTTGGCTGACAGATGGATCTCAATACTAAGCTGAATCTTCTGATAATATATATTGAAACCATGTCAATTAATTCAAGAAATGTTTTTTAAAGTGTATTTTAAAATGACACATCTCTTTTCACCCCTTCCAGATAATTAAATAAGAATGATCACCCTGATTTATTTAGCTTTCATTCTAGGGCCACCAGAAGTTCAGTTAAACTCTGGGATATATCAGAATTGATCCAGAATATCCCAGACAATCAGGTCAATGAAATATCAGTCTTTCTGGAGTTTTATATAGTACAGGTCCCAGGTTTTTTGCTTGTTTTTTGTTCCCCTAGAATTCTCAGGGTTAATTGGCTCCTGTCTCTGGGTAGATGAGGCACATGTCATGATATAAACTCCTTAGGAACCAAACGGAGGCCATTAAGAGGTAATAGGGCCCTTGATAAAGGCAATCATGATGATAAAAACCCTTGAACCCATGTGGCATGAGGAATGACTGAAGGAGTGGGGGATGTTTACTGAAGAGGTGGAGATGGAGTGACAAGATAAGATCCTCCTCTTCAATAATCTAAATGGCTATAACATAGAAAAGAGATTAAATTTGTTCTGATTGACCCCAGAGGGCATAATCAAGAACCATAGATGGGTACCACAAAGGGTCAAATATCGACTTAATGCCAGGAAAAATTCTGAAACTGTCTAGAAGTTAAAGGAGATGCCTTTAGAAGTTGGTTCGCTCCTCCTCATCAAAGGCCTTCAAGCAGAAAATGGATGGTCACTTGTATAGGATGTTGTAATGAGGATTTTTCTCTGGTATGGGTAGGATGAGATAACCGAGGTCCCTCCCAATTCTAAATTTCATGATTCAATGTTGTCCCACAAGTTACTGGTCCTTGTTGCTAGTCAAGTTTCCATGCCTACTGTAATGGCTTAAAGCCTGAGAATTCAGATAAACAATCCCTTTAATAAAAAATATCCAACAATCCCCTACAAAAAGTAATACAAAAAGTGACAAAAACCAATCAAGAAAATGAAAGCACATAAAAGTTGCCAGTGAGGACATTAAAAAGCAGTAATTAAGGAAGTCACTTCAGGAGCCCCTTCACCAAAGTCTTAAAAATCTTTCTTGACCAAAAGGCCCATAGCTGTTTCCCAGATCAATCCACCTGGAAGCAAAGTTAACTCCAACCATACCAGGTCTCCACTGTCTTGACTCACAATATTCTCCAGTTACTATAGTGGGAGTGTGGAAGTTAATTCAAGGGTCCCTAGGTAATTCTTTTTTGCAGGAAAGGAATCAAGGATATGCTTTATTTATATGGATTTACAACTAGTTTGAGCATGTTAATTTTCAGTGAGAGTTGCTTGGATTGAAATCCTCTTTTCCTTATAAATTTCTAAGATATTATGTTCCCACAGTTTTTCTTCAATATGAATTCCATAATGTCTGCTCTCAACAGAGATCTTCACAATTTCACTTCAGTCATGGTTATTTCCTCTATGAATCTACTGATAATGACTAACTTATTATCTGGAAAAACCTGCCATCAATTTTCTAACCAGTGTGAATTATCTGATGTTTTATAGGCTGCTCTTCTTCTTTCAGGAAAGGCATGACAACATCTACTTCATTTATATGATTTCATTTTCATATGAATTGTCTGCTCTTCCCTAAGTTCTGTGCTCCATCAGAAGGCCTTCTCATGGTCATTACATTTATAAGGTTTCTCTCCAGTATAAATTCTCTCATTTTGAGTAAAATCTAAGTTCTACTTAACAACCTTTTCATATTCATCACATTTCTAAGGTTTCTCTTCTAAATCTGATTTCTAGCTGAAAGTCTCCTTATATTCATTACATACAAAATGTTTCTTTCCAGTATGAACTCTCTGGTGTTCAACAAGGTATGTTTTTTTGTTGGGAAACCTCTCCACATTCATTACATCTTTTTTTTTTTTTTTTTTTTTTGCTTTTTGGAGGGCAGTTGGGGTTAAGTGACTTGCCCACGGTCACACGGCTAGGTTTTTATGTTAAGTGTCTGAGGCTGGGTTTGAACTCAGGTACTCCTGACTCCAGGGCCGGCGCTCTATTCACTGCGCCACCTAGCCGCCCCCACATTCATTACATCTTTATGGTTTTTCTCCAGTGTGAATTATCTAGTAATCATTAAGTCTTGTCTTCCAACTAAAGACCTTTTCACACTCATTACATTCACATGGTTTCTCCCCAGTATGAATTCTCTGATGCTGATTAAGTCTTGTCTTCTGGCAGAAGGCCCTCCCATATTTATTACACTGATAAGGTTTCTTCCTAGTGTGAATTTTCTGGTAATCAGTAAGTATTGTCTCCCAGCTGAAGACCTTTGCACATTCACTGCATTTATTGGGTTTCTCTGATGTTCAACAAACTGTTTTTTGGTAGAAGGTCTTCCCACATTCATTATATTCAAAGGTTTTCTACTCCAGTATGAATTTTCCAATGTTGGGTAAAGTTTCTCTTCCAAAGAAAGGCCTTCCCACATTCACTACATTTATTAATTTTTCTCCTGTATGAAGTTTCTGATGTAAAACAAAATATGTTTTCTGGAGAAGACCTTACCACATTCATTACCTTCAGGATCACAGTCCTACATAGATCTCAAGTTTAAGAATAAGGTTCCCTTTCTTCATTGTGTCATTGGAGAGAGACATCGACTGAGTTTTCCTGTCCCCCAATCCAATCTTTGTATTTTCTTATATTTAGATCCTTTTTTTTTAAACAATTTTGTAAACTGCACATCTCTGAAGATGTTGGTTTGCTTTGCTGGAGGGACCCCTTTTCTTTCACAGCGATGCCACTGGCTGACTTTTTGTGCAGTACTGGAATGGAAGAAGCCACTGTTTTTCATGAGATTTCTGATCATTATTTCATCTCATGACAATTTTAGGATTTTACTAGAATAGTGATGTGGGAAGTGGAAGGATTGCATCCTGCTCAGACAGCATCTTGTCAGGAAGTCAAAATAACAAACTTTTGAATGGATGGATGGAGTGTTTACCTCTCTCCTTCAAGGTGCCATGACCAATGGTCTTAGAGTGAGGAAGAATCAGCTACTGATTTTTCTATCCAACATGCACACCCTTCTCATGGATAGTACCTGAGTAGAGAATGGACTTTCTTCCCTAGATGCTCAAGCAGCCTTAGAATTTCAAGAGTAGAGTAGAGAGGACAACTGTCTGCCTAACCTCCTCAGTAGGGGAATGATTCTGCGTGAAATGTCAGGCAGGGTTGTGTTTGGAGTTGGTTTGGAGTTGGAGAATCTCAGTTCATGAGTCAGTTGCACAATGGCAGAATCTAGACAATCCACTTAAACTTCACTGGGCCTCAGTTCCCACATCTGTATATAAGGGAGTTCTTTATTTCCTGGCAGTTCAGTTGAGATAATAACATCCCTTTCCACCCAGTCCCTTCTCACTTTCTGGGGTCTTCTCCCTTGAACTCCCAAGAGCTTAACTATTTAAAGCCTCCGGGGGCATGACTAATTACTACAATGTCTCCTGTCCACTTCTGCCTTTTGGATAAAACTGCTGAGAATGGGCTGGTAGAGGGAAGGGCTGATTCTGTCTGACAGATGTAGCATATGCCATTGTCAATTTGTTTTGCCCTTAAAAGGCTATCTTAGATGTGCTAAAAATAGAACAGAATAGTGATTTGCTTGGTTTTATTCTGGTGACCATCATATTTACCACTCCTTTTGCTAAAATGTAAAAGGTGCTTCCTTCCTCCCCCTCTCTGATGATGTAATCTCCTTTGTCATAATATTCCTGTTGGGATGGAAAAAAAAAGTATTAGTAAAGAGGAGTATTTAAGGGAAGAGCTGAAATAGCATTTCTAATCTTTTTGAAATACTGGCTCCATAAGGTATCACTCTCTGTTCATTGTGGGCTCCAAGTCTTTCATCCATCACAGTCACAGGCCTTGGCAAAGTAAGAGTCATAGCCAGTTCTGGTTCTCTTTTATTGCCTTCCTCATAGAGATCATCTCTGGAGCTTTGATGAAGAGACAGACCCAGGATGTGAAGGGAACAAGAGCCCTGTTTTAGACATTCTAGGTCACTTCACATTTCTAAATCTTAGCTATTTTTTCCTTAAAGACAGAAAAGGAAGTAAAATTATTTCTAATGGACTAAACCAGCCCAAATAATAAAAGCACAGACCAGAAGAAGGTGAATAATACTTAAATAAACAATATATTCTGTCCCTTAAGAGCTAGGGGATTTCTGGATGACACAACCCCACATCCCTGAAAGGCAACAGCAGAGGGGACATGTAGAGTCCTAAGTCTTCAGAATTCTCTCCAGGAGAATGTCTAGACAACAGGGCAAGGGGGTGGTGGTAGAAGTAAGAACTTCTCTCTAACTGCTCCTCAACAAAGGTCAGAGTGATACAAAACATATTTTGTGTTCACAGTGCTTGATTTCCCTTTGTTTTTGCTAGTGCAACTAAACCATCATATCTAAAGCAAAACTCTGTTTGGTAGAAAGAACTGAGAACAGGCTCTTTCTTCCCTACATTCTGTATCTTTAATTTGAGCTTGTCCTCATAAATCCATAAAGCTGTAATAGGTCATTTATCTTAAAATGACATAGTCAGCAATCTTAATTTCTTCTTTATCCTATTATCTAAAGCAAAGTCCTATGTTTTTGGTAGAAAGTGCTTGGAATGGCTTATTCCATACATTCAGCATCTTAGTTTAATTTATTTCAAATATTCATAAAGCTGGGAGGGGCTATTTATCTAAAAAGGATATGATTAACAACCTTAATTTCATGCCTTATTCCTATTTGCCTTAAAAAGATAAAAATCAAACCATCCTAATTGCTTAAACATCTAAGAGGTATCTAACAGTTTAAAATCCATTTATGCAGATAGAGTCATGGCTATAATTGTCCTAGGGATATTCTTGAGCTTTTGGAAAGCCTGCTGCCATGGACAGCTTATTCCTAGTCACCACTTACACAAATCTTGAACTTTAGTGTTGAAAGAGACCTTAGAACAGTGGTTCTCAATTCTCCTAATGCCGAGACCGTTTAATATTCATATGTGGGCATATCTGCATGTGGGCAAACCCGCCTGGAGATGCATGGAGTTGCAGAGAGGTGTCTCAGTTCCTAAGACTTCGTATTTCTGATGGTTTTAGGCAACCCCTGTGAAAGGGTCATTCAACCCCCAAAAGGGTTGCGACCCACAGGTTGAGAACCGCTGCCTTAGAAGATCATCCAGGGCAAGTCACTCGTTGTTTCACCCTCAGGCTCTAGACTATATGCCCCCACACTTTTGTGTGGATCAGTGACAGCTAGGCCTCAAAGGAACTACTTCTTAACCTTTGGTGAAATCTGCATTCATTAGACTTTCCTTCCAATACTAGGTGAAACTACCCAGGGAAGGAAGGCTTCCTGTATTTAGGTTAAGTAAATGGCATGGATAGTGGAAATTGAAAACTATTATTTTCAAGAGAATTTAGCAAGCATTCTAATTTTGTTCATTTAAAAAATCAGAAATGATTTTGAATAAAAAGGCAATTTGTGGCAAGTTCTGAACATGTATGAGCTACCCAAATTTCTGGCCCTTAAGTGGCTCACTCTCTCAGGCCAGCAACTAGTAAAATTCATGAGAAACATTAAGAGATGCTCCCCTCTCCAACCTCTGTAAGCTCCTGCCTCATTAAAGGTCCACATGGCCACTGCTTGTAACAAAGAATCTGGTAACTTTATTACCAATATTATCAATATCTGTTTGCAGCTCTGAAATGGACAATCAAATCACATGCTTACTTGGGACAGGATTTGAGGAATGGGTCCCAGAGATGCTTCCATTCCTCTGTTCTGCATGGCCCAACTGGCCAGCTATATTGTTGATGTATAATTATTATCATTAAAACATGTTTTTAATTTCATTTTGAATTAAAGTAATTTATCATTTTCCTTAGTAAAAATTTCACAATAAACCAATCATTCTCCATCTAAAAACAAGGAAGTTTCAAGAATAGTCCCATATGATCAACACATGGTTAATTCTAGTCATGCCACCATTTTGGATGTCTTAAAGAGCAAGTTTATACCAAACGCTTAGTGAGAGGATATTCTGACCCACTATGGGCAGCAAGGTGGTGCAGTGAATAGAACTCCAGGCTAGAATCAAGAAGATTCTTCTTTGTGAGTTCAAATCAAATCTGGCCTCAGACACTTACTAAATGTGTGATCCTGGGCAAGTCACTTAACCTTGTTTGCCTCCATCCTCATCTGTAAAACAAACTGGAGGAGGAAATATCTAGCCACTCCAGCATATTTGCCAAGAAAACCCCGAAAGGTATCATGAAGACTTGGACACAATTGAAACAATTGAACAACAACATTCTGACCCCCATGCACATAAAATAATGTCATATACGTAACAAAAATGCCTTGCTCAAGACCGCACAGCCAGATGTGTTTACGGCTGGCCCTGGAACTCAACAAGACAGCCAGCCATACTATGCTAAAATGGATAAGTGATTGCCTCTTGATAGGATTAGACAATTGAATTGTAACTGGTAAATCCCAGACTGCTTTCAGAACTCAATGGACTCCATTAGTCCATTGTTAATTACTTTTGCCCTTGAGAGTTTTCATTGAACAACATTTCATTTTGGATGCCAGATACAAACAGAAAGCCTTGTCTGAATTATTTTGGTACCTAAGGACATGCAAAAAGAGACATTGTAATAGTTTAATATGAAGTACAAGATGAGACTTTTCGTCGTGTAAAATTTGTAAATTATTCCCAGACATTCCAATATACACATTCTATAAGTACTTCCTGTAACTCTAAGAAAGATGCTTATAAAATCATTTAATTTTAATGTTACAAAAATTCAATATTTGCTTTCAGCATGTAATTCTCTGGTGAATCTCCTTTAGAAATACCATATTAAAAGCAGATTTCCTTCTCCAAAGGAAAATATAGACCTTTTTTAGTTTAGAGGGGGAAACACACTAAAATTAGGATGAATTATTAATTGGTAACATCTGTGAAAATTCTCAGGAGACAAGGGGCAAGTAGCCCTTTCCAAAAAGACTTTCAGAACAGAAACCTCTGAGGGGTTCAAGGTCAGGAAGTATATCATCATGGAACATTCTTGATAAACTGCTAGATGGTTTTCATGAACTGGGAACAAAAACATTAGTGGTGTCACAGTTGCTTAAGCATAAAGTAGTCTCCATTCATGCCTCAAGAGATATTATTCGGCATTATCTTTGGGGATTGAAAAAGACATAAACCTATCAACAATCAACATTGTAGGGATTTTTCTCCACTGAGAATAGTCTTCTAAAAAGTTTAAATGCTAGATGTGACTTCAATTTCTACTACAATCCATCTCCAATGAATTCAGTAAGCATTTCAGTTTTTATTACAATTAATCACAAAAAAAGGTAAAGGAAAGCTAGAGTATCTAACTTTCTAACTTTGAGATCTGAAAAGATACAAGTATAATGGAATAAAAATTAAGGTACATGTCATAAATGTATTATTTTAAGAAAAATTAACAAGTTTTGGAATAAAACCAACCATCTGAGCTTTTCTGAACATATTCCAATAGGGGCCTTTTCTAAGGTGTTAAAATTAAAAGTATAACATCTGTGGGTATTTTTTTTTTACAAAAAAGTCCATCTTCATAGATTCAAAATAAAAATGGCATTATATTAAAGTACACTTAGATATACTGATTCTTCTTCACTTTATTACAAAATATATTCATTGTGTACTTTTCTCCATGCTAATGCTGTCCCAGCTCCATTTCACTGGGAATTATCCAATATGCCAACTCTAAAAGAAATTAAGATGTTCTCCAAATTCAAAGTTCTCATCTTGTAGATTTCATTGCAGTGAGTGTCCTGGCCACTGAGGGAGACTGAAATCCTTCTATAGCTTAGTAAGTTTTCATGCATTCTGTGGATAAAAAGATCCATCCCTTGAGGCCTAACCTGTTGGAGGTGAGCCCCCCTAAACTTAACAAGCCTCATCTTTTTCATAACAGACACATAGTTGGTTGCAAAGACCATTCTCATAGCCTTTCCAGTTTGGCAGGGCCTACTACACAGAACTTAAAATTAACTGTCATAATCTTTGAGATCACAAGTGACATCCATAATGGGTCATCACAGTAGGATGTTGGAAGATGATTTTGATATTAATCTCAGAAAATTATATGCCTCTTTATTTTACCATTTTAATTAATAAAATATTTGAAAAAACTAAAACAATGGCTGTCATTAAACATGTAAACAATTTTTAAAAAACATTTAGAAACTAGTCAACTAAACCTTTTCCAGTCCCTAAATCGATACAAATATTTTTACTTTAGGAAAACTATTTCTTACTGTTAGTTAATGATCTACTTATTTTGGACAATATTTAATACAACAAAATTCTATTTGACAGTCTAATCTAGAGACCAGGTTAAAGAACATTTAAATGGAATTTAGCCTATAAACAAAGTTCTTTTAAAATGAGGAAATAACAATGATCTCAATTGAATATGATCTAACACAGTTCCCAGAATCTTAAGTGAAGATCTATGTTGAATTCTGAATGTTCTTACCACTTCCAAGCAGTCAATGATCTTGGTCAGTTTGTCTTCAGGTAAATTCTTCAGCAAACACACACTGCCAAAGGAAAAACAAACCTCCATTCAATTTCTTTTTTTCCACTAACAGTTCGTGCATTTTCGTATCTATATTTTGACTTATTACTTACATATAAATTTAATTTTGCAAAAACAAAACTTTAAGTGGTAAAGCATATAAACTGGGAGTTTTAAGGGTTAATTTTCTAGTAAGTATGTGATATAAATAATTGAGGGGATGGGAGGATGGGGTACAGAAGAGGAGTTTCCAATCCCTTTCTATCCAAGGAAACCAGGGAAGTAAAACTGTCAAAGACTTTGAAACTGTCTAATTAAACCTTCAGATATCTTTTCATCATTATTGATGAACACATCTCATCTCCTCTACTCTACAGTAAAGTTCATGAGGAAAGAGCCCATGTTTTCTTAACCTTTGAATTCCCATAGCAATGGCCATGGGGCCCTGAATATAATAGGAATTCAATAAACATTTCTGAAATGAATGAATAAATAGGAAAATAAATAAATCTAACATTTTTTGTGTTAAAAATGAATAGCAGCCAGAGTTATCTTCTGCTTTCATCCCAGTATCTTTTCTAACTATCCTATTAACTTTTTAAAGAGAAGAACTACAGGGGCAGCTAGGTAGCACAGTGAATAGAGCACTGGCCCTGGAGTCAGGAGGACCTGAGTTCAAATTCAGTCTCGGACACTTAACACTTACTAGCCCTGTGAGCTTAGGCAAGTCACTTAACCCCAATTACCCTGCCATCCCCCCTACAAAAAAAATTAAATTAAATTAAATTAAAATACAATACAATAAAATAAATTAAGATAAAATAAAATAAAATACTAGATCCAGAGGGGAAACATTCTAATTTGTAGACTTGTTTAATTAAGTCAAGATCGGGGCCTGGGAGATAAGAAAATTTAGGGCTGGAAAACTGTTAAGTCATGTTGTATCATCCTTTAAAATTACTGGTAGCCAGAGGCATGCACTGGGTATAACAATAATTACAACAAAGAGAATTAGCAGCAGCAGCGAGGCGGTACAGTAGATAGTGCAGGACCTAAAGTCAGGAAGACCTGAATTCAAATGTAACCTTATACACTTATAGGCTGCGTGACCCTTGGGCAAGTCACTTAATCTCTCTCTGCCTCAGTTTCCACATCTATAAAATGGCGCCTACCTTCCAGGGTCGTTGTGAAAACCAAATAAAATAATGTTTGTAAACCACTTAGCACAGGGCCTGGACTATAGTTGGGTCCTTAAAAAAATGCTTTTTCTCTTCTAATTATAACAGTAATAATAATTATATACCTTAAATAAAATTTAAGGTTCCGGAAGACAATCACATTTTGACCAATAAGTCAGACTTTCACTTCCTCTCCTATACTAAGAGAAGTTTCTACATAATTTAAAGTTGTTCTTGTAGGCGAGGAAAAGGGGTGAGGCTTCTGGAGTATATAACAATTTTAATAACACTGATGAAATTTTCTTAAAATTGACATCATGGGGAGAAAATGTTACATCAAAAATAAAAATAATGTAAACAGTGACTTTGCACCAAAAACATTTCCTCAGAACACATTCCTGGGAAAATACAAAGAGCTAATTGTAGACTGTGAACAAAACCAAGATATATTTAAGTGAAGCATTTTTTAAATGAAATATAACAAGAAAAAATAGTTTTCACGAGGGATCTTGTCTTACAGTCCCCCAAAGCTCAATGAGCTATAGTTATTAAGGCCTGTCCCCAGTCCTAAGTTAGCATCCATTAGATATGTAAATAATCTTCCCTGAAAAGCAATCTTTCCTGGGAATTTTAAGAGAAAAAGATTTTAAGGAAAGAGTTTTCCATAGAGGTTTCAGATATAGATGATCTTAACTATTTATACTAGGTACCAATCTACTCTTCGGTAGTCTTGTCCCCGTGGTAGAATACCTTGGTTTCCAAACAAGGTCCTAGATAAAGTCTGTTGTTTGTTGGGGGACAAAGGGGGTGTCCCCTAGTAGAATACTCCCTAAGACATAGCCAACAATGACCATGTATTTCAAATTTGTTGGGGGCATGGGAGAGGGATGAGGAGGCAGTGTTATGTTAACTCCAGAACGTTTTACAATAGGAAGCTTTCAGATCTTTAGACCCCCTAAGTTGTGCTTCCCACCTAACTTAGTCACCCCAGGACTATCTAGTGGTGGGAATGTAGAATTCCAGAATTTTAGAGTGGGGAGGAGATTCATATCAGAAAAGGGATCCCTACCATATTTTATTTTATAACTTCTGCTTGAAAGTCCAGTAAATATATCCAAAACTGAAGATGAGTATTATACCAAATGAAGATATATTTATCTTAAAATAAGATTTTTAAGTTTTGCTTATTTAAATAAGCAGAGATGTCCATTATCACCATTACTCTTTGATAAAGGACTAGAAATGTTCGATTTAGCAATAAGACAGTAAAAAGAAAATGTGAGAATAAGCAGCGGCAAAGAAGGAAGCAAAATTATTGCAATTTGCAGATTTGATGATTTGCCTAACAAAAACCCAGAGAATTAACTAAAAATTAATTAAACAATAATTTAAGCTAAGTCATAGGATACAAAATAAACCCACATGAATCGACATTTTTATTTACTACCAATTAAATCCAGCAGGAAGAGAAAGAATATGGAATTCCATTAACACCAATGCAACTAAAATTAGAAGAAAAAACAGGTGTAAGGAGTAAATGTATTTGAAGTAAATTTTTGCTTTCTAAGATAGAGTTTTCCCCACTTATAAATGGTAAAGAAATATGAACAGCAGGACAGCTAGGTGGCACAGTGAATAGAGCACCAGTCCTGAAGGCAGGAGGACCTGAGTTCAAATCCAGCCTCAGACACTTAACACTTAATAGCTGTGTGACCTTGGGCAAGTCACTTAACCCCAATTGCCCTGCTTTTCCTCTTCCAAAAAAAAAGGAATATGAACAGATAGTTTTTGGAATTAGAAATCCAAGCTATCAAAAGCCGTATTTTTTAAATGCTCTAAATCACTATTAGAGAAATTCAAATTAAAACAACTCTGAAGTTACATCTCATACCTATCAAATTGGCAAATTTTCAAAAGGAAATTAACAAATATGGAGAAAGTAAATAACCATGCCCCCCCAAAGTTACTAAACCATGCAAACCCTTAAAGGGTTATGTTATATCATCATTTGGTCTATATTCCCAAAGAAATCAAAAAGAGAACAGAAAAAAATTGTAGTAGTTCCTTTAGTGATAGCACCAAACCAAAAATTAATTAGTTAAATTAAAAAATATAAAACCATTCAGTAAGGGAGGCCCATTTTTGTGACAACTCCTTCCATTTTTTGATAACTGTAATTATTAGGAAGTTCTTTGGTGAGTTGGGGATTCGCTGTGGTTTTGATTTTTTTTTTCCAAACATCCAGATTAAGTGTGCCTCTGACACTTCAATACACCCACAGCTTATGTTTCTGTCCTCCAGACCAAAGAGAACAAGCCTAATAACTTTTTCACATGGAAATCCGGGGTCAAAGATTTAGAGGTAAAAGCAGCCTTAGAAGGCATTGAGTCAAAAAAAAAACCAAACAACATTGAGTCCAGCCCTGTCATCTTCAAAATGAAGTCCTCAAGAAGGGAAGGGATTTGGCCAGTCATACACAGCCAGAACAAGAACAGGCCCAAGGGTCTCTAAATCCAGCTTTGTTCAATACATATGAGTCTTCTCTTCTGCAGGGTAAACCAGACATTCTCAGTTCTCCCAACTAACTCTTCCACAGCACAGATTCAAGGCCCTTCACCAGGCTGATTTCCCTTCTCTAGAAGCTCTACTGTTCTGCTTAAAATGTGGTGCCCAGGACCGAATATGATGCTACCATGATGTTCTGAGCAGGGCCCAGTATTCATTAATTAATGAGGAATTTGAGAACTAGTTAATTAAGGAACAATTAATATTAACAAATAATTAAGAAATTAATGCACTGTTTGCAGAATTGTGGTTATTGTAGACAATTTTGGGGGTTCTTTTCATACTTCTGACTCATATAGAGTGAGTGTGGTTCAGTGATGATAGTTCTAAATATTAAATATAGACCTGGCTAAATGGTTAAACAGAAATTTTGATTATTTTTACACAAAGTGATGATCATAAGAAATGTGATCATTTTCTCATAAGCAGATTCTTTTTACTTACTTTTTCCTCCGCTCTATGTGATCCCTGCAGCAAGAGTTACTTTTGTGGCAAGCTAATTTGATTAAAATAATAGGAATTTAAAAGAAGCTATGTTTGTAAAATTTTAATTAATCTCTTAAAAAATGGATAAATTAGAAAAAGAAAATAAAAGAAATGAAGAATTCAGATGGGGATGTGGGTTCCAGGCCAGAAGTTTCAATGAAAGGCAATGCCATCTTCATTTCACAGGATTCTCTAGTTGGGCTAAATTGTAGTTAATATACTTTATGCGAAAGTCTGGTGGTTTTTACTTTAAGCTGATGATATGCTTTTTTTTCCCTTTCATTCTAGTAACACTAGAATGCTTGGAATGAGTATTATCAGAAAAGTAAAATGCTTTCGCTATCAGTGAAATGTCATGGGCCAGTCATGAGTTTTTGCAGTCTCTTAATATCCATTATCACATACATTTTTTTTCAAAATTAACATATCTATGAGGGGGTAGTATCTTCTGTTAAAAGTCCCAGGATGTCTCTCTTACCTCCTAAGAAACTGTCTGTACTGTTCATCTCGAGCCTGAGCAGTTCTCCTCATAATATTCTGGAATACTTCTCTGTCTAGTGCCCACGTCTTCACGTTGGAGACAGCTACAAGAAAAAGAAAGGAAAATGTTATTCGATTGCTTTAATTATCCAAACTTTTAAGAAAACCACAGAAATTCTTGATGTAGCCAGTCATGCTCTGGTCTCCTCAATCGAAGGGTTTCCCACCTGCATGAGTCCCCATGAGGTCACATTTGGAGGGCTCACTCTTACCTGGGAGTGCCAAACATCCCTACAGAGCTTGGTTCACTCACTCCAAGCTGCTCACCCACTAGCAGACTGAAGTCCTCAGAGATAGACCACCACCACAAAGTCACAGTCAAATACACCCAGGTTCCTAAGGATAACCCTTTTAAAGGTAATACACCTCTGCAATACCATTAGTTCTTGAGCCCCAAATTTGGACAGCTGGACACAGTGCTAGGTGTGAAGTCAGGAAGGCTTGAGTTCAAGTGTGACCTCAGGCATTTAATAACTGTGAGACTCTTGGCAAATCACCTAACTTTGTCAGCCTCAGTTTCTTCAGCTGTAAAAAAGGGATAATCATAGCACCTACCTCACAGAGCTGTTGTAAGGGTCAAATGAGATAATACTTGTAAATTACTTAGCATAGACCTTGACATTTGGTGAGGCATTTAATAAATGTTTTTCC
>CM053601.1:19513525-19543849 GCA_028646575.1 Pseudocheirus occidentalis
ATTGGCTCCTCAGTGAAGGAAGATTCATGGAGACTGAAGTCAGCTGAGAAAGAGAGGGAGAGAGAGTGTGTGTGTTCCTCTCCCAGTATCTGAAAGCTGACTGAAAACATGAACAGGATGGGACTTTGTTTGTTCGTGGCCTGGCTGATCCTTGAGTTCCAGGCAAGAGAAGTCCTGAAGGGTTTGAGGTGTGCTGAACCCTGTGAACTTCAGTGTGTGCCAGGGATTGCCCTGAGGACTGGACAAAGACCTGGGAGCTGTTTATCTCTGAGGACTGGACAAGAGCCTGGCAGCTTTCAGCTCCTGAATCTAGATGATTGTCTGGCAGATTCAGGAGGGAGCTGGGACCAGGGAAGATGATCCAGGGATCCTCTCCTCAATCAGAGAGACCACCCAGAGTGAAAATGAAGAAAAGGCCTCCGCTTGGACTAAACGGAGGTTTGTTGGAAATCAAGGGGTGGAAAGTTTGGTGGTTTTCTAAGAACTTTATTTGGAGATTAAAGTTAATGGTTGCCCCATGAGTGGAAGATCAGTATATTGTGAATTGTTGATTGAATCTTTTAGTGTCAAGCTGGTTCCCCTCTTAGGGAAACCAGGTGAATTGATTGATTGAATCTTTAAGTGTTAAGCTGGTTTCCCCCTTAGGGAAACCAGGTAATTCTTCTTTTGTTCCTTGTTCTAAATATTGTGACTTTCTGTAAATACTGTGTTAAATATTGTGCTATAATATTGAACTGTGAATATTGTACTGAATCTTGATTTGTAATGGAATAAACAGAGTGTTCACTACTACTGTGTAATCTGAATCTTAAAAGCTGTTCACAGTAGCATTCTTTTGGGAATCTACTGTTGATTGGCTTTTCATTCATATACATTTATTTTTCTGTGTTTCTTGGGACTTCTATATTTGCATTTCAACATTCCATTCATCTTTGGTATTTTCATCATAAATGTTTGAAAGTCTTCTATTCCATTAAAGATCCATTTTTGCATGTAGGATTCCAAGTAAGTCATTCTTGGTTGTAAACCTATATTTTTTGCCTTTGAGAATGTCATATTTTTAGCTCTTCACTCTTTGATGGTGGTAGCTATAAGACTGACTGATTTCTTGATACCTGAGCTGCTTCTTTCTGGAAGTTTGCAACATATTTTCTTAAACGTGGAGGCTCTGAATTTGGGCTATATGATCCTGGGAGTTTTCAGTTTGGAATTTCTTTCAGGAGGTGATCAGTAGAATCTTTTTTTTTAATTTCCCCCTATAGTTCTAATAGATCTGGAGAGTTTTCATGTAATTCCTTGAAATAATGCAACCAGGTTTATTTTTAAATCATAGTTTTCAAATAGCCCAATTATTCTTAAATTATCTCTCCTTGGCTTTTTCTTCATGGCAAGTCTTCTTGATATCAAGTATCTTAATATTTTCTTCCATTTTTTAATCCTTTGATTTTGTATCTAATATTTCTTGCAGTTTCATGGAGTCACAGATTTCTGTTTGATCTATTGTGTATTTTAGGGAGTCCATTACTGAATACATTTTACCACTTTCTATTCTATGCTGTTTATTTCTTTCCAAATTCTTTCTTCCAGAACTTTTATTTTAATTTTTAGTTCTTGTTTCATTTCTTCTAAGTATCCAAGAAAGTCCATTTTTTTCCTCTGGAGTCTCTATTTGCAGTTTTTACAAAGAATCTTTCCTTCTTTTGAGGGATCTCTATACCTGCAGCAATATTTGGTACTGCCAATGTTCTTTTTTGCTGTGCTCATCTCTCCAGCTGTCGTTCTAGAATTGGGGCTTGGTGCCAGTGCAGCCTCTTCCTTGGCTGTAGATTTAGGTGAGATGGTCAGCCCTGTTTGGCCCAGCCCTGGGTCTCTTGGATTATTGCACTGACTCTAATTCCCAGGGTCAGGCTCTTTGAGGTTCATAAAGTTAGATATTTATAGTCCTATCTGGTTTCTCAGGACAGAGTTCTAGGGATATGTTGGCTGGTATATCTGCACTAGTTTTGGTCACTGCCTGCTACTGCTCTCTGAGCCATCTAAGCTTTCTACCCTGAGCTTCCTGCTTATCCTAGGACAGTGGTTCTTGACCTTCCTAATGCTGTGACCCTTTAAAATACTCATATGTGAGTGTATCTACATGTGGGCAGAAACGCCTGGAGACAGATAGAGGAGTGGTATCTAGGGTTCCTAAGACCATGGGAAATATGTGTTTTCCTTGGGTGACCCCTGTGACCCCGTGAAAGGGTCATTCGACCCTCAAAGGGGTCATGACCCACAGGTTGAGAACCACTGTCTAGGGCCTTCTTAGGGGAAGTCCTTTATTCTTGCTGCCTTCAGACTTAGAGCCTTGCAGGCGATACATATCCCATCTTTGGTTGTGCTGTTTGATGCTAAACTTTGCTGGAAGCACAGCCCTTCCAATAGCCTGCAGGCTTCTGGGTTATTTTTGTGTGGTCCTAGAGTGAAAGAAATCACTTAATGTAAGTTTTCAGTGGATTTCTTGATGATTATTTGGTGTAGCACTAACTTCAAGGCTTTGTTGGAGAAGTTACACAGGAGCTGAGCAGTCTACTTCCTGCTTATCCAGCCATCCCAAGAAGAAGTCTGAACATGAGATGCCGAAAGGCAGAAGGCGTGGACTTAGAAACAAGAAAAACTTACCCTGAAAAGCTGAGTATAATCTTCCAAGGGTAGAAATACATCTTTAATGGAATAGAAGACTTTCAAACATTTATGATGAAAATACCAAAGCTGAGTAGGAACTCTGAAATGCAAACACAACACTTCAAGAGAAACCTAGGAAAGGGAATTTATTTGAACAGCTGGAAAGGACTATATGATGATGCAGTCCTAAAATGTTTAGATTACAGGGGTTTTCTACCTGAAATAAAAAAGTCATCCTTCAAAAATCTTTTTATAATTGCATTTTGATGAAACATATTTCCTTGTAATATTATGGTTTTATTTTATGCACTTAAAAACACTGTCCTGAGAAGACCATACACTTCACCAGACTACTAAAATGATGAAATAACACTACCCGCAAAAAAGGATAAGAAGTCCTGTAATGTGAGAAAAAGAAACAAATGCCTTTCAGAATCTCAGTACTTTCAAAGAATCTTGAAGAAGTTAACCAAGAAAAAGTGAATTTCTGGGAATAGATTGGTTCTGTTCTAGGAATCTTGAGTTTTGAAAAGTAGAGAGGGTAGAAATGAATACAGTAATTTAGAAAGGAGGAAGAAGAGAAAGGAACTTGCTTTAAGAGAGGTATATGAGAAGAAGCATATGCAAACATGGAAAAAGGGGCAGATAAATTTCACTCACATAGGTACACAGGCTCTAAAATTCAAGGAAGAAAGTTGCAATAAAAGTTAAGGCCTTAAAAATGCTCATACACAAAAGCACAAGAGTTTTTTGGAAGAAGGAGGAGGAGGAGGAGGAGGGGAAGAAAAAAAGGAGGAGAAGGAGGAGGAAGAAGAAGAGGAGGACAATGATGACGAGGAGGAAGAGGAGGAGAAAGAGGAGGAGGTGTAGAAGTGTACATCCAAATATCAAGGAGAATATTTGAGATCTTAGATAACGTTGAAACTTACTGCACAGAGACTAACAATTAGAGAATGGCTCTTGAAGGAGCCACCCGTATGGAAATAGAAGGGAAAAAGAAAATAGAAGAAGAGTTTGAGAAACAGGTCAGTGACCTAGCACAGAGGGAGGATATAGGAGTGATGGGGCACTCTGTTAACTGATTGCTTCTCCTGCTTCTCTACCAAAAGCAGAATAGCTAATAATGTCATGACTTGATTAATGATGGAGCAGTGAATAGAGTGGTGGACCTGGAGTCAGGAAGACTCCTCTTCATGAGTTGAAATCTGGCCTCAGACACTTACTAGCTATGTGACCCTGAGCAAGTCACTTTAACCCTATTTACCTCAATTTCCTCACTTACAAAATGAACTAGAGAAGGAAATGACCAACCACTTCAGTATCTTTGCCAAAAAGAGTCAGACATGATGAAATAATTGAACAACAAACAACAAGGTTTAAAATAAGGATTGTTCTTTCTGCTCCTTTAAAGTTCAGCTGAAGTATAATAGACTTTTCTCCAGCCTCTTCACTTTGATATTTTTTCCAAAGATTTTTTTATAAAAGCATAAATGGAAAAAAGAGGAAAAATAAAAGCATAGGGGTTATGGTTATCACATTTCCAAATGACATAAAGCTGAAAGGGACAGCTAAAGCACTAGGCAGCTAGATGGTGGAGTGGATGCACCTGGAATCAGGAAAAACCCAATTCTAATCCTTCCACAGATATTTATTAGACATGTGATTATGAGCAAATCATTTCAATTCTTTTTTTTTCTTTTTGGAGGAGAGCAGAGCAATTGGGGTTAAGTGACTTGCCCAATGTTACACAGCTAGTTTTGTGTTAAATTTCTGAGGTTGGATTTGAACTCAGATCCACCTGACTCCAGGGGCAGTGATCTATTCACCGTGCAACCTAGCCACGCCCATTTCAATTCTCTAAACCTTAATTAATAATTACTAGCTAATTATTATTGTTCTTTGCCAGGTTTTAAAATTTTTGATTCACTAAAACATTGAACTAACTCTAGCGACATGAAATTCAATTAGAAAAACTGTAAAATCTTAAACATTAGGTAACTTTAATGGTCCAAGAAGGGGTAAGACTATAGTGGTCTGAAAAAGATCTGGTAGTTTGAATGTACTCTGAGCTCAAACCAAGCCAATATTATTGATATTTTTTCAAAGGAAATTCTTGTTCAGGTAAGGGTTAGTCTAGTCATTGATCTTCCTTCTAACTGTGAAATTCTGGGATTATATGTAAAATAGGAAACTGATACAAGATCATGCCCTATTCGAATCCCAGTAGCTAAGTGATCAAAGGACAACATATATACAAAAATCTTCACTGCAATCCTTTTCATGGTTTAAAAAAGTAAACAAAGGTGGTATTGACCCAATGGGAAATTACTGAATAAATTGTGGAATATGAATGAAACAGAATATTATTGTGTGATAAGAAATGGTGAGTAGGAGGAAATCAAAGAGATATTGGATGATATTGGATATATGAACTGGTTTAGAGTAAAGAAATCACAGGCAAGAAAACAATATGCAAAGAACCATACACAATATACAACATCATGATCCAAATTGAAAATAACACTCAAAGATATTATTTGTATTAAAGGCAATGAATAATTCTGACTCTAGAAGATCAGTAATGATGCACACTTTCCTCTTCCTGGCAAAGAGGTGGTCAATACGGATGCAGAATATTGCATGATATACCATCAGATGTGGTTACAGTGTTTATTTGTTTTTAAACAATAGACGATTTTTATGGACAGTGTTGTTGGTTCATAGCTGTATTGCTAAAAAGAAAAAAGCAATATTTTTTTAAAAGACAATTTTCCTAGTAAGTTGTAATGGAATATCTTGGAAGGTATTGAGTTCCCTCTAACTTTGAGCCTTTAAGTAGAATCTACATGATCCCCTGTTTTGGATGTTGCAGTGAGATTTCTTCTTCAGGTATGGCTCAGACTAAGTCTATGAGGTCACTTACAACACAGAGTCTCTGGTCTGTGATAAGGACTCACACTCTCTAAGGTCGTATTGGACTGCCTAAGTCAGTGAGTAGTTCAGAAGGATGCTGTCATACAAAGAAACTAGTCTATGATTAATCCTGAAAGTATATAAATCATATGAAGATTCTTTAAAGTTAAATCAGTCATTTTTTATGATATTTCTTGTGGTACTTTTCTACAGTACTTCTCCTTCTAATACTTTGGGGACTGTCATCTTGAGATAATATTAGGTTTCTTCAGGAAAGAATGTTTAATCAGCCTTATGGAAAAGAGAAGAGTATATGAAGAAGAGCAAAGAGGAAGATGGAAATAAAAAGAGATAAGAAAGGAGTTAGGTGAATGACCATTTCCAACAGAAACTATGGTCCTGAAATGAGAAAAAGGAAATGATTTCACATAAAAATGAAAGAGAAATAGCTATAAAGATCAAACAAAATTTAAATTTAAAATTTAAAAATTGAGATGCTATTCTTTTCTTTTTTTTTTAAAGAACAAAACAGTTTACCAACAAAGATGTATTAGATGCCTACTGTGCACAAGGTGCTTGGGATACAAATAAGACCATAGACTTAAAGTTTAAAGAATAGGACATCTTGTCCAAACCCCTTACTTCAAAAGCAACCTTAAATGAGTTGTCCTGGATCATATAGATTATTGAGGAATACATATATATTATTGTAGACAAAAAATTGTAAGACAAGCCATAAGGTGAGCTGTGCATAGGAGTGATCACAGTGATGGGAGAGATCAGAGGGGATCCATTTTAGTTGATGGGCTAAGAAAAGGTTTCATGGGAGAAGACCTGGTCACATAGTCAGAATGAGGGACAACTGATGCATTGTGTACTCCACTGATATTCTTGTGATGTCCAGAAAAATTAAAGAAGGTGCCCAATACATTGGATGGACCCCCTGCGATGAAGTTATGAAAGACACAGACAAGTCCCACAAAATGGGCAAACAAGACAGGCTACAATATGAATTGTTATAAATGTATGTTATAATATATATTTATAATTATAATAATGTTATATAATTACATAATTTTATATATAATATATATGTCGTGGGGCTCTCTACAACACACACAAACATATATATATGACCTTTAGTGAGGTCACAGATCTACTTCAATATTAGAATAATGCAAAGAAAAGTCATTTTGTGTTAGATATACAGATAACCATGAGGAAACATTCTATTTTATTTAAATCACCTGGATAATCTGAGTAATTCTCTCTTTCACTTTCCCAAACTGCATTGCACTATTGGCTCACCCAGTGCACTGTCAGTGTACATTTAGGTAAGACAACCACATAAATATTTCACATCTTGTGAGAATAGTGACTTTAGTATGTTTAACATGTTTTATCAGTTCAGTGTTATGGAAAATGTACCTTTTACTGAAGCCGTCCTTGTACAGTTGTATAAAATGGCTAGCTCGCCAAATGTGGTCCACATCGGGATGGATGAGAGAAGCTTGTTCCCTTGGAATACCTCTACTCTTCCCTCTAAAATTGTCAAGCACAATTTTAGAAGATAAGTACAATAAAATCAAGCTGGATTACATAAACTAAATGAGGAAGTGAATAAAACAGCACAGGGATAAAAATAAATAACAAAGAAAGCTCTATATAACAATGTTCCTTTCATGTTCTGATGTATGGAAGAAATTAACAGGGTTTTGCCAATCTGCTTAAAATTAATTATCTACAGTTTAAAATTATATAATGAATGCCTAAACATCAATCAACATATTCTTTGATTTTCTTAATATGGATATGGTGCTGAACCTGGAATCAACAAGTCTGAGTTTGAATCCTGCTTCAAAAACTAATTTGCTGTATAACCTTGGGCAAGTCACTTAACCTGTCTGCCTCTGTTGCCTCATCTGGGAAACAAAAAAAAAGATATAATAATAACATCTGCCTCCAGGAGTTGTAAACTTAAAACGAAATATTTGTAGTTCATTTTGTCAACCTTATATAGATCATTATGTGAATGAAGTAACAGAAATGACCTCACACAGTCCATCACCCTGACAGTGGTTGTGGAAAGCCTATATAATAAGCCAACCATCACCAACAGTAATATCAACAACAAAATAACCCTAACACAAAAATTATCTAGTTTACCGGAGGAAAGGCAATATATAACACATCTCTCTTTCCCTACTGAATTTGAAAGAATTTAATTTCATTTTTTCTTAATTCATTACACAGATGCTGGATACCTTCTGAGTCATGACTTGGGATATGTATTTTAAGCAAAAATGTATTTATTTAAGCTGAATGTCATCACAACAAAAATCACTGGATCATTCTGTAGAATTTGTTAAAATGGGACCTTGCTTGAATTTCTTCTTTCTCATCCCACGGGAGATTTTAGATCACAGTAATTAGAATGTGTATCTGATTGGAAGTCAGCTGGGAATGAAATTTAACACTGTCACTAATTGGCTGTATGATTTAAGGCAAATCAGTTAAATCCCTCTTTCCTCAGCCCAAATATAAAGTGAGAATACTACTTTAGTATCTTGGACTTGGAAAGGGTCTTACAATCTCTGTGGCTCACCAGCCTCATTTAACCACAAGGAAACTAGGACACAGAAAGAGCCATGCCCAATCTCAGACAGGTAATAAATCACAGAGACAGGATTAACACCCTAGACCTCTAGCTATAAATCTGATGCTCTTTGCACCGTAACACACTCTCATTGGACTTGTGGGATCAAATGAAGCAATTCTTTGGTAACTCTAAAATCTTTCCCCATACCTGATCCCTTCTCCAAAAAACCAGCAATATTAAAGTGAACATTTACACTGTTAAAGGAACTTTCTTCATAATAACCATTACAGGCAGATAGTGTGAGAATTATTATACCCTTTTTAAAATTTAGGAATATGAGAATTAAAGAGTGATCATCTATATTCTGTTTAGAAACTTCCAGAAATGAAAACTAATAATCTCTCAAGTCAACCTATTCTACTTTGGGATAACTCTAATAACTAAGCAGCTTTTCTTTAAAACTGTAAGTTATCATTTCAATGCAGAGTGAATTACAAAGTGTTAGAAATGAAGAGATTTTCAGGACAGAGAAATAAAATAAGGTTACAAGTCTCCAAAACCTGAGCCATAAGGAAACTGCAAATGTACTGGTAACCATACCAATACTTTATAGGATTTAGACTTGGGAAGTCCTTAGAGATCATTTTTGTCTACATCTCAGTGGTTATATGAGATGATCAAGTGGCATGCTCAAGGTCACCCTGGTAGTATGTAGAAGAATTTGGGGAGGAGGTGGGGTGGATTCAGGTCTTCTGGCTGCAGCAATTCAGAGCTCTTTCCACTATAACCTCTAGGGGATATGATAGCCAAAAAGGGATCCGGAAGAGACGTGAAGAGTGATACTCTATGAACAAATGGAATTGCTTTTACAGCAATACTTAGACAGCTGATCTGTTCATATAATCCAAGTACAGAATCATTCTCCTATGATATATGAATAAGAATATATGGACATATATACATGAATTTGTATACAAGTTCATTACATATATAAAGCTATATTGTATATATGAATACCTATAAAGTTTGAGACTAAAACATGTACTTTTGACTACAGTTTTAAAGACCAAGCCCAGCCAAATGATTTTTAGACTATTCAAATCAGAGAAGAACATAAATAATTAGCCTGAATATATATAAATAATATATATAAATAAATAGCCTGAAATAATTCTTTCATCACTCCAATCTTGAGTCCCTTGCACTCAAATGTCCAAACTGGGGCTAGTTTCAAACTTTGGCAAGCAAAGGGTTGAATAAATACTTATGATTCATCTTCATTTGGGAATGGCTCCCTTTTTAGCTTCTGTTTCAAATCCAGTGGTACTCACTGTCTTCCTAATCTTCCACAAAGGAGTATGGGACAGGAAGGAAAATATTTTAGTGGTTTATAAAAAGGATTGAAGAGCTCTAATCCTGCCACATTTCACTGCATTTGTCTATGTATGGATTGGTTTCAACTTCTCATTCAAAAGACTGGTAATTTTCTTTGGAGTATATTAAAAATGGTTTATTTTAGTTCAAGAAAGTCAACATCAGAATTTCAATATTAGCTGCAGTACTACAAGTCAAATTGTCTTTTTTTTTTGAGTGAGAATAAAATAAGGAATACTGATATTTCTGGGATGCAATGCAGGTTTTATGTATTAGTAGTTCCTAACCTCAAGGCAGCTAGGGGACACCACAGAGTGCCAGGCCATGAAGTCAGGAAGAGCCATCTTCATGAACTCAAGTCTGGCCTCAGACACTTGCTAGCTGTGTGACCCTGGGAAAGTTACTTAACCCTTTTTGACTGAGTTCCCTCATCTGTAAAATGAGCTGGAGAAGGAAATCGCAAACCACTCCAGTATCTTTGCCATGAAGACACCATAATAGGGTCACAAAGAGTCATACACAATTGAAAATGAATAAACAACAAAAAATTTGCTAACCTCAGACAAATTAATGAAGTTTTTTAAGCAATTCTGATACACATCAAAATATAGCCAATGATATAATTGTTGTTTGTAAGAATCAGGAGCTTAGTCAAAGACTCACCTGCCAATACAAAAATATGATTTCCCGGTTCTCCTTGCTTAATAATATAACTACCTTGCGGGTAGTTTCTCCCATACATACATTCCACCATATCTTTGATCTGCTGAGGGTCCAGTCTCTTCAAAAACTGATTTTTATTCAGGGCATCTGTGATGAGCTTCTTGTCACTGGTTATACAAAAGAAATATTAGTTTGCAGGAAATAAAGAACAAGGTCACCTTTCATATCACTTTTACTGTAATTGTTCTGTTGGGCTGCCAACATAGAGGACCACAGAATTAGACTTTACAGGACCTTAGGGTCGGTGTATTACAACCCCCTCACTTTAAAGATAAGGAAAAGTACAGCCCAAAATATACAGGTTAAGTGACTTTCCCAAGGTCATAGGTACTAAATAAGAGAGCCAAGATTTGAACCCAAAACTCCCAACTTTTTCCATTCTGCTTTGCTGATGAGGAATTTCTGCCAATGGAAATAAACTACATATAATGTTACTGGGGGCTCTCAAAGATCAACAAAGTGCTTCTTCTATAGAATTATGGTACTTAAATTTTTTGGAAGACTGCTGGAAAAGCTCAGATACAATTTTGCTATTTTTGTTTTTAAATAAGTATTATTGATTGACACTCAAAATTATAAGATGTATTCTTTCTAAGATCTTCCAAACACTACAGATGAATATTTGTGTTTCAGAGTAGAAAATTGAAATATCACTGACTGCTTAAAATACTTTTCCCAGTATACATGGTAGCTAAAGAAAAGAAGGAAGAAAGACAAGGAAGCAAAGAAAGAAAAGAAGGGAGGAAACATTTATTAAGCCCCACTATGTACCAGACACTGTTATAAATATGCATATTATATTTATGAATATAAAATAAATATGAATTTATAAATATGAATTCATTTGATCCTCTTAACTCTAGAAGAGAGGCATTATTATTACTTTCATTTTGCATTTGAGGAAATTGAGAGAATTTAAGTGACTTGCCTAGGGTCATACAGCTATTGTCTGATACCAGACGAACTCCAGGCCCAACATTATATTCACTGTGTCATTGGGAGGGTTGGAAAACTTGCCAAAGTATTTATTCTAGGCTTTGTTTCTATCTCTAGCCACATTTTCACTCTAAGTATAGTCATGGATGGGTAAGTTAAGACCTTCCCTAGTCTCCTCTCTATTGAAGGGTCTTTAAAATTACATTTATTTGACTTCCTTTCCATTTAAATATTATTTTAGAACTGGAAAGCATTGTAAGGACCAACCCTTTTCACAAAGGAGAAATTTCACCACTAGTAATTATTACAGAATCCCAGCTTTGGAAGGGAAATCAGAGGTGATCGAGGAGAACTGCATAAGAATCACTTCTACAACGTGTCATTCAGGCCATCGACAAGCCCTCATTATACACACTATCTGACAGCACTGGGTCAAGGCTACAGTATTGTCACCCAGACACATGCAGAGATTTACAGCTGGCAAGGCTCTGATCAGCAGGGCTGGAATCAGGCTTCACTTTTGATCAGACTGTGCATGGCATATGATGTTTAAAGGAACCCAGACTGATCCATCTCAGGTCAGCACTAGGAACAGGAGAAGATACTCTGCAACCAAACAAGGCTCTGACATTCCCTCTGGATGTTCAGAGTGCCTGGCCATAACCCAGGGTCTCAATTTAGTTAGTAAGGCTAGTAAGGCTAGCAGAATGAGTAAACAAAATGGTAACAATGACTCCCATCATCCATAGCTGTTATGATGCCAGCAACGTCCAAGACACATAAATAGAAGACAACAGTATCCACAAGCAAAGCTCCACTATAAGGTCAACTAAAATTGCTAGAGGAAATGAAGGAATGGAGCTTTTCAAGAGTTATAAAATGATGAAATAAGACCTCATGAGGAAAGAACCAGAAGAGAAATGAGGGGGGTAGAACCAAGAGGGTAAAACGGTAGAAGGAAGTACAGGTGAGCTCTCCCCCACATTTCCTGCACAGAGATGGACAAATGTATCACACAAGACACCTGATGGAGAATTTTTTAAAAACAGCAATAAGTAACAACAAAAGAAAATCATATTGAGTTGGGTTTTTTTTCTAGCACTGGTTGGCAAAGGAAGACAAGAAGGTTTGTAGAATCTGGCAATGGGGTCCAGAGAGAATGACCTCACAGAGAATTCTGATGCAGAAGATAAAAGATGATCAGTGTTGTAAACCAGAGCACTAAGAAGTCCTAAGCCCACAGAAAGGAGTCTAGCCTCATGCAAGTTGCAGAAACAGTGCCAACTAGCAAGCTCTGTTGCTCATTACCTACTCCCAGGGTCAGTGTAGGTCCAAAGGGGGGCCTAGTGATGACATACCAGAGAGATGGGCCCTAGCTTGTACATGAAGGAAAGAATAACATACTGGTCAGGAAGCGCAGACCAACAAAGCTTTCCAGTTGTGCAATAGTGGCTCAGTCCAGCGGAAATCTACTGACACTCCAATCAGGGGAAAGCTCACAAGCATGTTCCTGACCTAGCACAAGTCAGAAACTTGCAAAGTTAAGAGCAGGCGGTCAGTGATCAGAGGTTACTGAAGGAGGAAGGAAAGTTTGCAGGTCCCAAATCTGAGCTGTCGGTGAGATCCTAGGATAACACAACAATCAATACACCAAGGAAAAAGCAAGAGGACCCAAGGGGACGTACGTTCCACCCGGTCATCCATTCCAGAAAAGTGCAGAGAACAGCTCTAATATGAAGTCTGAAGTTAAGTAGGCTGTAAGATTTTTTTAAAGATGCCCATAATACAGGACTATTTAAGGACATTGAGAGAAGGATGCTCAAGACACAAACTTTTAAAAAAAGAGAATGACCCCAAAGCATCTATTAAAAAATCTTCAAACAAAATGGTGTATTGGCCACAAGTCTTGCTAGAATTTTGAAGACACAAGGCAAGAGGTTTTTAAAAAGGATTTAAGAGGTTTTTATAAATTAAATAAGGGACTGGAGAATTTTTTTTAAGGTGAAAGAGAGAGAAGGCAACTTTCTGTTAACTGAAAAAAATTTTTTTAATTTGAACTTTTAAAAAGTGAATCAAAAGAGGCGGCCAGGTGGCACAGTAAATAACAGAGCACCGGCCCTGGAATCAGGAAGACCCAAGTTCAAATCCAACCTCAGACACTTGACAACAAAAACTAGCCGTGTGATCTTGGGCAAGTCACTTAACCCCGATTATCCTCCAAAAAAAAAAAGCAAAAAATTAAAAAATTAAAACGAGTCAAAAGTGAACAAAGAAAAAGTTGAGACCACCCTGAAAGATCCTTCAGCCAAGTTTTCAATGGCAAAAATTTCTGTGTTCACATAATAACTGAGAATTTCCTCATGTTCACCCTACACAGTTCCTAGCCCCCTGGGCCTGGGAAAGATACATAGGAAAAATATGGAATAACACAGACTTTGGTGTGAAGAAGAGAAGGAATAAGAAAGAGCAATTTAAAAATCTCACGCTTTCTACCACCTGATATTGAATTCAGTCAATTCTTAGTGAAGAGGGAAGTGTGCAATTGGGCTGGCTAACCCACTAGCCTTTGGTTAGCAACAAGGCCTGGGATGAGCTGGACTAAATTATTTCCCACCATTAAACCTAAGAAATCTCTGCCAAAAATATGTAGTGATGTCAGAGATTCATTTCTTTTTTTATTCAATAAGCATTTCACATGACTGGAACAGAAATCCAGCAGGAGAGGAAGAACTCAACAGAATAACTAGTTCAGGATAAAATGAATCATTGGGTATCTGTTGCTGAAACCATGGATGCAGGACTTGAAGTAGATATCTATGTGCCCCACACAGAGGGAAAAAAAAAAATCTAACTCTTGCTATATTGAAACCACAATGGTCTGAGCTCAGCTCACCCATTAGTGAGGGCAGCAGATGGAAATCACAGAACATTGGTCACCAAAAGTCAGAAATTGTGAGAAGGAAATTAATAGAACATTATACATCACATCGTCTGCAAGTCTCAATCAATGGCTGAAATGGCATCACTGACCAATTACTACTTAACCTTCCAAAAATATAACAAGAGATTGGGAGTTCACCAGTTCATGCGATGACCCATGATAAAATGTTATTTCCCCCCATTATTTCTTTTATTGCTTCCTTTTCTCTTTCCCTTCTTCCCTTCCCTTCTCTTTCCTCCCCTTATTAAATGTCCCTCCCTATTCTATAGGTAACTAGGGGTACAAAGATGAAAGTGCTGGGCCTGAAGTCAGGAAGATGAGTTCAAATACAGTCTCTGACATTAGATAGCTGTGTAACTGTGGGCGAACCATCTGACCTCTGTGTGCCATAGTTTCCTTATCTAGATAGGGGGATAATAACGGCATCTAATTCTAGAGTTATTATGAGGACCAAAAGAGATACTATCGAAGTCTTTGCTTATCACAGCACCAGGTACATGGTAGGAGTTTAATAAATGCTTTTTACATCTTTATCCAACCACTCTACTTCCCTTCTTTATTTTTTAAGTTCTTTCTTAAGTCAAGTCAAAAATGTGTCCCACCTGTTGGTTCTTATTCTGCCCTCCATAGACAGAAAAAGCCTATTCAAGACGCACAATAACAGACATTTATATAACTCTGTAAGGATTTCAATTTATGACATTATCTAATTTCAAGCTCACAACATTGTGAAGTATGTACTATGGGTACTGTTATATCCATTTTATGGAACTGCCCTGGGTTTCATAGCTAGTAAATTTCTGAGGCAGGATTTGAATACAGGTCTTCCCAATTCTAAGTGAAATACTCCATTTCTATCTGTTACCCTATGCTTCCTTTCCCCAAAGTTGTCATCCATTTTAAAAGAGCTGACATGTTATCCCTTAATCTTTTTTTCTCTAGAGAAAACATCCCTAGTTCTAGCCACCATTCTTCACAAGACATGATAGTCAGACCTTTAAATACCCTCTTCTGAATACTTTGGTTTTTCAATGTCTCTGCTAAAAGGAAGAATCCAAATTAGATGGAGTCTGATCAGGGCAAAGTATAGAAGGACCATTATAACCTGTGATCTGAACACTGTACTATTAGTAACAGGACCAAACATTATAATTCAGTTTTTTGTTTGTTTGATTTAAGTGGCTGAATCATGTTCTATAGAGTAAGTTTGTTATTACCTAAAACCCCTTAGCCCTTTTCACTTGAACTATTGTAAAGCCATTTTCTCGCTACTGTAGACTTGATTGACTGAATTTTTGGATCTAGTTACAGAATTTTACACACCCCATAGTACATTTCATATAATTGGTTTTGTCCTAATAATTAGGCAATTAATTCTTGATTCCATTGTCTATTTTTAATAACCCTTTATAGCTGTATCATCTGAAAAAAAGGTTTTTATTTGAAAATTTGATTTTTATGACCTCTCTTCTTTGCTAAGAATATTATGTATACTGTCAGACTTGGTTAATGCATTAATTTTGTTAATTCTTCTCTTTCTTCTTTTTTATTTTTTGTTACAACGTTCCCTGGGCAGGGGAGGGTGAGAAGAACATTCAGAAATAAAGGTGATAGAAAAGCAAATTATCATTTTCATTTAAAAATAAATGAGAGTATTTGAGGAATGTTTTAAAAGGAGGATTAACAACAGTACAAAAAAGTACAAAACTTCATCCAACTAATAAATTATTGGAAAATTAGAATGTATCAAACATAAGTTAATGATGTGAGAAGAAAATAAGAAATATTAAAACAAAGTCAAAAACTGGAAAAAAATAGAATGAAATATAGGGTATCTCAAATTTTAAAACATGATTTAGAAAATAGAAAAAGGGGAAATACTTGAAGAACCTTTGGACTACCTGAAAACCATGACCAAAAGCATAAATATCATTTCAAAATTCATTTAAAAAACTACCCAAATTTCTTAGACCCAAAAGTCAAGGTGAGATAGAATCTACTAGTCACCTCCTAAAAGAAAAATACAGAATTGAAAATAACCAGAAACATTATAGTCAAAATCCACAGGATCCCAAGTCAAAGGCAAAATGCTACAAAAAGACAGAAAAAAGAACACAAATATTAAGGAACCACAGTCAGGTAAAACAGGGCTTTGTAGCCGCCACTATAAAGAAGAGGAAAGTGTGGAATATGAAATTCCAAAAGGCAAAAGATGTAGACTTAAAACCAAAAATAACTTACTCAGAGAATCTGAGTACAATCCTACAGGGGACAAATGGATCTTTAATGAAATACAGTAATACCAAGAATTACTGATGAAAAGGTCAAGTCATATAGAAACTTTGAAATACAAATACAATTTTCAAGAGAAATGTAAAAAGGTAGGTATGAATAAGCAATTGAGAGTTTAATACAGAAGGAAGGGAAAGTTACATTCTAATAGGGAGAGATGATACAAGAGTCCCCTCAAAAGCCAAATGTCATCAGGGAACATTTAGGTAGTTAAATAAGGTAAAGGACCCAAGAATAGTTTTGTTATGTTTGATGATCTTAAGAGAAGAAAGGAAAGAGATGAAAAAAGAAATATGCTAGGGAAAGGGGAGGGTGGGAAAGAAAGGAAGGTTTTCAAGTAGAAGATTATGGAAACAAGGATAAAAGGGTGAAGAAAGTAGGTATGTTTCAATTTTATTTAGATGTGAACTGGTCAAAAGAAGGTAGATGACAGAGTTTGTTGTATAAATACATTTAGCTCAACAAAGAAACAGGAAAGAACAGGGAGAAAGGAAAAGACGGAATAAGGAGGAGGGTAGGCTCAAAGAGAATTTATTATATGCAAAAGAAATCCTAACCTTGGTGAATGGATCATGGAAAGGAGTTTAAATGGGTCAGACATGTGACTGGAGTCTAGGCAAGAGGAAGAGAAGAGATTAATTTTGTTAATTCTTCTCTTTCTTCTTTTTTATTTTTTGTTACAATGTTCCCTGGGCAGGGGAGGGTGAGAAGAACATTCAGAAATAAAGGTGATAGAAAAGCAAATTATCATTTTCATTTAAAAAATAAATGAGAGTATTTGAGGAATGTTTTAAATGTTCAAGAAGCTGACAGAATGAAGTCGAGAAAATAGCTGCTGAGCACACTCCTTTCTCATCACTCTTTCCTTCTTTGTTAGGAAGAGGAACAAGAGCAAAGACAAAATAATATAAGAGAACAGGATGGAAGTAAATGAACAATTAAAGATAACTGTGAATGGAACCAACTCACCCACAAAAAGGAAAAGTTTAGCAGAAGGGATTAGGAAGCAGAATCCAACAATGTTCTCTTGAAAAGTAAGACAACTGAAGCATAACGACTCATACAAAGGCAAGGTAAAGAAATAGAGCAAAATACTTTAACTTTAAAAAGTAGGTGTAGCAATAATGATCTAAGAAAAGACAAAATCAAAACTAGACCTAGCTAAAACAGATAAAATAGGACAATTTTATCATGCTGAAAGATGATAGAGAATAAATTAATATTAACTTAACATACATGCACTGATTGCATAGCAGCCAAATATCTAAAGGAAATGCTAAGTTCTAGGGAGAAAATTGGGCATACAATTAAAATATCTAAAAACTCAACAAAAATTTTTTATTGAATGCCAAAATAGAAATTGTGAAATCTAAGAAGAGATTAACAAAACTGAAGACTTCGTCAACAAATACTCCACATTTAATTAATAAATAAAAATTGGAACTGACCTTTAAAAAAATAGACAAATATTTATATCTAATTTGATTTTTTAAAGGAAAAGGAAAACCAAACTACTAAGAAAAATGAACAAGAAATGAAGAAATACCATAAATTGAACCAAGAAATGGTTCAGTTTAATGAAAACTATGAACACAATTGATTTCATCATTAACAAAATAAACAAAAAGCATATGGTTATATTAATAGATGTGGAAAATGCTTTTTGATAAAGTACAACACAGTCCTATTGAAAACATTTGAAAGTATAGGCATAAATGGATTTTTCCCTAAAACAGTAAGAAGCATCTAGCTAAAACCACTAGCAAGTATTATCTCTAAAGGGGATAAGCTTGAAGCCTTCCCAATAAAAAGGGCATTAAAGCAGGGATACACATTATTACCATTATTATTCAACAGTGTACTAGAAATACTAGCAATAAGAGAAGAAAAAGAAATTGAAGAAAAAAGAATGGACAGTGAAGAAATAAAAATCATCCTTTTTGCAGATGACATGATGATAAACTTGGAAAATCCTAAAGGTTCAATTTAAAAAATAGTCAAAACAATTTTAGCAAAGTAGCAGGAAATAATATAAAGCCACATAAATTATGAGTATTTTTATATATCACCAACAAAGCCCTAGAAGGACAGACAGTAAGAGATATTTCATTTAAGGTCACCATAGACAATATAATATACTTGAGAGCATGCCTGCCAAGAGAAAGCCAGGAACTATATGAACAGAATTATAAAACACATTTTATAAAAAAATAAAGTCAGACTTAAATAGTTGGAGAAATATTAATTGTTCATGGATGGGGCAAGCCAATATAACAGAAATTATAATCCTACCTAAACTACTTATTTAGTGCTATCTGAATTAAACTACAAAAAATCTATTTTATTGAGCTAGGAAAAAAATAACATCAAAATTCATTTGGAAGGACAGAAGTTCAAGAATATCAAAGGAATTAATGAAAAAAAGGTAAAGAAAGGGGTTCTATCAGTATCACATCTTAAACTTTACTATAAGGCAGTAATTATCCAAACAAAAAGGTGCTGGTTAAGAAATAAAAAGGTGGATCAGTGAAATAGAGTAGATAGCCAATACACAGTAGTAAATGGTCATAGTAACCTCGTATTTGATAAATGCAAAGATCTAAGCTTTTGGGATAAGAACTCACTATTTGGTAAAAATTGCTAGGAAAACTAGACAACAGACTGGCAGAAACTAGGTATGAACCAATATCTTATACCATTTACCAACATAAAATCAAAATGGATATATGACCTAGACAAAGATAGTTATCTTAAGCAAATTGGAGGAGCATGGAACATACTCCCTGTCAGATCTGTGGATAAAAAAAGAATTTATGAATAAACCAGAGACAGAGTGCATTTTGAAATATGAAATTCATAATTTTGATTATTGAATTATTGATTTTGTTATTAAATTAAAAGGTTTTTCAACAAATAAAACCAATGGAGCCAAGAAAACAAAAAAAAAGCAGAAAATTGCAGGGAGGGGGTATGGGTAAATTGATAACCAGTTTCTCAGGAAAAAAAGGCCTAATATATCAATGATATAAAGAACTCAGTCAAACTTATAATAAAATAAGTTATTCCACAATTGATAAATGGTTGAAGGTTATAAACAGACAGTTTTCAGGAAAAAAATCAAAGCTATATATAGTGATATGAAAAAAAGGTTCTAAATCATTATTGATTAGAGAAATGTAAACAACTCTGAGGTACTATCTCACACCTATCAGATTGATTAAAGTGATGGAAGAGGAAAGTGACAAATGCTGGAGGGGATGTGGAAAAATTGGGATACTAATACACTGTTGGTTGATTGTGAACTGATCTAATCATTTTGAGAAGCAATTTTGAATTATGCCTGAAGAGTTATAAATCTGTGTATATCCTTTGATCCATCAATACCAGTATTAGGTCTATTTCCCAAGGTCGTCAGGGAAAAAGAACTCATATGTCCTAAAATATTTATAGCAGCTCTCTTTGTGGGGACAATGAATTCTAAATTCAGTGGATGCCCATGAAATGGGGAATGGATGAATAAGTTGTGGTATGTGATTGTGATGGAATACTAGTCTACAGTATGAAATGACAAGCAGGTTGGTTTTAGAAAGACATGGAAAGACTTCCATGAAATAATGCAGAGTGAAAAGAGCAGAACCAAGAGAACATTGTATATAGTAACAGCAATACTGTTCAAAGAGTAACTGTGAATGACTAAGCTATTCTGAGTAATATGAACATGCAAATCAACTCTGAAGGACCTTGGAAGGAAAATGCTATCCACCTCCAGAGAAAGAACTGATATATGGAAGTATGTATGTTTCCACAAATATACATGTGTGTATAAGCAAATATGCATACATACAGATATATGATAGATAGATAGGCGGACAGATAGATAGATAGATAGGTAGGTAGATAGATAGGTAAAATGTGAATCTTTTCAAAGGCAGGTTTGGAAGAAAGAGAGGGAAACAACCCAGAACTCAAAAATGCAACCAAAAATAACAATAAAAATAATTTTTTAAAAGAAATGAAGAAATATTGAAAAATGTTAAAAACCACTGTTTTGCCCAGCTATATGCCAATAAATGAAATAATTTAAATGAAATCAATGAATATTTAGCAAACATAAAATACTTAGATTAGTAAAAACAAGAAATAGAGAATTTAAATATCCCCATCTCTGAAAGAAAAAAAAACAGAAGAAAACAAACCTAGTTGCATAGTGTTTGAAAAACCAAAGACTCTAGCTACTGAGGTAAAGAGTCCTTATTAAAAAAAACAAAAACAAAAACTGGTGGATGTGGAGATGTAACTATGATCAGAAGGGAAATGGGGAAATGAGGAGAAAAATCTTTGGAACCAAGTTTCTCTATTAAAAGTCACATTTCTAAGATATATAAGGAACTGATTCAAATTTATAAGAACAAGAGCTTTATCTCAGCTGATAAATGATCAAAGGCTATGAACAGGCAGTTAGTTTTCAGAAGAAAAACTTCAAGTTATCAATAGACATATTTTTAAATGTCCCAACTCGCTAATAAAAGAATATAAATTAAAGCTGCTTTGAGATTCCAGTTGCCATCTATCAGATTGTTCTAAGTGACAGAAAAGGAAAATGACAAATGTTAATAAGGATGTGGAAGAAGAGACACCTCAAAGGATTCTCGGTAGAATTGTGAATGGGTCTAGCCATTCTGGAATACAGTCTGGAACTATGCCCCAAAATTTACTAAACTGTGAACATCCTTTTACATAATTATACCAAGGATATTGAAAAGAATCCACATGCACAAAAGTGCTTCTAACAGTTCTTTCTATAGTGTCAACAAACTGGAAATTAAGTGTGTGCCCATTAATCTGGAAATGGTTGAGCAAATTATTCATTGTTCAGTCATGTCTCTGTGACCACATGGACTACACTGCCCATGTGACCCCATGTGACCATGCTGTCCATGAGGTTTTCTTGGCAAAGATGTTGGAGTGGTTTGCCATTTCCTCCTCTAGTGAATTAAGGCAAACCGTGGTTGTGACTTGACCAGGGTCACACAGCTAAAGTATCTGAGGCCATATTTGAACTCAAGTCTTCCTGATTCCAGGCCCAGTGCTCTATCCTCTCAGCCATCTAGCTAAGCAAATGATAGCATGTAACCATAATTGAATACAAGTTCATCACATGAAATGGTGGAAGGGAGAACAAAATTCCAGAGACAAATCATTATCAGGTATGTGACCACCTTCTGTGGCAGGGAGGTGAGGAACTCAAGATGAACAATCAAATACAAAGTTTTGAACCTGTTCAGTATGGGGAATTGTTTTGCCTTAAAACTATGTGTTTTTTCCATAAGTGTTTTTCTTTATCATTTTCTGTTTTCCATTGTGGAAGGGAAGAGAGAAAATAAATTCTTCTTAATTTAAAAAAATTAAATAAAAAATGCAGTAATAGAGGGGTTTATTATTTTCCTAGGAGTTGTATTCAAGACATAACAAGGCATCTTTTAAGAATTATTAAAATAATGAATTACCCATCTCTAGTGATTTGTATGGGTGTGAATGACCCTTTCATAAAGAACCTAAAAAGTAGGCAAATAGGCATTTATATACCTTCCCATTTCCTTTCATTTTTAAAACCTTTTAGATTAGATTTATAAGACAACAGGTAAATAATTCTTATCAGCCTTTGCAAATTAAACTTTATGTCTGACCAGGAATCTGTCTCCCATATATTTCTAGATATACAAATACCATTCTCAGATACTGTCTTAGCCAGCTGATCAGAATCATCATATATATAATTCTAAAACCTTAACTTTAGCAACTAAAAAGAAAAAGAAATTGAAGGAATAAGAATAGACCCCAAAAAAGGCATGATATAATCTATTTGTAAATAATATCACAGGATCATAGATTTAAAGTTCAAAGGAACCTTGGATGTCATCTAGACAAACCCATTCATTTTACAGCTGGGGAAACTGAGTCCTAGAGAGGTAAAATAGAAATAACTTGTCCAGGATCACACAAATAGTAGTTCTGGAACTGTGATTCAGACCCTGGTCCTCTGTCTACAAACCCAGAACTCTTTTCATCACATCATACTCCCTATAATAGCAAATCTCAGGAATTCAATGAAAAAAAAAAGTCAAGACAATTAGTAATTTCAGTAAAGTGGGTTATAAATTACATGCCAAAATATTAATCTTTGTGAATATTGCTAACAAAACCCAATGAGAAGGGAGAGGGAAAAAGAAATTCCATTCAAATAACTTCAAAATCATAAAATACATGTCTTACCAAGACATGTTCAGGACTTATGTAACCATGTACAGAAAATATTCTTTAATGAAATAAAAGAAAATGTAAATAATTGGAAAGGCACTAATTTATTCACTGTTGGGCTGTACCATTATAATAAAAAATGGTGATATTATCTAAATTAATCTACAAATTTATGACACATCAATGAATTTCCTAAGAAGTTATTTCATATAGCTAAATAAAATAATAATTAAATTACTATATTTTATTATAATTAATCATCTGGAAAAAGAAAAGGTTAACATTCTTAAGGGGAAATAATGAAAACAAGTAGAAATTAAGGGGTCATAATACTACTAGATCTCAAAAATATAGCTTAAACTAAAGCAGTAAAAATAAAAATTGTCTGGTACTAGTTAAAAAAAGCAAAAGCTTCCAGGATGGTGGCATATGCTATAATATGTACTACTCAGAGAGGCTGAGGTTAGTGGATTGCTTGAGCTCAGGAATTCTGATCTGCAGTAGGAGCAAAGCTCATTTAGTGTCTGCACTGTCTGGCACCACTATGGTGAGCCCTCAAGAATGGGGTGTCATCAATCTTCTAAAGAACAGATGAAGAAGTCCATGTTATAAACAGAGCAGTCAATAGTTTCTATACCAATCAGTCACTGAGGTTTGGGGGCTAGCATGTTGTGGGGTATGTCAGTAGTTTATCTGAAGTACTGGGGATCTCCCAATGTGCCCCATAAACCTGATAATCTTTTATTCCTGCCACAGAGCACAGAAACAGATTGGGGAGGGGTACTAAGTGATAAATCTAAGAATTAGAACTCTACAAGGCTAAGTCATAAAGATTTTACCTTGTCAAGGTTCTCTAGTCTTTGTTCCAAATAACAAGTGGTAATTATTTTGTATTTGGTACTTAATTTCTTTTTGATTTCCCAAGAGGTAGAGAGGTAAAGGGGACTGGAGAAACTGTTTCTTGCTGGTCATGAGACAGAAAAACAACTTAACATTTTTATCAATAATTTTGATAAAGGAAGAGTGATTATCCTTTTCCAAATTTTAGGTGACCCAAAGTTAGGAGGGACAGGTCACATGTTGCATGCCAGCTAAGATTTACGAAGAGCTGGACATGATTGAAATAACTGAACAACAATAACAATAAAGATTTCTGAAAAGAAGATAGGCAAGTCCATTCAGATGAGGCATAACAGAGACAAAGGCTTCCTGGTTAAAAGATAACAATGCAAAATAATTTTCACTAACAAAAAAAATGAAAGAATGGTTGCTAAAGAAAAATAACTCTAAGACTCATTAGGAAGGAAAAGTAACAGATGATGGTTCTCCCAGATGATGGGAGCAGTGAGAAAAGCCCATCTGCAGAGTATATATTGTTGTTACTGTTTTTAACACTTAGAAGCTATAGGAGTAGGTAGCTGAATAAGAAGGGGGAAGGAGAAAAGTGTCGGAGGTAATTCTGTGTCTGAGCAACAACCAAAAAAACCTACTACATTTTCACTTTAATGAGTTACAATGCTAGGAAGTGGGAGGGAAAGGAAAAGAGATTTTTAAAAATAAGAAAGGAATGGAGGAAGGAAGGAAGGAAGGAAGGAAGGAAGGAAGGAAGGAAGGAAGGAAGGAAGGAAGGAAGGAAGGAAGGAAGGAAAAATAAACATTTCCTCCCTTAACCAAAATGATCCTTGGATAAATAACATAGGCACATTGTCTGTCTCAAGTCTCAAGTCAAGGAAGGAAGGAAGGAGGGAAGAAGGGAGGGAGGGAAGAAGGGAGAGACAGAGGGAGGGAAGGAAGGAAGGAAGGAAGGAAGGAAGGAAGGAAGGAAGGAAGGAAGGAAGGAAAAATCAACATTTCCTCCCTTGACCTAACTGATCCTCAGATAAATAACATAGGCACATTGTCTGTCTCAAGTCTTTCCAGATTGATTTGACCTGTGAGAGCTAGCATTCAACTGGCATTGTCTGTGAATACCAAGATATCACCTACATGATATTACAGGGACTATTCACATCTTTAGTAAAATATTCATAATATCATGACATAATACTTGGTTTTGATATAAAAAGCATCAGGAGGAGACATAGCAAAGTATTATCATGGTCCTTGGGGAAAGATTTACTTGCTATATTAGTAACTGAATCACAGATTCACAGAAATCAAGTGTTTCCTATAGTTTAATTGAATTGCTTTCCTAAAACCTAGGACTAAGTTATTGGAAATTTGGCTTGAAGAATAAAAAAGAAAAACAGTTGAGGGTTGGGTACCTAAGTGGAGGGCTTCAGAGGGCAACATTCTACTCAATGAGCATATGTCAAACAGCCAGGAACTTCACTGAGTGCTGAGCACATAAAGATATAAATGAAATAATCCTTATCCTCAAGGAGCTCTATTCTATGATAGGAAGTAGCAGATGTGCCTTAATATAGATACAAAATAAATATAAGGTGATTTGGAGGAAGGGAGTAGACACTGGAAGTCAAAGAAATCTAGAAATGCCTCCCTCACGTAGGACCTTGAGCTGAGTTTTTAAGGAAACAAAAGTTTCTAAGCAGTAGAAGGGAGGAGTTAGTGGATTCCAGGCCTGGGGGACAACCTACTCAAGAGAACAGAGATGGGAAATGAGAGTAGCAAAAAGACCAATTAATCATAAATGCACATATAGAAGATAACTTGGAACTAGACTGTGAAGAACTTTAAATGCTATACAGGAAAGTTTGCATTTGATCCTAGCAGAGGAGAAATATGGTTAGACATGTGCTTCATGAATGACTGACTAACTGGATGAGTGAATGAATGGGAAAACATTTATTAAACACTTAGACTGTGCTGAGAAGATCACTTTGGCACCCGAACTGAATGTAATGAGCTCCTAAAGAGGAGGCAAGATTCATGAATAAATCTTTTTAAAGGAGGTAGGAGGGCACCACAAACTGTTTCCTGGATTAAGGCTTTTGCCTAGAATATAGTCAGATTTGGTTGACATGTTGGGCAGTGCTGCTGAGGCAATTTATTTATTTATTTTTACTCTTTGTTACAGATGAACCGGAATTAAAGTAATATACTTACAAAATATATCAACAATTTTAGTTGTCTGGACCTACCTATCTCTTTTCATCTAAGAAACCAAAATAACTATGAATTTGCTGAGCTAAAAGTTGAGGATCAACCAAACCCTTTGAGTTAGCTAGGGGACAATGTTAAACAGGGGTCCAGACCTTATGTACTTAGAAATAAAAGGTGCCCAGAGAAAGAACTGATAAATAAATGCATAGAATGATCTCTCTCTCTCTCTCTCTCTCTCTCTCTCTCTCTCTCTCTCTTTCTCTCTCGCTCTCTCTCACACATACACACATACATACACACATGTACATGCATGCACATACTTTGTGTCTAATGATAGCCACTTCTAGGTGAGGGGGAAGGTGAAGGAAAGGAAAAAGGGAAAAACAAATTTATATGATAACTATTATCTTATTTAAAAGTATAACATGTACATAATACATTTGTAGTTTCATGTGCAACATTTTTATTCTATGTTATAAAATGCTTGCTTTATTTAATAAATTATAAAAAACAAATAAAAATTATAAAGAGGTGAACACGTGAGATATGTGATGGTAAATAAGGTAACCTGTTAAAAACACTCTAGCAAGGACCATACTCACAACATAGCAAGTATTTATGTTTGAAAGCTCCTTCAAAGAGGCAAGTAAAAGGTAAGAAGAAGAATCATTATATTAGGTCAAAATGGAAGCAAAAACAAAACTAACAATGAGTTGATTTGTCTCATAAAACACTCTAGGACAGCACACCTGCCTCGGACAATACATCTGCACAGTTATTCTTGAACCATACTGGAAGCAATACTTGAACCAGTATGGAAGCAAAAATGTCCCAACATGCATAGCAGGATAAAGTTTCCTTACACTCAAATTGGTGTATTTACTTTATCCATGATGTATTCACCAATCTTACACTGTAGCAGAATATAAACTCCAAAGGACTAGAGAATTTTTGCCTCTGTACTCCTAGCACCTTGTGTCTTACATGTGGTAGTTAATCAAAATTTGTCAAATGAAATGATTTATGATTGTGAAGACCACCAGTGGACATCAAATCCCCTTCATATGTAAGAACCACCCTGCATTTAGAACCATCTCAACACCTAACAACTCCCTATACCTTATAATATATCTTTTGTTTGGGGGTTGGGGGGGTAAGGGTGTAACTACTACATTGAGTGGGTAACAAAATCTCCAGATTTTTATCCTCCTATTCCCTTCCAACTCTTTTCATAAGGTATACTCCATGGGTTAATATCAATGAAATCATTCTCTATGAAAAATGTACAATTAGCAATGGAATGGTCATAAATGGCTTTTTAAGCTATTCCAGTCTTCAGTGGAATCTAACCCACTTTTATTAAATTCATGTCAGTAGATCCATCAATCACAAATAGCCTCAATAACTTTTCAGTCAAAATCCATAGTTTCAAGGAAGCAGTCCCAGGGCTTGATCTCAGAAGGTATCCTGAACACTCTATAGGCTCCACACGATATAGATGTGGGAGTGGGGAACCTGTGGCCTCAAGGCTACATGTGGTCCTCTAGGTCCTCAAGTGCAGCCCGCTGACTGAATCCCAACTTCACAGAACAAATCCCCTTAATAAAAGATTTGGTCTGTAAAACTTGGACTCAGTCAAAGGGCCACACTTGAAGACTCAGAGGGTCACAAGTGACCATGAGGCTGCACATTCTAAGATGATTTGTTTTCCATCAGAAATGAACTACAAGAAGGTTGCCTGGTGCTGACAAAATGTTCATTCCCTCAATTTACAATACTCACCATGGTTAATACATCCATAACAAATTGATCCAGAAAGGTCCACAAGAACATCATTATAAGATGCTGAAATGTTTCCAGGGCAATAGTCTGGCAGGTAAACTCAGTGATCACATTTAGTCTGGAAAGTCAATTTCCATCTGTTCCCACATTTAATTTTCACTAGACTGTAAACCCTGTAAATCCAGACTAGCATAAATGTGGGCTTCCTCGGGTTTCCCAAAGATCTTGGAAATGAGAAGAGGATAATAGTTTGGGATCTCTATTTCCTTACATCTTTCTGTATTGATATATGGTTGCAGCTTCTCTTAATTTAGGAGAAATGAAGAGAAGTGGACTTGTTGGCAGTCAAGCTGTTCAGATAAGGCTTTTCATTACATATTCCTTAACATGTGTCCACAGTTTTTGTCTCTCTTGCTCTCTTAGGAAATAAATCCTTCTCTAGGGTGATACAAAGCTATAACTGGTAGGCTAATAAGCTGCCATGCACTACTAAAATTTAAAGGGTGATATCAGAGAGAACCTAGACTTCTCTAGAAGAAACAGTTGGACTCAGTACCTAGTTAGCAAGAATAATTAGGCTAATGTTGGCCACAGACCAAGGGCTGGATCAAATAGATAGAGTGTCTGGGTATAACCAGTCAGCACCCAAGCTGTGGACAAAGGCAATGCAGAAGAGAAGGAAGTGGAGCTGGCCAGCTATGCTGCATTGAGGAAGAAGGAAGAGCGGGCAGAAACTCTTCCTCAATAACTATATCTCCATCAACCAGGACCTGCCCCAAATGCCTATCAGGATGGAAAAGGAAGGGAAATCAGAGCACCATTTACAGCAAGTAATTTCAAAACACCAAGTATTTAAAGAAAAGAGAACAGATTCTTCCCTGAGCCAGAAAACATCATCTAATATCATTGTCTATAGAGAGGTGTTTAAACACCTGAAAAAGGTTCATTCATATTCAGCCCTCTTATGTGGAAAATGAGAAACATGAGATTATGATTTAAATTCTAAAACTGAAATATTATTCAGCTCAATAAGAAGATGGGAATGAAATGACTGCCATTTGAGATTATGATTGGCAACTTTAAAGAAACTTGTGCTAATCAGTCCCCATTGAGCAGGCTACAAGAGGAGCTCAAATCAGCCAGCAAATATTTGCTAAGTTCCTACCATGTGCTAGGCTCTGTGCTAAGAACTGGGAGAAACAAAGAAAGGCAAAAGGCAGTCTCTGCCCTCAAGGAGCTTACAGTCATATCCCTCTTGGCATTCTCACCAGAAATGAAACCAGAACACAAAAGGAAATTTCATGTAAAGACAAAAGAGGCTCTCAGAGTCTTCCTCAAGAAGCAAATAAAGGAGTTGGCAAAGTTAGTTGAATTGTGCATCCAAAGGCAAAATGAAACATCATTCCATGGGACACTTGGTCATCTTACACTGTAGCTATGATTAGCATTTGCAAGAAGACCACCATTGAAATAAACACAGCTTACAAAATTACTTATGTCCAGCACTTAGCACTGTATCTAGCACACAGTAGGAGCTTAAAAATTGTTTATTGACAAACGGAGAGAATTACTATTTTTGTGATTCTACATCAGTTATTTCACATCTCTGGACTAGTTTCCTAATCTCCAAAATGAGGGAGTTGGAAGATTCTTCCAAGTTCTACATGAGAAGCTACAAAAATTCTCTAAAGAACCCACTAAGATGATCTAAATTAAATCAACATATACTTTAAGACTCAATGACTCCAATGAAAAGGCTGGCATTGTGGAAAAGACTGAAAAAATATGTTAGAAAATACTGCTCACAAATAAGAAATAGTAGAGATCAAAGGCATATGGGCCATTCAAAAGCCCAATTCCTATAAATCGTGAAAGCTTTCTTCAGAAAGAAAGGCAAAAGTGATAATAGGAAAGACAATGAAACTGAGTGATCTCTACAGACAGAAAGGGCTAGGATGACTGTAAAAGTCTTCAGTGAAATTTTTTCTGTCATCCTGCTCATTTCACTCTGCATCAGTTTGTAGAAGTCTTCTTGTATTTCTTGGAACCTATCACATTTGTCATTTTTATGATGGCAGGTTGTAATATTCCATTGCATCCATATGCCACAAATTTACTCTGCCTTTCTCCAACTGACGGGCACCTATTTTGTTTCCAGGTATTGGATACTATGAAAAGTGCTGCTATAAATATTTTTATATATATGGATTCTTTCCTAATGTCCCCAAATCCCTGGGAGATATGCCTAAATATCAATGGGTCAAAGGTACATACAGTTACTTGCATTACTTTGGGAGTGTGGGAAAAAACAAGTTCAAAAAACCTCAGAACTGTGATCAAAGCAATAAATAATAATTACTTCAAAGAACCTATTGATGAAATCTACCTCCCACCTCTGGACAGAGAGGTAATAGACAAGAGATGCAGAATGAGATATGTTTGCATTCTTAAACATGGCCAATGTGTTTTGTTTTGCTGAATTATATATATTTATTACTAGGGATGGGAGGGTGAGGCTGGTAGATTAATAGGTAGTGATAGAAATGCAAATAAAAGAGCATCAATTAAATACTTTTTTTAAATGCACATAAATAAAAAGGGCAGTTGTGGACACAAATAGAGCCATTTTGTTACTGCCCTATGAAATTATACATATATATCTACTGTATACATGTACATATGCTTCTTTTAAAACAATGTATATAACAGAATTTTATAGTTTCTTCTGCAAGCCTCTTATTCTTGTATTTGTGGGAGATTAAATTCATAATAAAAAAAA
>CM053601.1:19544349-19568236 GCA_028646575.1 Pseudocheirus occidentalis
AAAAAAAAGGAAATTTAACCAAAAGAATAATTATTCCCTGCGGTCATACCAGAGACAAGCTTTACCTCCTGCAGCCCAACCATAATCACTCCCTCTTGGGTGGCCTCCTTATTAGCAATTTCTTGGTATCCTCTGTGTCCATAGGGTACTGTCTAGGGGATTCTCCCTAGTGAGGTCGTGTGCCTTAAGGTTCAGAGCCTTTCCCTGAGGTTTCATCACTCCTCAGCTTTGATAGAATTGAATCTGTCTTTGCCCCAGGACCATCTGTGGCATTTTCCCCATGTACAACAATTGCTAGCTATGGCTCTGGGGCAGTGCTTTCCCAGGAAAGAGGACTATGAGGCATTTCTATTTTGGCAGAGCAGCAATTAATTAATTCCCTTTATTTAAAACAGATGTGACAAGTCCCAGGAATCCAAAAGTATTTGGGTCCAATCCACTTTAGCTAGAACCCCTATGGAATACTTCTGGAATAGCTGGTCCTGAATTGGTCCTTGCTCAATTATACTATACCAACATGTGCTGTTTCACCCATGCTAACCTAACTACTACCCAACCACCTTCAAAGTAATGAATGCCAGAATTATATACTTTGTACTTTCATCTTGCCAACTGAGCAAAAATAGTTTCCTATATTAGTCCCCTCCGTCAAAAAGTCAACCTTCCCATGCCACTACATATTCCAATGATAGCCCTCAATGGAAGGGTACTGCTAATCATACATACTACTCAGTAATTCTCACAAAGTTTAAGCTGGTCTGAGCAAAGTGATCATCATTGAAGGCCAATTGCAAAGTTTGATGAAATACTTGTTTCCCACTCTGGATATGGATGGAGTCTATGATGATGTTCATCTTTGGGGCAGAGACTGAGCTGATCTCCTTTGCCCACATGAAAGAATTAATCAGCAAACACTTGTTAAGTGCTTGCTGCATGCCAAGCTTTGGGCTAAGTAAGCAATGAGGATATAAAAAAAAAGCAAAAATAGCCCCTGCCTTCGAGAAGATCTCATTCTAATGGGAGAGGCGACAGAGAGAGAGAGAAAGAGAGAGAGAGAGAGAGAGAGAGAGAGAGAGAGAGAGAGAGAGAGAGAGAGAGAGAGAAAGAGAGAGACAGAGAGAGACAGAGACAGAGGAGAGACAGAGGAGAGACAGAGAGAGAGAAGATACATAAGTAAGCACGTACAAGGTAACTCTACCAAGTTAGAAACATTTTGAGCACCAGCCCGGCAACTTCCGTTTGTCTATGGATCAGCCTAATTAACTAAGTCTGAAAAGGCTCATTGCTAGATGGTGGAAGATACAGAGGAATTGGAATTTACACCACTGGCAAGAGCAGGCTCTGTGAGCAGCTGATGCTTGAAGAGCTAAATTCATCCCAGATGTTTGCTATTCAACAAAGAGACTTTCTGCACCACCCTGAAGACTTCCACATTCAAAGCTCTTCACCACCTGGCTCCTTCCTACTCCTCTTACACCCTTTTTTATCTGTGAAGTGCTTATAAGAACATCTGTGATATCTGTCTCACAGGGTCATTAGGACAATCAAATGAAACAATGGGGAAGAAACACCTTTCTCCCTTAACCTCCTCTAAAATATAAGCTATTATAATTTTCTACTTACAACTGTTTCTGTTGACAAAAGAAAAGTTTTGTCTCTATTTTGATAGGTTACTGCTAAATCACCCAATAATGCAGCACTGTTGCTGCAGGCATCACAGACACTGGGTTCTTTACTCTATTTTCCCATCTCATTTCAACATATTACTCACTGGCATTTTCTACTTTTACCTATTTGGCTCCCCAGGGTGGGAGTAATAAATGAAAATAATTGTCCTTCCTAAAAAAAGAGTAGGTACCAGAAGTTAAGAGGCAAGGCTTTTGTTTTGTCTTTTCTTTTCATGAAAAACAAACAATGCTTTCAAACGATAATGTAGGCTTTCCTGTTGAAAGGCAGCCCCAGTAACTCCTTACCAGATGTCTGTGATTAATAGGCCTGTGTACTAGGAGATATTCAACCAGACAAGAAGCAACAAGCATTTATGAGACACTTGCCATGTGCCAGAGCTTTAAAAAAGTGTAAGGAGCCAAGAATGTCATTCTACCAGAGCTAAAGTTTGCTAATCAACATCTACAGAAAACAAAAAATTAATTGTTTAGGAAAAGCATAGGCCTGGTAGCCTCTGTGCAGATATCATAGATTCTGTGCAGATATTATAGATTCTATGCATATCTGTGCAGATATTAAAGATTCACAGGGTAAGTCAAACATCCCCAGTGTCTTTTCTATGCTGCCATCTTGGCTCCACCCCCCCCTTGGCTCCACCCTCCCAGTGTCTTTTCAACACTTCCCATTCATTGGACAACAATGTACTTTTAATACTGAAATACTCTTCTCCCACACACACCAGACCCACTATGCTACTATATATATATATATATATATGCCCAAATGATTCCCCAATCTCCCTTCCAAAACCCTGTAATCAAAACATGGGATAAGTCTACCTTCAAAGACCAAAGTGGACATCTGTTCCTAAAGTTCACAAGTAGAATCTTAATTTTCTAATTGTTTTTCCTTTATTCTAGTGATTCAGTTGTTGGCCATAAGTTATGTATGCTTAAAAGTGTTCAAATGATGCCACCAATGTTTATATTTTCATTAAAATATTTACCTTCGGGTTTATTTTAACTTTTAGTTAATTAAGGTGATTGCAAGATAGTGTGATACAGAAGAAAGTTGTTGGTTTTAGTCAGAAAGCCCTCAGCTTGAATTCTGCCTCTATCTCCGCCTCGGCCTTAGAAAAGGATCTTAGCCTCTCTGGGCCCCGTTTCCTCATCTATAAGAAAAGGTTGATCTACATGACTTTTAAGGTTCCTTCAAATTCTAAATCTATGATCCTAAGCTTATTGCCTTACTTCTGTTTTCAAGACTTTTCAAGAAGGCATTTTATTACAATGGTTGTGTTATACATTCAAGATGCACTGTGGTTTGGAGAGGGGGACCCCAAGATAGAAAGAATTTAAAGAGCTGAAGAAGGAAACTTACACTTCCCAATATTTGACAAGCATGTCATCCCCATGTTCTAAATTTCCAATGAAAAGCCATCAAACTTTTGACATTCTTAAGTGAATTAAAAGTGATTTTCAGTAAATACAATAATCTATATTGCAATTCAGCTATATGACACAAAGAGGCACAAAGTCCTGATGGTAAATTGTGATAACACAATTCTATATTCACAGAAATCTCTCATTGTATAGAATGTAAGCTCCTTGAGGGCATGAACTGCTTCTGTTTCTGTTTCTGTTTCTTCTTCTTCTCTGTATCTCCCAATGCCTCATAATGCCTAGCACAGAATCAGAGTTAACAAAATGCTGGTCAATTAAATGGACAAATCCTAGTGAGTTAGTTCTATGGAGTAAGCGATTGGACTAGAAGAGACCCCACAACCAATACAGCATCAAGAGCCAGGAGGCTTAATAAATATCATTGTGAGGATGCAGAGTTAGAGGATGACAAAATGCTTACCTCGAGTCCTTCCTGACTCTGGCTTTCTCAAATGAAAATTCTGCAAAGGTCCTGGTGGTTGGTTCAGCAGATACCCCTTCCTTGGCACCTCTCCTGCTATGGAGAGAGACTAAGCCTGAAGTCCTCCGGTTGATCTGAAGAGACACTTTGCATGGAGAAAATAGAAGTGAGTTTCCTCCCTGAATGTTAACTACATCTTGTAGCTTGTTCAATTGGATGCACTTGTTTTGGAGTTCCTCGGTGATCTCAGCAAGAGCAATTGTCTGCTTTGAGAGCTTTTCCTGCAGCTCTCGCAGATGACAGTCCCTCTGCTGCAACTCTTCATCCTTCTTCTTCAGCTCTCTTTCCAGTTCTATCACTTTGCTTCGAAGAGAATCAATCGTGCTGGAAAATTTCCCAGCATAGCCATCTGGAATTTTGGACTGTTTGGGTTTCACCGAGCCATTTCCCATTTTGCCCAGTGACCTGCATGAGAACACACAAGTGTCTATTATTCAGCCAACTGATACCCTCCAGCAACCCTCTCGTCTCTCTGCCCTATATCCTCCCCTTGCCCCACCTCCTCTAGCCCCAAAGCAAAGACAGAGAAATTATCAGTGGCTTAATAAATAATCAGTATAAGTAATCAGTTTCCATGTTTCTGACTCTAAGGCATATTGTGAAGTAAAATTGGCATTTATGAAACCTTTCATCCATTTTAACTTCATTGGCACCCATTCACAGCTCTGCTTTTCACATAAATGATGCCCTGTTCTCTCAGGGTGTTCTAACAGCCTCTGTAAGGAGCGACACAACCAAACTGAGATTTGGATGTCAGCGTGGCAAAGAAATAAACAAAAATTAGCAGCTGAAGAACCAAGGCAAGGAAATGTCATATCTCTCACATTTCTCTTTGCTGCTGGAGAAAAGAAATCTATTCTTCATTTAGAAAGTATTCAGGATGACTGTGAAGATAGACTTGGTATTTTGTTATTAGCAATTTTCCCAAACCATATGCACCTATCAGGTTCAATATTTTCTCACTGTACACACTGTAAAAACTTCATTTGGCAATGCTATTATTGTAAATAAATAGTGGAAGAATGGCCTTTCCTCTATATCTATTCTTTTGTTCCCTCTTCTAAAACACAGGGAGCATCCAACTTCAAATAAGTGAGTAATTGCCAATCTGTATCACAACCTTTGAGTCATTCCAAATAATTGTTCCCTCATATTAAAACTGTTCTCACACTCATGTTTTTATTCTAAAGGGTATTCATGATATGAAACCCCAACTTTATTAGAGCAAATATTTAAAATTCTGACTAGGAGGTATTCACTAAAGATGATGGGAACATAAGCTATTTAATCCATGATTGTATCTCATTGTCCAAAATCAGAAAAGGGTTATTGAGCTTTAGAGGTCAAGGATACCCAGAGAGAACATAACATGCTCAGTAACACTCCACAACTGAAACACCAAAGCAACCAGAATCCCCAGACTGATCCTTATGGACTAATGATGACCTCTAAAATTACAAATATGGTTTTTTAAAAAAAATATTCAGTAGAGGGCAACTTAATAACACTTCTCACAAACAATAGATTCTGTTCATTAGCAGACTGTTCTATATGAAAGGGAAAAGTGAACATTGTTAGAAGCAGAGCTTGACTCCCATGAAGAATGCACAGGGATGGACTGCAGGAGTCAGCCCATACAACATGCACTGTAGTTAATCAAAAACTTCTTGGGGTAGGGGAGGGGGTAGTACACTTATGACTCAGCATTGACATACTTGTTGCTTTAGGATAACACAGCCAACCCTTGATAGTCTTTATTCCCAACATCATGATGGCTGAAGGCAGGGAGAGGCAGAGAAAACTGACCACTAGGCCAAAAGGAGTGAACCACTCAGTGGACTTTAAAGGGGTAGTAGCTGCAACTCCCCTCTCTCTTTCTTCAGGTCTCCAAGTGATATCATGTCACCTTGAGACTTCCTGTAAATACTGGGTTAGGGATGGTCTTATCCAACCTGACAATGTACTGACTAATCTCACATGTCGGAGGATAGCTTGCCTAGGAGAGCTGAGCCTAAGCCTTGGGGCCTTGGGATGCCTTTCATATGCTTTGCTTCTTTCCCTGAGCATCAGCACCCAAGCAGCAATATTAGGATGGACAATACAGAAAGATGGCTGGCCAAGCAGGATCAAAAGATAGGGAAAAAAAAAGAAAACTCTATTTCAAAAAAATCTGACCTGGAAAAAGACAAGAAGAGATCTGTTAAGATTCACTGGAATCCTTGAAAACCATGATTTTTTAAAATCCTATATGCTATATTTCAAAAAAAAAATCATAAATAAAAACTGCTCACCGCTGGTAGAATCAGAAGAAAAGCTGAAGATAGAAAAAATCCACCAGTCACTTCCTAAAAGAAACCCCCAAAAGAAAACTCTCTGGAACGTCATAGACAAAATCCAGTGCTTTCGTATCAAAGGAAGAATTATTATGAGCATCCAGAAAGAGGCAGTGCAGGTACCAAAGTTCTGCAGCCAAATCACACCAAGATATGGTAGCTTCTACTATCAATGAGAGTAGATCTTGGACTATAACATCCCAAAGGATAAAAGAGGCAGGCTTATAGCCAAGAATAACTTGGCAGAGTTAAGAGTAATTTAAAAAGGTGGGGAGGATGGAGGAGTGAGTCTTTAATAGAATAAATGACTTTCAAGAATTTCTGCTGAAAAAAGACAGGTGGAATAGGAACTTTACAGTACAAAGCATATAAAGAATACTAGAAAGGTAAATGTGTTTGACAGTCAAATACTTTCAAACTAACTGGAAGGGGATATATGATGTTCTACTGCTACTATTCTAATAGAAGGAAAAGAAACAAAGGAACCTTCAGAATCTTAATATTTCATAGGATATTGAGAGAGTTAAAAAAAAATAACAACCCTCAGGTTCTTACTAGTGGATTGATTTTGAACTGATGAGCTAAAAAAGTTAAGATTAAAAAGGAAAACACTCGTGTAAAAAAGAGAGGAAAATAACTAGAACTCGTTTCTTGCAACTGGGGTACGTAAGAAGAGTATACAAAGATGGAGAAGAAATAGGGGTAGAAAGTATTAAATGAACATCATTCTAATAAGAAAGGCAGATTGAACATACACACACACACATTGGTGTAGAAACATATCAAACTCAACAGGGAAACATGTAAAGATAAGAAGAAATGAGTTAAGAGGAAGGATTATATTAGAAAGGGAATATTCAGAAGCAAAACAGGTGTCCTGATCTTGAAGGGAGAATTGAAGGAATGAATATAAAAGAAAAGACCTGGAATTTAAGTGAGTGCCTTATATTGTCTTGTAGACAATTGGAGAGCAAACAAATCAATCATAGCATATAAATGTAATAATGGAACAGACACAAGAAATGATGGAATAAGCCTATTATGCAGAGAACCCTGGGTAATATGAATGGATGCAGAGAGAAGTGAGCAGAACCAGGAAATCAATTTTCCCAAAGACAACAACATTGTAAAGAAAAACAACTTTGAAAAAACTAAGAACAATGACTAACCATGTCTCCAAAGGACCAATGGTAAAGCATGCTCCTTACTCTTTGACCTAGGACTTGTTCCAGTACTAGGGAGACATTAGATCAGCACAGTTCTTTTTTAGTGACTATAGCTCTTTATTGACTATTGTTCACTTGGGAAGGTACAGGAAGGTATGAGTAAAAGACCAAGCAGAGGTGGTGAGCAATTATTGTCTATATGCCCAGGATTCTCTGTCTATTTGATTCAGGTCTAACCTCACTACTGACCTTTAGTCTCACATCTCCAACTGCTTTTTGGATGTCTTAAACTGAGTGCTCTATAAACATCTTACATCCAACATGCCCCAAACTGAACTCGTTTTCTTTCCCCTACAGTCCTTGCCACCTTCCAAATTTTCCTGTTACTGCCAAGGGCACCACCATCCTCCAGTCCTCCATGCTCACAGTCTAGGAGCCATCCTCAGCTACTCACTATCTTTAACACTCCCTAGCCGATCTGTTTCCAAGGCCTACTGATTTTATCTCTGCAACATCTCTCAAGATCACTTCCTTCTTTCTCTTGATACCACCCCCACCCTGATACACATCCTCCTCACCTCACACCAGAACTATTGCACTAGTTGCTAGTGAGTGTGTCTGCCTCAAGGCTCTCCCCATTCCAAGACATTCTTCATTCAAGTCCTAGAGTGATTTTCCTAAAGTGTAATTCTATGTCAACCCCTTACTCAATAATCTCCAATTTACTCAATACTCAATATTACTCCACTTACTCAATAAGCTCAATAACCCTCTATTGCTTCCAAGATCAAAGCCTTGTTGTTCAAAGCCCTTCATAACCTAAGTCCCTGACTACTTTTCTGGTCTTCTTAAATCTTACACTCCCCAACAAATTCAACAATCCAGGAGCCTCCTTCCTGGTCCAAGATCTCTCAGCTCTAGGTATTTTCAGACTGTCTCCCATTCCTGGAATGCTCTCCCTCTTAATCTCTGCTTCCTGTGCTCCCTGGCTTTCTTCCATCATTTACCAAGAAGCGTTTCCCAACCCCTCTTAATTTTAGTGCTTTCCCTGTGTTGATTATTTCTTCTTTATCCAGTATATGACGTGTTTGTACATGGTTGTTACCATGTTGTTTCTCCTAATTAGACTGTTAACTCCTGGAGGTCAAGGACTGCTTTGTGTTGTTGCTATTCTTTGCATCCCTATCCCTTAGAATAGTGCCTGGCACAAAGTGTTATTGTTGCTTGCTCATTTCAGTCATGTCTGATTCTTCATGACCCCTTTTGGGGTTTTCTTGGCAAAGATACTAGAATAATTTGCCATTTTCTTCTCTGGATCATTTTACAGATAAGAAAACTGAGGCAATCGGGGTTAAGTGACTTACCTAGGCTCACACAGCTAGAGAATGTCTGAGGTCAGATTTGAATTCAGGAAGATTCAGGTTAAGTCCTCAATCTACTGCAGCACCTAGCTGCCTCATAGCAGGTGCTTAATAAATGCTGAAGGACTGATTACTGATGGACCAGCAGTAGAAGAGAAGGGGAGATTTCCTAGAGGACCCGGATAATTGTTCCAGAAGGAGTCAGCTGATCTGGTCCAGATGATATACTATAGAGAGTTTTAGGAAGCATTTCTTTATCAGGAATGGGGATCTTGTGACCTCAGGGCCACAAGTGACCCTCTAGGGTCCTTTGACCAAATCCAAACTTCACAGAAAGAACTCCATGAATTTTAGTGGCAGAAACTTTTTGTATAGTCATGACTTGGATGGCTTAGAGAAATTTTTTTCCTTAGTCTCCTCTAAGAGAGAGAGGGTGCCCAGAGCACCAAATTAGAAGTTCTCTGAGACCACTTCCTAGGGGTTTCTTCTATCTTTTTCTTAATGCATCCCCCACATTAACAGAGGGATGATGGACAGAAGACTTTTGGACATGAGCACTGCATGAATTCATTTTACTTGACTATGCCTATTTATTTCAAGAGTCTTTTTCTCTCTCCTTTTCTCATTTTTCAGTGAGAGGAGGTTAGCAACAGCTATGCTAACAAAAAAAGAGGGCTGTTGTTTAAACATTGCTTAAAATGCACAAAATGCACATTAATACAGAAAAGCAGAATAATTTTGAAAGTAACATGTGATATGTAGTAGTAGAGTTTGTTACATCCTTTCCAAGAAAATCAAATGATATGAAATAAAGATTCATGGTTATTTATAAAATTCTCTCCTTTGTGTTCTGCTGTATATGAAAGTGCTCTTAAAACATGGGAATTTGTAGGCTACTTTCTGAGTCTCAGGGATTAGAGTTCCTCAGTCACTTCTGGCTTCACTACAGGTATATCACCTAGAACTTCTTGGAAGAGAAGAAGAAAACCGAAAAGAAAAGGGTGGACCCAAGCTCTGGCTTGGATTGCCATAACATGAACTAAATGAGAATTGCTTAAAAAACATCAAGTCAACTTGTATCACATCTTGATGTTTTAAGAATCACCTTCCCAAGAGAACAAGAATAAGCAGAAATAATCAAAGATCAGACACAACAAAACACAATAACCCTGTTTGAGATCATCCTAAGAACATAAACTACTTGAGAAAAAGCTACACATTTGCTAAGATCTGCTGAGGAAACTGAAAAGGAGTCTAGGAAAAAAAATCAGATCAATATTTGCCACAATATGGACATGTGACCTAATCATAAAAAGTCATACCCTCCCCCCCCAAAAAAATCAGAGCAAAATCAGGTGCTTTCAAAACTGTAACTAGGGTTAGAGGAGATTTCTCAAAATCAAAGAAATAATTTTTATTAAATGAAGTTGAAAAAGGTTTTGAATTAACTGAATCGATACAGATAGGATAAGAAGGGAAACTTGTTTGGAGGAAATCAGTGCATCTAATATCCATGATTTCTTAAAGACTATGGAAATAAGAGAGGTAACAATATTAGAGCAGGGCAAATACCCCAAGTTTTCTAAAAACACAAGGGAACAGAGTCTGAAAATCACAAGCCAGTGGATTTGACTTCAATTGCTGACTAAATTCTAGACTGCGATTTTAAGGAGAAGCTAACTGAACAGCCAGAAAATAAAAGTGATTACAAAGGACCAGCAAGGTTTCATCAAGAGTAAGTCATGCCAAACTAACCTTATTTCCTTTTTTGACTGAGATACTAAATTGGTAGCTCCAAGGAATGCTTAAGATACTTAGAATTTAGCAAAGCATTTGATGAAGTATTTCATACTATTTTGTGGGAAATATAGAATTTTGTGGACTAGAATAATACAATTAGATGATTTCAGAATGGGTTGATTGGTTGTATTCAGAATACTGATGTATTCTTTGGTTCAATGTCAATTTGTCAGGAAGTCTCTTTTGGAATATCCCAGGAATCAGGGAGGTTGGTTTGCGCTAGTTAACATTTTTATTCATGACTTGGATAAAGGAATAGATGATATGCTCATTAAATTTGCAGGTGACAGGACAGTTAACATGTTGGATGAAGGAGGCAGGACCCAAAAAGACCTTGACAGGTTGAGCTGAATCTAGTAAAATCAAATTCTATATGGATGAATCAAAAGTCTTAGAACAGGGTTCAAAAAAGCAACTTCACAAGACCAGGATGGCGACAACATGGTTAAATAGCAGTTTGAAAAGGACTTAAGGGGTTTAGTGGATTGCAGACTTAATATGACTCAGCACTGTAATCCAGCAACCAGAAAAGCTAATAAGATCTTAGGCTTAGGAGAGGTATAACTTCTAGGAAAGAGGAAATGATAGCCCCTCTGTACTCTTCCCCACTCGGGACATATCATGAGGATTATGTTCAGTTCTAGAAAGTTAAATAGGACATTGATGAGCTTGAGAGTGCCCAGAAAAGGGAAACCAAAAAGATGAAAGGCCTTAAGTTTATGTCCTATGAGGATAAGATGAAAGAGCTAGGGATATTAGTTAGCCTGGAGAAAGGTAGACTCAAAGGGACAAGAACAGCTGTCTCCAAGTATCTGTAGAGCTTTCATTTGGTGGAGGAATTAGATTTATTCTGTTTTGCCCCAGAGAGTAAAACCAGTAATAGGTGAAAGTTGCAAAGAGGTCAATGGACGCTTAATATTGGGAAAAGCTTCCTAATAATTATAGCTGCTGCAATCTGGAGTAGACAGCCTCAAGCAGTAGAGCATTCCCCCTCCTAATTCTGCAAACACTGCTTGTCAAATATATTATAATAGAAATTCAAGTATGAATTGGATTAGATAGCAATGGAGGTCACTTCCATCACTCAATTTTGTGATCTGTTATCCATAATATGGGTCTGATAGCCAAGGTAAATGCTAGGGAATTTAAATGTAGGGAATTTAAAATGGACATTTAAGGGATGAGACCAAGAGCCATTCCCCAGTAAATAAATGATCAGAGAATACAAGTAAGCAGCTCTCAAAAGAACAGCAAAAAACTATGTGATGCACATAACTGCCAATAAATTGGCAAAGATGACAAAAGATGGGGCCAGACAATGTCTGAGAACTCATGAGAAATAGGTACACTTAATACCATACGGGTGAAGCTATAAATTGGTCCAATAATTCTGGAAAACAATTTTGAATTATAGTTTTTAAAGTACATTAAAATGTTCATTCCCTTTGGCCCCAAAAATCTCATTTCTAGGTATATGCTCCAACTAGGTGAAAGGGAGAAATAAAATTTCCATATGCACCAAAATGTCAATAGCCCCAGTTTGAAGATGAATAAGTAAATTGTGACACATGAAAGTAATGGAATGTTATTTCCCCAGAATAAAGAAAATTAGGAATTCAAAGAAGTATGGAAAGACTAATGTGGTGCAGAGTGAAGTAAGCAGCACCAGAAAGGCTACATCCACAATGCTTACAACTAGGCACTGTGGAGGAAGGCAAAGGGTATAGGGGATAGAGCCTGTTCTGAGTTCAAGATCCGAGTTCAAAACCAGCTTCAGACATTTACTAGCCATGAGCCTGGGCAAGTCACTTAACATCTGCCTGCCTCAGTTTCCTCATCTGTAAAATGGGGATAATAATAGCACCTACCTCCAAGGGTCATCATGAGGATCAAATGACATCATTTTTATAAGCACTTAGCAGAATGCTAAATTCAATAAACTTCAATAAACGTTTGCTCCCTTCCCCCACAATAATGTAAAGAGAAGGAAGGCCATCTGGGCTTTATAGGCAGAGTCCCACTGGTAGCTTCCAGGTAGCTAAACCTTCCACCTTTCCTATCCTGCCTCCACTCATAACCTTTGCAAGTTTCCAGGAGTATTCTTGCACCATCCTGGTTCTCTTTGCTGCTCCTTCTGGTGCAATTTTAGAACATTCCCATAACATTTGCGGGACAGCTGGGCTCCTCTAGTTCTTTTCACAAAACCAAAAGTCCTCCAGCACTGTCATTTTACGTGAAAGACAGGACAGATTGTGAAGAAAAGTGATTCAGGAAATGGAACCTCTATTTAACTGTGAACCCTATTGTCGACTTGATGTATTGCCGTGAACAAATCATTTAGCCACTCTGACTCAGTCTTCCCACCTGTTGCACTTAAATAAGCCTTCTCTCATCCTTTATCAGGATGAGGATGTGAAGTAGGACAAAAGAATGCCTATAAAAAGCTCTCCTATAAGGGAACAAAATTACTGTGTAACAAGTCGTCCTATCACTTTGATCGTTTAAGACAATATTGATCATCTAAATGAAATGAATATTTATAAAACAGTATAAAATACACAGAATAAGAGAACAAGAAATAGGAAATTAAAATAATCTAATCTCCAAAAAAAGAAATTCAAGAAGTCATAAATGAATTGACTCATTTAGTCAATCAACAAGCATCAATTAAATGTCTTTATGTGTCAGGCATTGTGCTAAGTTCTAGGGATGAAAAGAAAGGTGTTAATAGTTCCTACTATTATTAATATTATTACCAATTATTATTACTACTATCGTTAGTTACATTCTAAGGGGAAAGCACAATGTTCAAATAAATATGTACATATAGGATAAATCAGACTGTAAATGGTAAGTAACCTCAAATGAAGGAACTGAGAAGGGGGAAGGGGAAAGGAGAAAGACGTCTGCAAGAAGAGATTTAGCAGAGTCCTGAAGGAAGACAAGAAAGTTAAGTTAGAATGAGAAAGGAAAGCATTCCATGCTTGAGAAACAGCAGAGAGTCATGCATAAGAAAGTAGGCCAGTGTCACAGAAATAAAGTGCATCTGGGAGAGTATATTGTAATAGAAAATTAGGATAGTCCAGGTTTCCAGGCAGACCTAGGGCAGTTAGCAGGCTGCTGCATATATCTGACTCCAGACTGATGGAGAGAATGTTAAGCACAACCTGAATCACAGGGGGAACCAAGTAGGCGGGAACAGCAGGGGGATGCTACAGCAGCTCAAACCAACTCTGAAAGAGCTGATTGTTAAATTTTCTCTGTAATCATTTACAACTCAGAAAACAGTAAATGCTACACATCAGGGCTTGATTTGTTGTTTTGTTGATTAATCATAAGAAAATGAAGGGGGAATGTTAATAAGGCAGATTAAATTTAAGTGTGCCTTACATACATTTTTGGGGAGGACCTAAGATTGAGGCCAGTTATGTAGACCTGGTGATCATCTGCCAAGAAGGCAACAAAATGCAGAATGATGTTTAATGGGGATATTTGGTTCAAGTGAGGGCTTTTTTAAGGGATGTGTTTGTAGGCAGAAAAGAAGGAGCCAGTCAGTAGAAAGAGACTGAATATTAGAAAATGAGAGGAACTGATAGGAGGGTAATCTGGAGAAGAATGGAGATGAGATCAAGAAGGAATGTTCAGCTGCCCTGGCAAAGGCAAGACAAGAGATGGGGGAGAATTAGTTGGGAAAGATGTCTGAGTGATAAGAAAATATGAGGGAGAGAGAGAGCTCTTAGCAAAAGCTCTCAATTTGTAAGTGAAGTATGTAGCAAAAAATAAATGTGGAAGGAACTCTAGAGAAAGATGGAGTTACAGCTAATTCTATCAAACCATTAAAGGACAATTAATTGCAGTTTTGAACTGTTTGCAAAAATAGATCCTCTTTGTATGAGTCAAATATAATAATAATACCAAAACCAGGGAGGGATTAGCTAGATCAGAAATAATCAAATTTTTGGTTTCAGGACCCTCTACATTTTAAAAAATTATTGAAAATTCCTCCAAAGAGATTCTATGTAAATTATGAAATGGGTATTTTTGAATTAGTTTGATTACAAAAATAGTTTTGACCTTGCAGTCCCCTAAAAAAGTCTCAGAGACCTTCAGGGTTCCCAACCATACTTTGAGAACTGCCAAATTAAAAAAAGAAAACTATAGACCAATATCTCTAATGGATGCAAAACTTTTTAAAAAAAAAATATTAGTGAAAATGTTACAGCAACACATTAAAAAATTATATGCTATGAAAAGATTGGACTTTTGCCAAGAATGCATGGTTTCTTCAATATTAAGAAAACTGTAAATATAATAGCTTATATTAATAACAAAATCACAATTATAGTAATAAGTGGGTTAAACGTTTCTGCCATAATGCCCTATTAATTTATGAGGTTTTTTTTAAAAAATCCTCAGAAAGCAGAGTAATAAATGGGACATTCCTTAATATGGTCAACATATCTAAAACCAAGAGCTGGCATTTTTATTGCTTTTTCCTCTGCTGTTAATTCTTCTTTTTCATTTTTTTTTAATTTTTGAGATTTCTCTACTCTTTTCAAAATCAAACTAGCCAACAGTCTATCTATTTATTTAGGTCTGGTGAGTTTACCCCCCCCCCAAAGGGGGAGGAGGAATCTTGCTTTAGTAATTCAGTGGGGCTTTGCTTTTCATTCTTGTTCATTTCTTTTTTGAATTGTAGAATATCTATTTTTATGCTTAATTGGTTTCTTGGATTTGTTGATTTTCTAGTCTTTTTATTATTAGCATGCTTATTTTGCTGATATATTCTTTCTTTCTCATTGATTTAAGCATTTAGAGATATAAATTTTCCCAGGAAGACTGCTTTGACTGCATTTCAAAAGTTTTAGTATATCATCTCATTGTTGTCATTTTCTTCAATATTGTTTCTATGATTTCTTATCTGATCCATCAAATTTAGGATTAAATTAGTTTCCCTTTAAGTTTTAATCCTCTCATCGAAAGTCATTTATTGATCATAATATTAGTGTTATGATCAGTAAAGGATGTGTTTTATGTTTCTGCTGACTATACTTGTTTGTAAGGTTATGTCTTAGAGTACCATCTATTTTTTGCAATTTTGCCATGTACAGCTGAGAAATACATATAGTCCTTTCAGTATTCCATTCAGTAATATGTATAAATATGTATAAAGTCTAATTTTCTGAAATTCTACTGACACCCTTAATTCCTTTCTGCATTATATTTTTCTTAGCTATGTCTTGATCTGGAAGAATATATATTATGTATTCTACCTCCTGCTTTTTTCATTGGAGAAAACTGATTAACACCTAAGAATGAATTAATGACCAGCAAAACCCTTAATGGAAAAAAGTAACTGCTAAACTAAAAAGTTGGATATCATACTACCTTTAGAAAATAAAGCCAATTTTGCTCTCATATAGCTATACCATTCTCTATTTTATAGCCTTATCTGTGGAGAGGTCAATGAGTTGGATAATTTTTTATTTTATATAATAAACAGATTCTCATCAATCTTCCTAGCATCCAATGATTTTATGGTTACTTAAGCAGTGCTGCAAAAGAGGGAAATTACTTTAGTGATCTAAAGAATGACTTAGTAACACCCACTGAATCTGCAACCAATAGGAGCTCGAATGGTTGAGTGACTGAACAGCAGAATGCTAGACCTTAGGCTCTGGAGTCAAGAAACCTGGGTTCAAATCAGAACTCTGATAGTAGCTATGTGTTGAGCATATTTCTGGGACTCAGTTTCCTCATCCTTAAAGAGATGGAAGTAGACTAGATGCCTACAACGTCCCCTACCACTCAAAAGGATCACCAGAATCATCTACTTTTTTTTTATCCTTGGTCAGGTGAGTTCCTTTGCAAATATATTATTAGTTAATACCATAAAGGGAAATAAAAGAAGTTCTCTGAAATAATCCAACATAGTGGGAAATGTACTGGATTTAGAGTCAAGTGTTCAGGTCAGAGCCCTCCCATAGACTTGCATTCTCATCCTCTTGGAGAAGATGTCTTCTGCGGAGTGAGAATAATAACTGGACTTTTCTATTTCACAGAATTGCAGTATTAGTATTCTCAGTATTTAGCATAGTTTGTGATATTCAGTAAGTGGTTAATAAATGCTGAGTGATTCAGTGTAAACTGCTTTGCTAAATCATAAAAAATCTATGTATGCTAAAGCTTTTAAATTAAAAGTTGTAATTATTACTATTAATAAGAGACACCTTGGGAACTATTTCATCAAAGACTGACTGAAAACAGAGGCCCTGGCCATTTTTTTAGATTGCATACCCTATTCAATCTATTAGCAGGTCTTGGCCGTACAACCCTATATAGAAACTACCTATTCCTCTGTGTCGACTTTTCTTCCCATCTTATGCCTGCATCCAAATCACTGTATTTTCTCCTATTCCCAGCGTGACTAATGTATTGCCCAAAGACTAGACTGGAATTCTGCAACCCTCTTATCGCCACAAGAAATGCTGACCAAAGATGCACGATCCCACTACCCAAAGTCAACCTGCACAAGTTACAAAGAGTTGTACAACTCCTTCCCTTCGTCCGCCTCCCCGGTATTGCCTAGCCAAGAAGATGGGGTGAGCGTCCCTGGGCGGGCAGGCGGGCAGGCAGAAGGGCTCTCAGTGTTCCCTACCCTATTCAGAGCAAAAGACTGGACAGGTGCTTTAAAGAAACTTGGTATAAGAAAGCTTCCCCCTCCGCCCCCCGTCCCCCATATTGTCTTTCTTGGGCACAAGAAGTCCTTTTCCTTAGACACTGGACATCGCCACACACTCCCACACAAAGCGTACACCCGGAGCGCCCACACGCACTCAGAATATTCAGGAGGCTCGCTGAGCCGGTGACCATTATAGGCGTCCATTGCACACTCCCCCGACCCAGTGGCCCCCGCTCCTTGCCTTCTCTAGTCTCTTCAGTCAGCCCACGACACTGGAACCTTACCAGACTCCGGGGAACTTTCCAGTTGAGTAGCTTTGTCACCTTACTTGCCGGCTTCTCCTTTACTCCCCCCCCCCCAAGCTGCCCTCCAACAAGGCTTGCAGCTGTGCCCAAGCGGCGGCGGCGGTGGGCACCCTCAGATTAGGCGTGAGCGGGTCTGAGCAGCCACTGTTAGCCGCTGCCCGCCCGCCCTGGGCGCTCCCGCCCGGGCCAGGCTGGGGCTGGTGAGATGATGGCTCCGTTGGCAGCTCGGGCTGCCAGGCTCTACTGCTGCCGAGGCTTCTGAATTCTGACCGTGGGTAGCTGACAGCAAGCTCCGTGCGCCCTACGCTGCGCGCTCTGCCGGCTGGAGCTGAAGCTTCTCTTGTGACTGCCTGGAGGAAGGAGGGGAAAGAGGGGGAGGAGGAGGAAGAGGAGGAGGAGGAGAAGGAAGGAGGCGGAGGGCGAGAGAGACGGAGTCAGTAGAGACTACTGCGGCCGAAAGCGGGGTTCTGGGCGGCCGAAGGGTGGGGTCAAACACATCAGCCGAGATATGCGCACACCAAGGGCAAGAGCTGCAGGCCAGGCAGACAGATCAGCTGTGGGCTGCTGCTTCGCCGAGAGTGTCAGCTCCAGGGGGGAGATAGCAACGTGGCTGGGAGCAGTTGGGGGACATTATTAAGATCGTTATCACTATTTTTGCAATTTTAAATGCGTGGGATAGAAAAGAGGAGGCAGGTCAATGAAGTGTTCATCGCTTTCTTCACCCCTGTGTCCCAAGACTGTTTTTGCAGTAAATGTTCTCCACCACCTCTACCTGCCCGGATCGCTGACATCCTCTGGGATATCATACAAATGCCCTTCTGCAAAACATGTGACCCTTATGTCAGTTTTTAAATGACCCCACCCTGGACTCTGGAGCTATAACTCGTATCCAGTTTATCCGTGCAAGTGATAAGGAGCAAGAGATTGATCTTCCAGTTTCAAGGGAGGGAGAGTTTAATCCCCTCCTCATAAACTTCCCTGGCTTTGAATATGGGTGACTTAGCAAGCAGGTAATGTCTTACCCTTTGCTTTTTGAGTATTTTTTTTTTCCCTGTGGGTTGCATGATGGTTTCCTAAAAATATCCCCCCCACCACCACACTATTTACTGTGGGTTGAAGCTGACACCTTTGTGTGGTTTTTTTCCTTCCCCCCTTGTCTCCACTAAGGAATTTCACTGGTAAAATCCTTTCTGGTCAAAGGCAGTTTCTATGTCGATGAATAGGAAATAATGTGAGTGGCTGTTCCACATTAGGTATCCAGAGAGTTTTCTCACATAACTTTCTCTGGTTTTAGACCACTTGGTGTCCAGAGAGATTTGTGTAATTACTGCATTCCTATATACCTACACATATGTATGTGTGTATGACATGCCCAAATAAAAGTCTGAATAGGGCCATTAAGTTTCATAAGTAGTCTTGTTTGTTTTTGTAGTAATTGAGGGGAAATGTTAGCACAAAATCTCTCCCTCCTAATCTTGTGTACTAATAACACCTGATATGTAAACTTTATCCAAGTCTCCAAAAAATTTAGTCACAGTAGACTCAAAAAGAGAAGAAAAAAAATTTAAACCATGCTAAGTCTAAGATAAATTGCTTTCATTCTAATATGAGGAAATAAAAGTGTCCCCAGCATTCAGGTTCATAGGAGTCCAATTAGGAAGGAGGATTGGGAGTGATTCTGTTATGTCCTGATGATCTTAACAATGGAAAGAGAAAGGAATAGGAATAAACTGGAGGCTGGGGAGGGGGGAGAAAATTTAGGGGAAAATATTCCAGATAATCAGGGGGCACAAGTAGACATCTATATAAACAAGGAGGAGATAAGAGGAGGGAAGGAGCTGATACTTGAGTCTCACTCTCATCTGAACTGTTAAAAGGGAAGAATACCTACACATACAAAAACACCCAGATTTGGATACAGAAATACATTTCACTCAATAGAGAAATGGGAGAAGGAAGGATTAGAGGGCGAGCAGTTAAGGGAGGGATTAGTTTTAAGCAAAACAAACTCAAAAAATGGGGAAAAAATAGTTACAACTCTTTTTGAGATGGCAAAGAATGGGAATGTGAAGGGATGACCATCAGTTGGGGAATGGCTAAATAAATTATGGTTTATAAATAGCATATTATTTTGCTGTGAGAAATGATGAAAGGGATCATTTCAGAGAAACATGGGAAGCCTTATATGAATTGATTCAAAGTGAACTGCACAGAACCAGGAGAATAATTTATCAAGTAGTAACAATTTGGTAAAGAGAAAAAAAAATTGAAAGATTTAGGAATACTGGTCAGTGTAATGATCAACTATGATTCTAAAGAACTAATGATACAACAGGCTGCCTATGTCCAGATAGAGAAGTGAGAACTTCAGAATGCAGAATATACGTTCCTCTCCTGCTCATTCCCTGGCCACACATGGTCCCTCTCTCCACTTGAGGTAAAATATCCTTACATGTGGATCCTCTGTCCAAAGGAATGTTTTGGTTATTTATATTTTATAAGCTATCTTGGAGCTTGGGGATCATTTTTTTTTAATTTTCTCTTTTTGTTTTGCAAAAAAGCTGGGACAATACTCTGTTCTGCTATGTTTCTATTTATGAATTCCTGAAACGTAGCTCTGAAAAAACAGGCTTTAAAAAAGTCCATTATGGAGGCAGAGCCAAGATGGAGGAGTAAAGGCAGGGACTTAGCTGAGCTCTTCCCCAAACCCTTCCAAATACCCTTCAAAAAATGACTGAACAAATTCTACAGTGGCATGACCCACAAAAAGATGGAGTGAAACAAATTTCTAGCCTAAGACAACTTGGTAGGTGGCAGGAAAGATCTGTTGCCCCAGGATGAGAGAGGAGCACAGTACAGCTCGGGCTATGCCGATACAGACCAAGCTCCCGCAAACCTAAGGATGGCTGAATCATGGCAGCTGTAGTGGTTTCCAGATCTCTCAGCCCACAGACCCCAAAGACAACTTAGGTCAACAGGAAAAGTTTGTCACACCTGGGTAAGAGTGGAGTGCAAGGTTGTGGCAGCAAAGGCCCAGCCCCAGAAGCCTGGAGCAGACCTTGGGAGTGACTGAATCAGCAGCTGAGCAATAGTGGCTGCTTCTGGAGCTCTCAGCCCACAGATGGTAAAGGGGCCAAACAAGTGGTCAGAAGGAGATTACAGGGGTCTTTTTGCTATCACTGAGGCAGGATTCTGCTGCTTTGCCCATACTCACATCTGGGTCCCAGTCCTGGGTGGCAGTCCCAGGGGAAGGAGGAGCACAGCAGAATTTACAGCCACAGTGGAAGGGAGACCCTTCTTACAGTTCAGGACAGAAAAGAGTGCTTGCAGTTGATCACAAGTGAGAGCATGGGCCAGGAGAGTAATAAACACCTCTCCTTAGGATCATACCACGTTAGAAGAACTGAAAGCTTACAGGTCCCTAGAACTATCTCTGAAAATAGCTGCATATAAGCCCTGAAGCTTGGGACACTGCACCCTCCACCCTGGAAGCAAAGCCCTACTTTAACAAACAATTAAAAGCCAATTAACAGGCTGGGGAAATGAGCAAATGGCAGAAAAAAAATAGAAAGTTACTATGGTGACAAGGAAGCTCAAAACAAACTGTCAGAAGAAAACAGCAAAGTCTAAACTCCTAAATCCAAAGCCTGCAAGAAACAATATGAGTTGGTCGCAGGCCAGGGAAGAACTCAAAAAGGTTTTTGAAAATCAGTAAGCAGAGGGGCTAGCAGTTGCTTGTAGTTTCCGCCACTGCTCGGGCTTCGCCAGGAGTCTTCCTTGGTGCTGTTGCTGCTGCTTGCCATCGGTGTAGCTCTTCGGGACTCTGCGCTGCCGCCAGCATGGACCACAAGCAGATCTACTACTCCGACAAGCATTTTGATGAGCACTACAAGTGCCAGCATGTTATGTTACCTAGAGAACTTTCCAAACAAGTACCAAAAAACCCATCTGATTTCTGAAGAGGAGTGGAGGAGACTGGGTGTCCAGCAGAGTCTTGGATGAGTCAGATTTATAAAAATAAGAGCCATTCCTCAGTTGGCAAATGATCAACGGTATCAATAGCCACATTGAAAAATATTCTAACTCTTCATTGATCAGAGAAAGCAAATTAAAACAATTCTGATGTATTACTTCATATCTATTAGATTATCTAATAGAAAGTAAATTGACAAATGCTGGAGAGGATGTAGGGAAAATGAAACGTTAATACATTATTGGTGGAGTTGTGAACTGATTCAACCATTCTGTAAGGAAATTTGGAACTATGCCCAAAAGGCTATAAAACTAGGCATGCACTTTGACCTAGCATTACCACTACTAGGTCTGTATTCCAAAAGAGATTTTAAAAAAAGAAAGAAAGAAAAGGGAGAAGGACCTATATGCACAAAAATATTTATAGCAGTTCTTTTCTGAAGGTAAAGAATAAGAAATTGAATAAACGCCCATCAATTAAGGAATAACCACACAAGTTTTGATATGTAATTATGATGGAATATTATTGTAATATAAGAAATGATGATCAGGATACTCTCAGAAAAACCCAGAATGACTTGCATGAGTTGATGCAAAGTGAAATTTACTGTTTACAAAGTAACACCAATATTGTAAGATGACCATCAGGGAGTGGCATAGTTGTTCTCAGCAATACAACAATCCAAGACAGTTCTGAAGGTCTTATGATAAAAAATGCTATCCATTCCCAGAGAGAAAACTGATGGTATCTGAATAAATATTGAAGCATACTTTTTTTTAACATTCTTTGTTTTTTCTTTAGTTTTTTTGTCTATGTTTCTTTCACAAAAATGACCATTATGGATATGTTTTGCATTATGGATATGCACATTAGTATGTGCAAACAGTAATTGTTTTCTGTTCTGACCAGAAACTCTGAGGGGTCTTCTCCTCCCAGACTGATACTTTTGTGATGGTAAATTAGGCCACCTTTTGTCTCAATTCTTACCTGGCCCTTAGTCATTGAATGGGCATTATCTCAGACAAATTAAGACATGGGAATGTTCTTAATTTTAAAAGGGCAAGGTCACCCACTGCATTCTGGGCCATGAATAGCTGTCCTGACTCTTGACTAAAACTGGACTGTGATGACTCTGGAGGAGAGAGTGAGGCTGATGACATCGCAGACTTCTGCCTCACTTAAATCCAATTCATTCTGAGGTCAAGACGTCACCCTCATGATATCATCAGTCCTCTTCAAGAACAAAGGATAACAACCTTCTGGGTACTGGTTAAGAAATAGAAAAGCATGTTGGTTAAAAAGACCAGACATCAGATAATCAGAAATAATGGAGCTCAAAAAATTCGGCATTTAAAAAACAATAATTACTTAGGTAAAAATGCATATTTGCTTCTAAAAATTGTTGAGAAAAATTGTGGAGTCTGAATGGAGTGCAAAGTAGATTATTCTCTTTTCTTGTTTGTTTTTTCCTTTCTCGTGGTTCCTTCTATTTGTCCTAATTCTTCTATGCAATGTACCTACTCTGGAAATATGTTTAATAGAACTGTATATTTAGATCCTATATCAGATTCCATGCCATCCTGGGGAGACGGGAAGCAAGGAAAGGGGAGAAAATTTAAAACTTACGGAAGTGAATGTTGAAAATTAAAAGTAAATAACTTTTAAAATTGCTGAGAAAATCAGAAATTAGTTTGACACAAATTAGGCTTAAGCCTACATCTTGTAACATATTCCACAATACAAAATCTATACACAAACTGAATATTAAATATTATACTAATATATTATGAGCTTTACTCTTTTTTCTCATTGTTTTAGCAGTCTCTCTGCTACTTTGATCCAGTGGGAATTTCTTTAATTTTCTATATTTATTTTCATTTGTTTAATTTTTTCATAAATATTCTTTACCATCTTTTAAAGAGAATGGGCTACAGAACCCAGAAAATGACAGAGAGAAACAAATCTCCTGCTGAGGGCAGCCTGGCAGGTCTACAGGAAGCATCTATCACACCAGTATAGGAGCCAAGCACAGTCCCACGTCAGCTGCACCAAACCAGACTTGCAGCCCAGACCAGCCAGAGCAGAGACTTCAGGAGAGTGAATCATGGTCAGCTGTTGCAGTTTCCACACTTCTCAACCCATAAACACCAAAGAGAAAATAAAAGGTCAGTAGGGAGCACTGTTAGACATGGGTGAGAGAAGAGCACAGTCACCCCTACTCCTGGGATGGTGGAGGTGGAAGCAGCACAGTGGCTGCAGCTGCTGCCTCCAGAGCTCCTGGCCTACATATCATAGGGGAACCAAGTGACCATATAGAGGGTAATTGCTCTTGCCTTAACCTGCTTGGATCTGGGTTGCAGTCTTTGGGTGGTGGTCCTACAGTGAGCAATGCTTAGTGTGCCACAGTTTGTGGTGGCTATAGAGAGGATGCTCTCCTCATAGCTCTGAAAACAACTCTGAAAACAACTGCAAAAATCTCAGCAATTTGGGACGGAGCTCTCTCCACTCTGGAAGCAGAGTTATATTGTGGCAAAGAGCTCAAAAGTCAAGTAATTGGCTGGCAAGATGAGCAAACAGAGGAAGCACAATCAGACCAAAGAATCATTTTGGGGGGACAAAAAGGATCAAAACATGGAACCAGAAGAAGAAAATAAAGTCAAAACTCCTGAATCAAAA
>CM053601.1:19568736-19597429 GCA_028646575.1 Pseudocheirus occidentalis
GATGTCTACATTCAGAGAAAGACCCAGAAAAATCAGAGTTTAAAAGGAGACTGAAGCAATGCATGCTATCATTCTTTTCGATGTTTGGCTTCTGTTTCTCTTTTCTCACTGTTCACTCCATTGGCTATAACACCTATACAACCAGACTATTGTACAATGTGAAAGAGTTTGCAGATCCTATGCATGATTGTATGCCACCATGGAGGGGAGGGGAGGAGGAGGAGAAGGGGAGAAAAATCTGAAACTCAAGTGACTCTGGAACTGAATCTTGTAACCTAAAAGTAAACAAACAAGTCAATAAAAAAAAAGAATGCTACTGATCTCCTGAGTGAGAAGTGATTGACTGCATATGTAGAAGGAGACACATTTTGGGAACTGTTAAATGTGGTGATTGTTTTGTTTGATTCCCTATATTTGTTACAATGATTTTGCTTTTCTTTCCTTTTTCCAAGTTGGGGGAGCAGAAAGTGGTAGGAAATAGAAAAAATGCTTAACGAGTGAAAAAATAAAGAAAATAAAATGAGTATGTTGAATCAAAAAAAAGAAATATGAATATATAGTTTCAGAGAAAATTTGGGAGACTTGTATGAACAGATGCAGAGTGAAATGAACAGAATAAAAAGAACAATTTATAAAGTAAGAACGATATGGTACAGATAAACATCTTTGAAAAATTAGGAACTTGCCAGTATAATAGCCAACCTCTATTCCAAAGAAGTAAAAGGAAATCTCCTGATCCAGAAGTGAAGGATTCAGAGTACAGAATACATATACATGCATCTGTGTGTGTGTGTGTGTATTTAGACAGGGTTAATGCAGAAATTTGTTTTGTTTGACAGTACGTGTTTGCAATAGGGTTTTTGTTTGGGAAAGGGAGGTTTGGAATGTTAAAAGGAGAAAGCAATATTTTGCTTATTTGATGTGCAGCTAATAAAAGTATAATTTGTTAAATGCATATAAAAAAGAAACCATTTTGGAATTATGCACAAAAAGTCATTAAATAGTCTGTGCTTTTTGACCCAGCTGTACCATTCCTAGGTCAATACCCAAAGAGATCAAAAGAAAGAGGAAAAGGTCCTCTATGTGCAAAAATATTTATAGCGGCTCTTTTTTGTAGTGGCAAAACATTGGGAAGTAAGAGCATGTCTATCAATTGAAGAATGGCTGAATAAGTTGTGGTGCATGAATGAGATGGAAAACTATTGTGTGGTAAGAAATAAAGAAGTAGATTATTTCAAAAAGACTTTGAAGGATTTACACAAAATGATTCAGTTTTGAAATAAGCAGAACCAGAAATACAATGTGGACTATAACATCAATATTATGAAAATGAACAATTTCAAGGAATTTTATAAATGAAGAATGAAGAGAGCAGAACCAAGAGAACAATGTATACAATAATAATGACACTGAAAAAACAAAATTTTGAAAGCTGCAAGAATAGTGATCAGTATACTGCCTATTCATGATTCCAGAGGACCAATGATAAAATGCTATCAGTTACCAAGACCTGATGAATTCTGGGTACAGAATGAGTTCTCTCTCTCTCTCTCTCTCTCTCTCTCTCTTTCTCTCTCTCTCTCTCTCTTCCCTACAGTTAGGAGGCAAATTCATGACCAGGTAACAGAGAAAGAGGATAACAGAAGATAAAAATTTTTTAATTTATTAATATAAAATTGATTCATATAAAATAGCCAAACCAATGCAGATAAAATGAGAAGGGAAAATGTTACCTGGGGGAAGAAAAGTCTTTAATTTCTTCTCAAAGAAAATGTTCACAATAGTAGGTATAGAACTTCTGTATAGATGTTAAATCTTTAGCATCTCCTGTTATTTATTCCTTAAACCTGTTTCCCAACATATGTTTCACCATCATTCCCTGTGCCTGCCTCTGGATTAAAGTCACCAAGTGTTAAAATATATGTTGATTTAATTTGCAGAGTATTCTAAATTCTTCTTAGAATGACTTTATCCCCCTGTTTCTCTGCAAAAGACGTCACATAAGTGGCAAATATCCTCATTGTGATCTTTTGGCAAATACTTATTATGAGAACTGCATTATTAGATGAACAAGTGTCCCATGAAATTATGCTTCTTCTTTCTTTTCTTTTTTTTATAGGGAACTCTTTTTTTAATTAAATTTATTTGTTTATTTACTTTTAGTTTATAAGATTCAGTTCCAGAGTCCCTTGAGTTTCAAATTTTTTCCCCTCCCTTTCCCCCCCACCCCATCCCCCATGGCAGCATACAGTCAAGTATAGAATATTCAAATACTTTCACATTGGACATTAGTCTGGTTGTATAGAAAGGTTGTAACCAATGGAGTGGACAATAAGAAAAAGGAAACAAAACCAAACATGGAAAAAAGCGATAGCATGTAGATTGCTTCAGTCTCCATTTAAACTCTGTTATTTCTAGATCTTTCTCTGAATGTAGGTATCTTATTTCTTTTTGATGTGCAGAAAGCCAACTGAATGAACTCTTTTATTTGCATCTCCAAGGACAAATTATAAGCCATTCTTCCATTTAGCTACAAGTTCCTTTTGTCTCTTGGCCTCATTTAGAACAAGAATGCTAAGGTTAATATTATTCTTCTCCTCCAGTAGTGTTCCCATTCAATAGTATTTGAACAAGGGTATAATGTTTAGAATATCAGTACTGAAGTCAATACCAACACTTTCGATAATCTTTTTGTGTAAACTCTAAAATATTCTTCTTAGCAACTTCTATCCTCTTTACTACTTTACCGTGGTCACCAAAGAAGGAGGAGGGTGAAAATGAGGAGTGGTGGGCTCTTTGTCTTTTGAGTTGCGAAGATTGCCATGGCAAAATAATTCAGGATGAAGTTGCTAGCCTGCTCTTGATGAACTTCTCAGTATCTGAGTTCCCCAGTCAATGTCATGCAATTTCAGGTCCTAGATACTTGTCTGGAAACAATTGAAATGTGCTTCCCAGTAGGGGATTTGAGGGGTTCCCAAGACAATTGACAACTTAGAGTTAAAAGAACTCTAGTTGAGTAAGGTAGTCCTCACCCATGGTCTGTGGTTCACAAAAATAAACTGTTCAAACTTTTTCCTCTCTCTCTTTCTTTCTTGGACTTCTAGACTGGAGCCCACCAGAGTATCAATTCTGCCTTTCTATTTCCTTTCCTGAGGATAGGGCAGAGGCTGGATTTCCTGACAATGGACTTTTCTTGCTTAAGCATTCAAGATATTAATAAGTTCTTGTGTAGGTAGCTAGGTGGCATGGTGGATAGTCCTTGAATCAATGAGATTCATCTTTCTAAATTCAAATCTGGCCTTGAACACTTACTAGCTGTGTGACCCTGGGCAAGTCACTTAACCTTTTTTGCCTCAGTTTCCTCCTCTGTAAAATGACCTAGAGATGGAAGTGGCAAACCTCTCCAGCATCTTTGCCAAGAAAACCCCAAATGGGATCACAAAGAGTCAGACACAATTGAAGCTACTTAACAATGATAAGCCCTTGCCAGAGGTAGACATGCACCTTCGTGTAATTGGAGGATACTCTTGGCCAGCCTTGGTGGAGTAATCCCAAATTTGAGAGTTCCCAAGTTTGAGAATTTGGGTGCTGACTTTCTGGAAGAGATTTCCACAGTAGTATACTTCTGGAAAGAAAGAGAATTCCCTCTATGACTAGAGGGCTGGGGTAGATTCTTAGGGTAGAATAGAGCAGATCCAGACCTTGACCCCTCTCCATTACTAATGCAAGTTGCTTAAAGATTGATGGTCTAATGTAAAGGTGAGCACTTCTCCTAAAGGATGTTTACCTAGCTGGGGAATGGGCGGAAGAAACCCACAGGGTGGAACCTAATGGAATAGTTGAGCCTTTCCTGTTTTTTCTCCATTCATGGGTTCCTTCACATCTTGGGCATTTTCTGTGGCAGTGAAATAAAAGTGGTCTCTTCCCTGATGCCCAGATGTTCATATAATATCTAAACAGGAGCTGGGGAACCAATTTTACTGTCTGGGGAAAACCTAGCCATTATCTATACCACAAATATATTTAGAGATTTTCCTGGGGAACAAAGGTCAGGACATGAGCCAAAAAACAAACAAAAAAACAACAAACCAAAAAACCCCACCAAAATAACCCTCTAGGAGTCTAGGATTCAACTTAGTGCGAAGTCTTGGGAGAGGCCCTGGACCACGAGTGAAGCTAGCTCAGCTCCTCCTCAGAAAGACATGTAGTGATCTGCTGCTGGAACTGTCCCATAACCTACATTCTGAGAAAACTAGAGAGATAAAATGTTGAACTTGGAGTCAGGAAGACCTGGATTCAAGTCTGACCTCACACACCAGCTGTATGACCTTGGACAAGTAACTTAACCTGTCTGCTTGTAAAATGGATAAATAGCACCTACTTTGCAGGGATGTTGTGATGGTCTAAAAGGATAATATTTGTAAAAGAAGCCCTTAGCACAGTGACTGGCACAGAGTAGGCATGATATAAATGCTTATTCCCTTGCCCCTTCCTTTCTACACTTACTACTTCTGTGACCTCGAGCTAGTCACTGAACCACTCTGAACATTAGCTTCAGAATCAGACAACAGGGATATTAACACACAGAGTACCACCCTCCAAAGATTTTTTTAAGATACTCAAACAACATAACATAGGGGAAGCATTTAGCCAACATTAAAATTCTCTATCAATGATGGCGGCTGGAACATTCAGTGTTGTGCCCTGGGATGTTCTGATCTTGGTGGAGGCTGTCACCTCATGCTCAGATTGGATATTTTATGGTTATAACCTCAGTGAGTCTACAGAAGCGCATGTCTAAATTTACCATGACCCATTTTTCATTAGAACAGAACAGTACAGTATAGAGAATACTCACACTGGTAGGCAGTTATTTTGTGATATTACACCTACAAAGCCAATGTTGTCTCCAGAATGAACTTTACCCTTGTGAAGTTCAACGCTATCCTCTTTAGAAATCTTTCACCGATTCAATAAATACTTACATAAGCAAATCTGCTTTTAAGTGAAAACTGTTTCTTATGGCGTGACATCACATTGTACTTCCTAGTCCCCAGGGGTTGTGTGTTTTTTATAGTACCTCAAGCTCTTGCTTTATTGAGATCTTGTGAATCCTGGAACAGACAAAACTTTGATGTGTATTTTTTAAAATATAAACTAGGAAATTTTTTGTTAGTTCACCCATATCTAGATTCCAAAGTTTTAAAGAGAAGTCCATGGGATGCATGGGTTTTAGGGAAGCATACTAATATCATACTGAATAAGTGGTTTTCTCTCATTATTGATCACAACTCAATCAGTTTGGGATTAAACCTATTTTTTTAAAAGCCTGCTTTCCTTCTTGGGTTGTAATGGCCAAAGAAGTCATCACATAATAATTGACTTTCTGTTGGTAAAATTCAGAATAGTGGATGATTCAAAAGTCATGCATGGTGAGCATAAATGGATTGCATCCTATTACCAATGATTAAATATAGAATCCAGTAGACATGTTGGGAAAAGCAACTTGACTAATCATGCAATCAAAGCAAAGAAAATATATTTTCTGAGTGCCGAGTGCTGCAGTAACCCCTGTGGACTAGAACAGAGGCTGGCGAACAGTGGCCATTGGGCCAAATGTAGCTTAGCCTGCTAGCTAAGATCCTTGGACTGGAAGAAGCCTCAGAGTACAACGGGCAAGGGTTGAACAACATGAGAAGTCAAGGAGTGTTGCCACTGGCATAGTTGGAAGGAATATCCTCATTGACGAAATGGTGGATCTCTTGAAGTGTTGATGTCTGTTACTGGTACAAAGATACAGGACACAAAGTAGGCTTGTTTATGTATATGTATCCATCTTATATAGCTTGCATTTCAACTCCATTAATAATTCAGGGTAAAATTTAAGGAGATTTTTGCCCTTTTAGAGCATTGTACATAAGCATGCCCTAATGTCTAATTTAAACTCATGCTGATGCACTGTGCAGTATTTTTTCCCCTTTGGCAAAGCTTCTACAAATACCTGGCTTATTTGAGACTCTCCACCCAAAGCCAGTGACAATACTCCCCTTGTACAGAATATTGCTTCCTCGTAAATGGTAACTGTGCTGCTCTCTCTGCTCCATTTTCTGACTACTCTGATGTCCTTATTCTCTCACTTTGTACTTACTTTATGACAGGATTGTGCCCTTTGAATTTCTATGCTTCAACTACATTTTTTTCCTTTTGATTCCCTGGGTGGATGCATAATTCTTGTTGCTCATCACTTGCACACCATTTTCTTTTTGACCACACTTTTAGCTGGATTTGTGCCCTTTTGTGGGTCCCTAGAAAGTCTACTATCTTATTTCTACCTAGTGCAGCTCTTTAATGTGTCTGGGGCATGAGCAGAGAATGAGTAAGTCTGAAATTATTTCATAAATTTTGACAAATTAATCATCCTTAGCAAACCATTTCAATTCAAGTCATTAGCTGTTTCACAAATTTATTTGTTCTTTGATTTTGTTTTGTTTTTATCAGTGTATCATTGCTAATTTAAAAAACTTAACAATTTACTGCATAAAAGCCATACATTTAAGTATAAAGAATGAAATTAAGCATATGGAACAAAGTATGTTATGCTTCAGGTGAAAGCAAGAGTTGTATTATGACTTCAAATAAGGCAGCAATGAAAATTTATAATGTCAAGAGAAAAAAACAGAGATAATTACTGTATGCTTAAAGCAGCAGGTCCCACTAAGCTCCAGAAGGCCCAGTCGGGGAGACTAGGTCCAAAGGAATCTTTTCTTTCTTTCTCTGTTTCTATTCCCTACTTTCCTCTTCCAGCTCCTTAACTAGGAAGTGGACACAGCTGTTCATATGGCTTTGATGAATGCAAAGTGAATGAATACCAGCTACAGTCTTACCATTAAGAAAAAGGTCTACCAAATCTTGCCTTCTTGCTATGCCTGCAATGTCCTCAGGCATTGTCATCCACCCTGAAACTGCACCCAAAGGACTATTAAGCTTTTCTATAACTACGGCTAAGCCCTCCTAAATGTGTTGTTTCCATCAATAAGAACATAAGTTCCTGACATCAGGAGCTATATAGTTTTTCTACATGTATGCCCAGCACTTAGCAGAGTGCTTGGTGTAGAGTAAGCGCTCAATAAATCCTTTTCCATTAATTAATTCACAAAGAGTTCTAATAAAATAGCAGTATACAAAAAAAATCAGCATCCTACATTAGACAAATAAAACCCAGAAGAAATTAGAAAAATTCAATTCAAAATGCATAAAATAACCAATAATTAGCCTAAGACACATAAGATTTATATAAATACAATTACAAAATACTCTTTTATCAAAACAAATAGGAATTTTAATATTTTAATAAGTGGAGAGATATCCACTACCTGTGGTTGGGGCATGCCAATATTTTAAAATTTATGATTTATTTTTAACATTCTTTTCTTTTTAAATTTTGAGTTCCAACTTCTCTCCCTCCTTTATACACCCTCTCCTGACAAATGAGAAAGTAAATAATCTAATATTAATTCTACATATGACATAATACAAAAATGATTCCATATTAGCCCTATTTCAAAAAAAGCATGAACAATAAAATGAGAAAAAAATTCAGTTTGTACTCAGAGTTTATATTTTTTCCAATATTTTTGTACCTCTTTTGCCAAATTGTTCATTCTCTTTCATAATTTTCTTGTATCACTCTCCTTTCTTTATTCAATTTTTCTTCTACCACTCATCTTTTTCTTTAACTCTTCTAGGAATTCTTGTCAGGCTTAAGTTCAATTAACATTTTTCTTTAAGGCTTTGTTTGTAGCTGTTTTCATATTTTTATCTTCTTCTGAGTTTCTGTCCTTGTCTTCCCTGACACTGTAATAGTTTTTATATGTTCAAATTCTTTTTTTTTTGTTGCTGTTGTTTGTGCATTCTTTTTTTTTTTTACTTTGAATTTCAGGTTAAAGTTGGGCTCTGCTCCCTGTGGGTGGGTAGACTCTATTCCAAGCTTTAGAGTTTTTCATGCTGCTACTTTCAGAACTATTTCTGGGATGGTCTGCAAGTCTTGATGCTTCCAAGGAGATGTGATGCTGGGAAAGCTATGGTCATGGTTCTCTTGGTATGTACTCTGGTCTTTATCTGGAAAGGATACCCACTAGGGCCACAGTCTTCTTTGGTACTGTGACCAGGGCCTCAGGTCCTTGTGACTAACCCTACCCCCTCCCAGGACTCCTCTCCACCCTGTAACTGTGACACAGAATTTCATGTGGTCAATAGGATTGGTGATCAAGGACAGTTGTACCAGTGCCAGGAAAGGGTCCCCCATCCAACCTCTTCACAATCTCTAAGCTGAGAGTTCCAGAAAAAGCTGCTGCTGCTGGGGTGGTAGCAGTGGCAGCAGCAACTATGGCTGCCACCACATATGTAAACTTTGGACAGAGTTCCATTAGACCTCCATTCTTATGTTACAGACTTCTCTTAGGCCAGAAAAATATCTCACCCCAAGTTTTTGTTGGTTTTGCCATTCCAAAATTTTAAAGTTGTTTGGAGGGGAATGTTGGGGGTGTTTAGCAGGGTGGCCGTCCCTAATCTGCCATCTCGACTCTGCCTCCACATGCCAATATTTTAAGTAATTTGAAAAGTGGTGATGGATCCAGACTACTGATAGTGAAGAATAATTCCCTTTTCATGGCAGGTAGGGATAAGTATTACTAGGGCATAATGTAGCCATCAAATGTAGTCACTAACAAACAGTATAGTCTTACATAAATGTATGTGTATAATTATAGATATCTGTGTATATTTATGTGCACGTAAGTCTATGCATGTGTGGATATGTATGTATATATGTATGTGTGTGTTTGCGTGTGTCTGTATATATATGCATATATCCATGCTTAATTGTAGCTTTCTTGGTGGGGTGGAGGGGAGAACAGAGTAAAAAGTGTCTAGCAGAGAACAAAAGAAAACCTACAGAAAGCAAAGATGGACAGCTCTGAACACAAAGTGTAATATTTATTATATAGGCTCTCTTGAAATGGAAATTTATTGTTTATATTTTAAATCCTCTCATGTTCTGCTGTGCTCATAGCAATTCTTTTTTTTCTTTTCTTATTTTGTACTTAAGGGTAAAACGTGTTTCCTTTTCTTATTTTGTATTGAAGTTTTAATATTTAAATATGAAATTAATTTTTTAAAATAGTAATAATCAAATGCAGTCCTTGTCAGAGGTTTTTTATTCATTGTTGAAGTTATAATATGCACAATATCTTGTTTTATATACATATCATGTGTAATTTCATATATGATAGTACAGATGGAAAGTATCTCTAACATAACTTTTTAAATTAACATAATCAGGCTTCCTTAGAACATAATTGACTAAACACTGCTTTAGACAGAAATAAGATCACTTCTGCATTCCTCCTTCATGGGCTGCCAAAAGCCTATCCCTATTAAACAAAGGCACTTTGCTCTACTCTGACAAGTTCAGGATCTAAAAACAAATCCTTTTAATTGTACAGGCTTTATCCTCACTCCTTTGCATTCCCTCCCAACCCACTATACAAAAGTACTTCCAGATGACAAAATAGCCAGAAGCATTCTTTGCCTTTCCTTTGCTTTGCTATTCAGAAAATAGCTCTCTTGTTTTATGACTACTCTTCTCCATCACAGAATTAGAGAAACAAATTAAGGGATATTGGGTTGTGTTTTATCTCTAAGTTTTGGGCAAATTGAACATTTTGACACTTTAATGATCAAAACCACTACTTAATTGTAGCTGATTCAGGCATTCAGTATGATTGTCAAAATACTTCAAATGGGGGGCGGCTAGGTGGCGCAGTGAATAGAGCACCGGCCCTGGAGTCAGGAGTACCTGAGTTCAAATCCGGCCTCAGACACTTAACACACACACACAAAAATACTTAGCCGTGTGACCTTGGGCAAGTCACTTAACCCCAACTGCCCTCCAAAAAAAAAAAGAAAAAAAATACTTCAAATGATTTGTCAATGGTCCAGCTATTTGTGAGCTAAAGTCCAAACCCATGCATTCCTGTGCAGATTTATTTGTGAATACTAAAATTTAAAAATGTTCTAGAATAGCAGGAAGTGGTACATAGAGTGTGTGTGATACACATATATATACACTGTATATGCAATATTGCAATAGGTACACATTATATATGCATATACAAGGGCATGTATGTTTATATGTGTTTGAGTATATATAGTATACATATATTCCACATCTGTGATTTCTTTGGTATAGAGACTTGAAGAGGAAATTTTGTTACTTCTCAATACACAAACACAATATATAAAGTGCATGATTATTTCACTTATGGTTGTCATGGGAATCTGAAGATCTTCCCTGCCCCCAGGCCCTTTGCTTAAGTGGCTTAAGTGGCTCTGAGAACCTTCCCTGATTTGAAAGTAGACTCTGCCCCCTAATAGGCTGAATGTGGTCACATGGAGCCTGTGGCAGGAGGCTTGTTCTTCAGGAATGCCCACACCTTGTTACTTTGTGATTGGACAGTGGGTCAAGAGGCCTGTGACATTCTCTGATCCAGGAGAAGGCTGTGTATCCCCTGATGTGAGGTTTTGGTTTGGAAAGAAGAATTGTGTGATTTGACCTAGAAGAGACTCTGGAAGCCATTGAGCCCCCGGGCTTTGAAAAACCCAGATGTTGGTGCTTCCCTCTCTGGTAACTGGCTAGGCATGGATGGAATGGTCAGACGGCTGGAAGCCCGTCCGCTGATCTGTTTCTTTGTCTGCTTGTGACTGTATTCTCTGAAGTTCAGGGTGCTGACTTTTCAGGTGCATGACTTGTGTTTGTTTATCTTGATTATACAGCCTTTCCCTATTTTGACCAAATTCAGCTCTTTTTGTTAACTATTGAAAGATCCATAAGTGTCGCATTTTGTTCCAATATCAGTCCATTTGAGCCCAGAACATTTGGGGTAGTCTTACAGGAGCCTGAAGTAGGTAACGAGCAGTAGAAAGGAATGTGAACCTGCATTGGCCTTCTGGCTGTGAGTGACACCCCTAGAGATGGGATTGCTAACTCTGAGGTGCTCCTCACCCCATCATTACACACAGACTGAGGCCATTCAGCAAGAGGAGGCTGGTATGAGCATGCCTTGTTTTGTCTGAGGGGATGGGGAGGGGCTGCTGGATTTGAAACTGGGCTGTGCTCTCTAGGATCTTAGGTAAACCATAAACCAATTAACCCTCTTCCCATCCCCAGAGACTGAGGTGGTACAAGATGGAAGGATCGTGCCTCTTGTGTGTTACACAGTAAGTTTATATACTTGTGATTATACCTTTGGAAGTAAATGTTTCTTTGTAAAAGAAAAACAACAAGAATGGAACCTTAAAGATAATTGTGGTAAAAAAACAAACAAACAAACAACTCTCTTTGGGGCCTTCCAGATATGATGAGTCTTCCAGCATGGTAATTTAAGCCTCCAAAGGGATCTCTTCAGCACTCAGTTTACTTTCAAAACAGAATGGAATGATTGATTTGGGGGGTGGGTGAAAGAGATTATTCCTTCATGAGAAAAATGACAAATTCAGAACTAGTTGTGATCAGCCTTCTGTTGGGACTTTGGCCCTTTGCATTACTAATAATTGTCATTACCTAATATCCCTAGGGGAGACTTACTGAAAGAAGAGATCTTCCATTTTAAAGGAGTTATATTTATTTGTGGATGGGTACAAAAATGTTTGGTTATGAGGCTATTTGGAAATGGCAACACTACTGAATCTTTAGTCTTCAGTTCCAATAATTGTTCCAGCATATAATATAGGCACAGTATAAGAAAACCCCCAAAGTGAGAGAGTGCAAACCAAGGCAGATAACTAAAATTTGAAGATTATCTAGGAGCTAGGCTAAAGAAACTCCTTGTTTTGTTTGCTCATATTTTAATTTGGGATTTCAGAAGCCAAATGCAATTTTGCCACCTAGATTTGGCTGTGATTCTTTGCTATAAGCCATAAGGGAGGCGCACTTGAAAGGACAATATTGAATTCTCTCCAGGAGTCCAGAAACATTTTTGGAACTGAGGGTGTGCACCCCCATTTAATTAGCTGAGAACAGGCAGGGGTGCTGTATCAGTTTTAAAAGTTTCCACTCTCACTCCTGAACTGTGAATTATAAACTGTGATACTCTCTCCTGGACTTCTCATAAGGGGCCCCAGCAGAGGGTAGAGTTCAGGTCCCAGACACATTTCTCCAGCCCCTGCAGAAATATGCTATTGCATATACCCAGCAAATAAATCTCAGGTCCTGGCCTAGAGGGTTCTATGGCTTTGTTGCTTTGTTTCCTGCCCCCAGCAAAGGAGGGCAGAATCAAGCCTGCCATGGTAGGGTAGAATAAAGCCAGTAGGGCTCTCAGCAATGCTAGTATGTGGCAGAAGAACTCAGGTTCCAGTAGGGGGGACAACAACTGATGTGGTTGGATAGGTGCCGGTACAGCAGACAAAGAGATGGGCCTGAGGCAGCAGGCAGTTGGCTGGTCAGACAATAAACATTTATTAAACATCTTCTATGGACCAAGCACTGTGCTACCAGGGCAATGTTCCACAATCATCTTATTACCTTTCCTTAGGGAGTCTTTGAAGACCAAGGGGTGGCATTGTTGGGTAGGGGGGTTGCTTTAAGACAATAAGAGGGAAGTAAAAGTATCTAACCAGCCCCCACAGGAGAAAGAGGGATGTCCCTCACATGCCGGTCATTCCACAAAGGCCCCAAAGTATCCTCCCCCACTGTGGGATTCCCAGGTGGTCCTGGGAGAGCACTATGGGGATCATCAGCTTGGGAGAAGTGTTCATTTTTGTTGTGCACCTGGTCTTATTCATGCTTCTTACAGTTACCTTCTCACACTAGGAGACTCATAGTAAATTAAACCGCAAAGATTTGGCATCACCCACCACACAACCTAATCATTTAGACCAAGACTCAGTCTTTCCTAGGCCTCTGTCTGATTCCATCACTTTTCCATAGAGTTGTTGGTTTGGCTTTGTTTCTGCTACATTTCTGTCTGGTTTTTCTTTTCTTCCTTTAATGCTGATGAAAAGATACTTGAATACTGAAGATTAGAGTTGCCTAGCAAATGCCCTAAAGTCACTTAAGTGATAGAAAGTCCTTGAGAAGACCCTAAGGATAGTACCTCTAAGGGATGCCCCTCTCTTCATTGGACTATTCCCTTTAAAGGATCATCCTTGACCCTTGGTGTGACATCACTTCCTAGTCATCTGAGTGGCTGGGAGGAGTTCTAGGTCAGGAACTCTCTGATTCCTTAGGCTTCTCAGGCAAAAGGACATCTCCCAGTAGAATCAACTCATGGTGTCCTAATTGCTTATCCTTGTCAAATGTCCTTCTGTCATGGCTAAGTAGATCTCTTTCTACTAATGACTGAAAGACCTGCAAGCGTCTAATTTTGTTCCAGAATTCCATGACATTCAAATACAAGAAGCAAGAGAAGCATGAGACAGTAAAAGGGAAAAGCAATCATAAGAAACTTATCAAAGTTGAACTATTTACATGCCTACATGGAAAAACAATAATTGCAACTTCTGAATCTTTTCTCAGTATGAGGATAGTTGAAGGGAGTATAAAGGTGTGTATATATGTTCCCGTATATATTTGTTCCAGACAATTAAAGTCCCATGGCATAAGGCAGTCCCAACCCAGAACAATTTGCAACAGATTTCTATGGAATCTCACCAATCAACCAACAAGAATTTAATAAGTGTCCACTATGTGCGAAGTACTGTACCAGGTATTGGAGATGCTAAGACAAATATGAAATACCTCTAGCCCTGAATGAACTAACATTGTCAGGAGAGGTAATATGTACATATATAAATATATACAAAATATATTCTCCCCAAAGTACAAGGTAATATTTTGGGGGTGGAAGACTTATAGCTTCTATCAAATCCTAATCATTGTTCACTGTAATCTTATTCTGATGCCTTAATATGGGTCCTCCAAGCTATGCTAGTAGACTCTGACAGACCTTCTAAAAGGACAAACTAAATCTAGGGAAAGGCATCCATAGAATGTTAGCACTTGGAGAGTCAGGGTTGGGTTTTGTTAGGTTGTGCTTTGTTTCTTTTCAGAAGCAACATATGAAGATGCCTTACAAAGTGTTTTACATCTGTGATTTAAATCTCCAGGGAAATGCTCACATGGATAAAATCACATTTTTAAAAAAAAATATTCTTCTGCACTCATCATATTAGGGAAATGACTAAGTGTCTCACATTAGGATGTTTTAAGAATGTAAGACCTTGGGGGACAGAGCCAAAATAGCAGTGTAGAATCAGGAAAACTCCATGAGCTCCCCCCGCCATAACCACCTCAAATACCTATAAAATATGACTCTAAACAAATTTTAGAGCTACAGAACCCAAAAAGTGACAGAGAGAAACAAATCTCCTGAAGGCAGACAGGCAAGTGGACAGTAAGGATCCATTGCAGCACACTGGGAGCAGAGCCCAACCCCACTTGAGCCTGTGATTTTAGCCCCAGGGTGGCCAGGGCAAGCTGTGGCTACAGCAGACTTTGGGAGAGTGGACCACTAGCAGCTGTGGCAGTTTCCAGAAATATCAACCCATAAATGCCAAAGACAAAGTAAAAGGTGAGTGGAACTCTGTTGGAACTGAGGGGCACTAGGAGCACTGTCCGGCCTCTGTCCCAGAGCTAGAAGCAGCAGAGGCACCCCAAGCATGCAGCTGCCTCCACATGGCTGCTTCAGAGCTCCTCACATGCAGATTGCAGGGGGGGCAAGCTATCATTCAGAGGCATACTTAACTCTTGCTTTAATCTCCTGGATCCATATCATGGTCTTGGGTGGTGGTCCTGAGGTGTGTGACCATTGAGACAGAGCTTGTGGAGGCACAAGAGAGGGCAGCCAACTAATAGCTCCAGCAGCTATGAAAACCCCATCGATTTGGGACAAAGCTCTCCTCTCTGAAAGCAGATTTCTACTATGGCAAAGAGCTCAAAAGTCAAGCAATTGAGTAGCAACATGAGCAAGCAAAGGAAGCAAAACAACCACAGCAATCAAAACTTAGATTCCTTTGTGGGGGATAAAAAGGATCAAAGCATGGAAGGGGAAGAAGACAATGAAGACACATGGAATGGGAAAAAGACAATGAACTCCTGCACCAAAATCTTCCAAGAAAAAAATAAACTTGTTACAGGCCATGGAGGAGTTCAAGAAGGACTTTGAAAATCAAGTAAGAGAAGTGGAGGAGAAATTGGGAAGAGAAATGAGAATGATGCAAGAAAATCATGAAAACAGAGTCAACAACCTGAGTGAAGAAAACAACACCTTAAAAATAGATTAATTCAAATGGCAAAAGAGGCCCAAAAAGCCAGTGAGGAGAAGGAAGCCTTAAAAAGCCAAATTTGCCAGATGGAAAAAGAATTTCAAAAATTTCAAAAAAATTTCACTAAAGAGAATAATTTCTTCAGAATCAGAGTGGAAAAAATGGAAGTAAATGACTTTATGAGAAATCAAGATGCTATTAAACAGATCCAAACAAATGAAAAAATAGAAGACTATGTGAAATATCTCATTAGAAAAACCACTGACCTGGAAAATAGATCCAGGAGAGATCATTTAAAAATTATCAGATTACCTGAAAGCCAAGATGAAAAAAAGAACCTAGAAAGCTTCCTTCAAGAAATTCTCAAGGAAAATTGCCCTGATCTTTTAGAAACAGAGGGAAAAATAGAAGTTGAAAGAATTTACCAATCACCTCCTGAAAAAGATCCCAAAAAGAAAACTCCTAGCAATATTATAGCCAGGTTACAGAGTTCCCAGATCAAGGAGAAAATATTACAAGCAGCCAAGAAGAAACAATTTGAACATTATAGAAAAATATTCAGGATAATACAAGATCTAGCAGCTTCTACATTAAGGAACTGAAGGGCTTGGAATATGATATTCTGGAGGTCAATGGAGCTAGGATTAAAACCAAGAATCACCTACCCATCAAAATGAAGTATAACATTTCAAGGAAAAATATGGTCATTCTGCGAAATAGAGGACTTTCCAGCATTCTTGATAAAAAAAAAACAAAGATGAATAGAAATTTTGAAATTCAAATACAAGAAGCAAGAGAAGCATGAAATGGTAAAAAGGGAAAAGAAAAGTTGAACTATTTACATGCCTACATGGAAGAGCAATAATTGCAACTTATGAAACTTTTCTCAGTATGAGGATAGTTGAAGGGAGTATAAATGTGTGTATATATGTTTGTGTATGTATGTATGTTTATATATGTCTGTATAAGAGGGTATATGTACATATGAATACATATGTGGGTGGGTGTATACATGTGTACAGGTATACATAGACAGAGGGCACAGGATCAATTGAATAGAAAGGGATGCTATTTAAAAAATAAAATTAAGAGGTGAGAGAGGAATATAATGAGAGGAGATAGGGAGAGACAAAATAGGGTAAATTATCTCATATGAAAGAAGCAAGGAAAACTGTTACAAAGGAGGGGAAGAACAGGAAGGCAAAAGGGAATGGGTGAACTTTACTCTCATTGAATTTGGCTTAAGGAGGGAATAACATACATACTAAATTGGGTATCCTACCCTACAGGAAAGTAGGGGGAAAGGAAATAAGAGGAGGGATGATAGAATGGAAGGCAGATTGGAGGTGAGGGTAGTTAGAAGCACGCACTTTTGAAGAGGGACAGGGTCAAAGTAGAAAATAGAACAAGTGGGGGACAGGATAGGATGGAGGGAAATATAGTCAGTCTTTCACAATATATTCACTATGGAAATGTTTTATGTAACTACAAATGTACAACCTATACTGAATTGCTTATCTTCACAGTAAAGGTGGGTGATGAGGGAAGAAGGGAAAGAATCTGAAATTCAAAGTTTTAAAATCAAATGTTTTTTTAAAATTATTATTATTATTATTTTCCATGCAACTGGGAAATAAAATATACAGGCACTGGGGTAGGGAGATCCATCTTGCCCTACCTGAAAGTTGGAGGGGTGCTGGGGGAGCTCATAGGAGAGAGCTAATTGGGGGAGAAGGTATTCAGTGGGATTGCTGTTTTGGGGTGGTGAGTAAGGGAAAGATGGGTAAGAAACTTGTAACCCAAAAATCTTGTGGAAATGAATGTTGTAAACTAAAAATAAACATAAAATTTAATGTTTTAAAAAATGTAAGACCTTGAGGACAGGAACTTTTTTGTTTTGTTTTTATTGATCTCTCCTGCACCTAGCACAGTGCTCATATGCAGTTGGCACTTAATAAATGACTTCCAAATAGTATCTTTTTATCCTAATGATTATAAACTTGATGCTATTGCTTTTTCATGGAAGAAAGACATTAGTCTTCTGAAGAACTTTCCCTATTTTTACTCCCTTCCCCTGAACTTATCTGGAGTTTTTCTATGGATGACCAAAACCACTTGAAGCCAGTTCTCAACCACAACTTATTCCACCCTATCCAAAGTAGAGGTGGAGGAAGATTTTATATCCCTGTGAAAAACAAGTAGCTACCATTTGGACCCGAAGAGTAAAGAAGGAACCTGGTGATCATGGTTAGGTCCTGGGTCAGCTTTCTTTTGTCCATATCCCAACTTGGTAAAAGCCATGTTGGCAATTTAATGTCAATGACAGTTTTGTGTGCTCCAAAATGAGGTCAGCAAGTAAAGAGAAAATGAGCCTATTTATATTTATCCACGTTTTATTTATATTTACTTGTTGAAAATGTAGTTTTCCCATAGGAAAAATATATAATTGAGCTTTTAAAATAACTAGTAAAAATATAATATTTGTTATGAAAATGTTAATGATTATCATTATTTCTTGCTCTGATCCATTATGAATAACCTTTCCAGTAGCATTAAGCTGACATTTACTTTCTTAACTTTTTTAAGATTCTGGGGTTAAACTGAAATTTGGCTTCCAGGAAATGCCTCCCAGTTTGGGGTCAGTGTGAACCACAACCACAGATTCCTTCTTAGTCCTTCTGCCCATGTATGCAACTATCCAACCTCTACCCTGTCCTGGTTGACTTAGTGACCAGTACCAACATGAATGAATTATACTCCTCATAAAAGTTGAAATAAATGAAAAAAAAATAAAAATTAATGGAAAGGATTCAATATGGGCAACTATGTAGTCTAACATAATCACAAATTTGTTTGTTTTTTCCAAAGACCATAGATTTTTGTCTTTTTGGTTCTTATAATTTGTTATGTTGTTTGTATCAAAAAATACTGACAAATAGGATAGATGAAATAGAAAGAACTTCCCTGCTGCTATTTACTTTGACATGCTTAAGTGAGGTGCCCAAATCAGAAAGATGAAATTGTTTGCTAAATTTGAAAAAAGTTAGAGGTCATAGGTCAGAAGCATCGAGATAGGTGAATAATGGTGAAGAAAAAAACTGCTAACCAAGCTTGTCTGAGGTTTATTTATGGTTGATGATGCTAACTTTGATGGAAGTCCTCCCTTGCTGAATGGTGATATCCAAAGACTTATTCTATAACACTGTGCCTTTCTAAACTGATGGTCCTGGGAAATGTTCTCCTCTACCATTAAAGAAGTCATGTCGTAGGTTGCATTTGTCCGCACTCATTTTTGGTGCACATTGTTATCAATATTTATGCTGTGGGACTTTCAGTTGGTGAAACTTGGCCAATTTGCCTGAGAATTATACCTTTTACCTGTATAGAATTGTCTTTAGGGGGGAGATAAGGCCAACTCTCAAAAAACTGGTGCTGTATTGGAATAGTAACATTCTAGAGTGTTTTATGCTATTTTTTAAACATTCTAGATGAAAACATGCCAATAAAAGTAATTCACAAGGCAGCTGTCTTTTTAAATTTTTTAGTAATTTCATGTCCCTGAAAATGTAGCTAGATAAGAAATTTAGGTAAAATCTAGACTAAGTAGAATTTTAAGAAGGGTCAAGTTAGTTGATTAATTCAGGAAAAAACATCCACAAAAAGAAAACGCCTTTTTTGTTTCAATTCATGCTTTAAAAATATAGTGTATTGGTTCACTTCAAGTAAAGCTGTATATAGTTTAACTAAAACTGCCTCTAAAACAATCTCAATAGCAATAAGAAAATATAACTTAAAAATCAACAAACAAAAGAAGCTATAAAATATCAGATTATCAGAAAATGAAAAAAATGGCCTTGTCTTAGAAACAAAAATTGAAGAAACCATAAAGGAACCTCTAAAGAACAATAACCCAGCATCCAGCAAAATATACCAAGCATTTAAAGAAAAACTAAGCCTTATCTTGCATACATTATCTTTAAAAATGGAAATACAAGTCACCTTGACTTCAATAAAATAGATAAGGTCCTTGGTCAAACAAAGGAAGCATAAAGCAGAAATTTTTTAAAAATCATATCACCAGTTAACTTTGATGCAAAAACAATATATTAGCAAATAGGTGATGATAATATATCCAAATCTTCTCCACTACGACGTGATTATATTTATACCAGCAATGTAAGGATGGTTCGATGTTAGGCAAACAATAAGTATGACAGATCATATTAATAAAAAACAATAAAACTAACATGATGACATCAATAGATGTTTAAAAAACCTTCAACAAAATTAAGCATCGATCTGTTTTCTTTTTTAAAAAAACAACAATAAAATATAGGAGTAAATTTTCACTTAATAACTTCAATATTACTTATCTAAAATAGACCTATTTTAATGGAGAAACATTGAAAATTTTCCCAGCCAACAGTAAAGTATAGATATCTGTTGTTTTATTGCTTAATGAAGTTATCTAAATACCAGCTATAATATGATATGAAATAAATTAAAAGTATAAATATCAGCAAAGAAGAGATACTATTAACCCCATTTTCTAATAATGTGATTTTTCTCTGAAAATGTTCTTCTCTCATGCTTTGTGTGGTGTGAGGTTAGCCCTAGCTTCGTGAAGGTTATTCCATTAGAACATAGGCTCTGGTGGCTTCTACTATACTTGAAAGGCTTGGAACATGGCCTTAGAAATAGAATGAGTCAGTGTTCTGAGGAGTGACCTAGCTAACTACAGAAAGGCAAGGTGTCAGAAGGTTGATGATGGTTAATTTTATTTTGCCCATGACAATTCACAGAAGAAGTAAAAATTTAAAATTACTTCCCATCTTGTGTACACCTCTTTCATTTCTGAAGTGATGGAAAGAGGTGCTAACAATCCCTCAGGTTTTAGACATTCAATGAACTTTAATCTCACACTTGGTTGTTGTTCAGTTGTTTCAGTCATGTCTGACTCTTTGTGATGCTATTTGAGCTTTCCTGGCAAAAGATACTGGAGTGCTTTGCCATTTCCTTCTCCAGATCATTTTACAAATAAGGAAACTGAGGCAAACAGGGTTAAATGATCTGTCCAAGGTCACACAGCTAGTAGGTGTCTACAGCTTTCTGACACCAGATCTTTCACTTTATCCACTGTATCACCTAGCTGCCCTCATATAGGATTGTAATAATAAGGTCCTTGTCTGCTGACCAATGGGGTGGACCTATTCCTACAGGAATTGAATCATATCAATTTTGAGATTCTTGGTACAAAGAAAACCAAATGAAAGAAGGAAGTTTTCAACTGAATGGAAGGATGACTCCCAGAAGAAAGAATGAAAGAAGCTTGTGGGATGGCTTTTATTCACCTCCAGAAGACAAGAAGAAACATTGTTTCATGTGATATTTGGTCATCATATAATGCTGTACCAAATATAAGTTTTTTTTAAAAGATCCTAAAAATACTAGTGATTTGCATATTAATGTCAATTGTTGAGAGTAAAGTTTTAGAGCAATTCTGTAAAGAATTTGATAAGACTTTCTAAATTATATAACTGTACACTTTGATACTTGGTGATTTCAAAGCAAAAGTGAAAAAAGTAGAGATGGAAAATATATTTGAAAACCTGGTTCAAGAGAAGGAATGAATGAGACCAAAAATGTGTAGATTGCAGTCTTCATATCTTTATATTATGCACACTATCTTTAAGAAAAAAATTGCTGAATTTAATTTTTTCTAATGAACAAGTATTTATTTTCTCTCCCCGCCTCCTTTATTTCTCACTCCTATAAAGAAAGAAAACAAGGAAAAGAAAATCTGTGTAAAAAGTATTCCTAGATAAGGAAAACACTAATCAAGTAAACTTATATCCCATTCTCCATCTTCAGTGTGTCACCTTTGGAAGTGCGTGACAGGTTTCATCAGTTGTCTGAAATCAAGGTCGGTCATTACATTGATGAGAGTTCTTAAGCCAATTATCTTTGAAATGTGGTCATTTTTATAAAAATTGTTGTTCTGATTCGGCTCAGTTCACTAAGTATTGATTCAGCCAAGTCTTCTCAGATTTTCCTAAAACCATCTCTTTCATTTCTTATAACATGATAGTATTCCTTTACATTAATGTGCCATAATTTGTTTAGCCATTCCCTAACTGATGAGCACTCCCTTAGTTCCCAGTTCTTTACTGCTACAAAAGAGCTGCTATAAATATTTTTGTCCATATGTGTCCTTTTCCTTTGAATATTTTGGTATATAGGTCTAATAGCAGTATCATCGTGTCAAAAGACACTCATAATTTAGTAACTTTGGGGCCATAGTTCCAAGTTCCTTTCCAGAATAGCTGGACCAGTTCATAGCTGCACCAAAAGTACATTAATATACCCATTTTCCTGAGTCTTCTCTAACATGTGTCATTGTCCTTTTTGTCAGGTTTGCCAATATGACACGTGAAAGGTGTTATTTTAATTTTCTTTCTGGAACATTTTTTACTTGACTATTCAGAGTTTTGCTTCCATCCTTCACAAATCCACTGTTCATGTTCTTTGTCCATTTATCAATTGGGAAATAGCTTTCATTTTTATAAATTTGAATTAGTTTCTTATATATCTTGGAAAAGAATCTTTATCAGAGAAACTTACTATAATCACTTTTTCTTGGTTAAAAGTTTTCTTTCTAATATTAGCTCATTCAACCTAAACCCTCATTTTTCAGTTTAATTTTATACTTTTTAAATTAATGAAAATCAACCTTCTCTCCTCATCCTGCCCCAACTGAAAAGAAAGAAAAAAATTCTTGTATGAAATGGGCATACTCAAGTAATAAACATTCCTGTATTGGACATATGTTTGTGTTGTCTGTGTGCATAGAGAAAGACAGAGACAGAGAGACAGAGGCAGAGATATTAATTTTAATCTGCACCTATTGTTGATTAACACCTTGCATTGTTAATGCAAGAGTAACTGATGATTCTTGAGGACTCGTGATTGTTTGTTATATGAGTCATAATTTTCTGCCTCTCCTTATGAAGAAGGAGGTGGTAAGAGAGAAGTGTGCTTAGCATCCATGGTATAGGTTTAATGCAATCTGCTTCTGTCCCACTGTTTCTCTTCTCTTTCTTTCACTCAGACTCCTTATGTTTTATTTATTTCCTTTTAAACTCTTCTTCATGATCCATCCTTTGTGGTTAGAGTTCATTTTGTTTGGGGCTAATCCCTTCCCTAATCTAACATTTCATTTCATTCCCATACCTCCATTCCTATCTTCTCTTTCCCTATTGTTTCCCTGTTAAGTGAAACATATTTTTGTACCCAGTTCTGTGTGTTTGTGTGTGTGTGTGTGTGTGTGTATGTCTGTGTGTGTGTATTCTTCCCTCCTTTGACAAGGTCAGATGAAAGTGAAATTCAGGTGTTCACCACCACCTTCACACATTTCTCCATATTTGTATAGTCTTCCACATTTGCACCCAAACTATGTGAGATAATTTCCCACAACCTTCTTTTCCCTTTCTCCACCCCAAATGTATTCCTTTCCCTCAACTTTTGCTTTCTTCTCTAATGAGCATTATTTTTAAAAAAAATGTAACTCTCAGGTCTTCTGTGTTATTAAATTCTGTCTATGGCCTCTGATGATGAACAAGTTCTGAAGGGACATATTATCCTCTTCCCATTTTATTATGGTTTAATTCCATCGAATTGCTCCCTTTTATTTTTTGTTTCTCTTCAATCCAGTACTTATATTTCAAAGTTTCTAAGAAGCTCTGGTCTTCTCATCAGGAATGCTTAGAAGTTCTCTGTTTCATCCAAGGTCTACTTTTTTCCTCTGCAGGAAACACAGTTTTGATGGGCAAGTTGTTCTTGGTTGTAAATCTAAATCTTTTTACCTTCTGAAATAACATGTTTCAGGCTTTCCTTTCCTTTATTTTGGTCAATCAGTTAATTAGTATTAAGTAAGCGAATATTTATCATGCACCTATTATATGCCAGACATTATGCTAAGAAAAGCCAAAAATAAAATAAAATAGTCTGTGTTCTCCAGGAGCTCACAGTCCCAGAGCTCCTCATAATCATATGCGAACAACTATATACAAATAAGATAGAGCCAGGAAAACTGGGGGGTACGTTCAGAGGGAAAGCAATAAGAATAAGAAGAAAGTGGGAAAGGTTTCTAGAAGAAGCTGGAACTTTAGCTGAGATTTTAAGGAAGTAGGGAAACTAGGAAGGAACAGGGAAATCATTCCAGGCATGGGGAATAACCAGTGTAGATGCTTAACATTAAGAAAACAAAGTACTAGAATGAAGGATATTGGGAAAGGCATTTAGTGGGAACTTGAAAGATACCAAGAAAAAGAGAGGGCAAGGATTAAATTCTGTATCAAGCTATAATTTTCCTGGAAGTTTTATTTTGATGTTTCTTTGAGAAAGTAACCAATGAAATCTTTCCCTCCTCACATCCTCCTCTGGTTTTAAGAGATTCAGTCAGTTTTATTTTATGATTTCTTGAAATGTGATGTCCATACTCTATTATTTTTGATCATCACCTTTTGACCATCATCAGGTAGTCCAATAATTCTTAAATCATCTCTCCACTATCTGTTGTTTAGATCAGTTGATTTTTTTGATATGAGTCTTTTGACTTTGCTTTAATATTTCTTATTCTCTCTCAGAGTCATTATCTTGTATTTGGTACTTTCTAATTTTCAAGGAGTCTTTCTTGGGGAAGTTTTTGTGCCTCTTGCATCAGGATTTTAATTCTCTTTCAAATTTTTTCTTCCAAATCTCTCATTTCTTTTCAAATTGTTTCCTCTAGTGCTCTCATTTAATATGCAAAATCATTTTTTGTTATTTAAAAAAAATAACAACTCTTGCTTCACCTTACCCAGGAATTCTAGTTGGCTTTGTTTCCAAGTCGCAATTTCCTTTGGGGCTTTGCTTATAGATGTTTGGAGTCATTCTCTTCTTCTGGTTTTGTGTCTTGAGTGTTCCTGTCACCATAATAGCTCATCATGATGGAATTTTTTTTTCCTCATTCTTCCAACTTTACTTCCTGACTTAAGATTTTGTTTCAGGGCCAAATGCTACACTCTTCTAGAGGAAATGGATTGACTATTCTTGCCTATTTTGTAGTCTCTTGGGTCTTCTTTCTGCTTTCTCTGGGGCAGTTCACCTGGAGATCTGCAAGTTTTCAGTGCCCCTAAAGCAGTGGGTCACGACCCCTTTGGGGGTTGAACAACCCTTTCACAGGGGTCACCTAAGAACATCAGAAAACACGTATTTCCAATGGTCTTAGGAACCAAGACACCGCTTCTCTATCTGTCTCCAGGTGGGTCTGCCCACATAGGAGTATTAAAGTCAGGCATTAAGAAGGTTGAGAACCACTGCTAAAGCAATGTGATCCAGGGGAAAGCCTGACTGCTGCCCTCTTGCCTGAGTTCTACAAAATCCTTACTCTGGTTTGAATCTGAGCAACACAGGTTTGACTTGTCTTTAGATCTGCAAGACTGCTGCTTGGCTCAGCCATCATCAGCCAGCTGGAGAGTCTACAGGTTCAGAGTTACAGAACTGCAACCTCTTCCTTGGTCCTGAAGGCTTCAGAGCAAATAGATGCTGAATCTGAGATCATACATACTTCATGTTGATGTCGAGCTTCTTGCATTTATATTTTTTTCTCCCTTAATACACAGCTTAGAGCACATGATCACTCTTTCACCTGGACCTCCACCTCTATGAAGAGATCCCCTCCACCATGTACTGAATCTGCCACCCAGCAGTGGGTAGTAAAGGACAGAGCTGCCAATTGGCACTTGTTTTTCTTTCTTCCACAAGGTCAGAGCCTCCATGCCAGTTCTTGAGCCTTTTCTTGCCCTGGTGTACAGCCATAGCCTGGCCTTTGTTCAGTTCTCTCCCTGTAAGATTTCATATGGGATGCTTCCACCTATGTTGACCTTGGCTGGAAAATGACTCACTGTAATTTTTTTCTTGAATTTCCCAGTCAGGATTCATTTTCACATGTTTTCTAGATCTTTGTGGAAGAGTTACTCAGCTGTATTTCTGCTCTATCATCTTTATTGGGCTTTTCAAGAAAAGAATCAAGTGCTGATTGTTGAGTAACAAATAACATCATTAAAATTAAATCGATTACATATTACCAGACAGGAAAAGGTTTGTTAATTATATAAGCAGTATCTCTGAATCAACTGCTTACAATCAGAGGAAAAATCAGAATTAGTTTGTTTTTTTAAAGATATGGTATGAAATTAAAACAATGTAACCCTATTTTCAACAAGTAACTGTCAAAAATGAGAAATAGACAACAGAATTATATTGATATTAACTGGTCAATAGAGTGATCTTCTCAAAATCAAAAAGACTTAAGGTTAAACCCCACCATTGTCATATACTGGCTGGGAGACCCTAGAAAAATCACCTCCTTTTTCCCTGGTCTACGTAGTTCTTTAATACTATGGATTAGAAAGGAAGTACAAACTTGCATTGGTTGAAGGAATTTATTCAATGGGGAGTTTCAAATACCAATATGATTACAGATTCAGTCTTTATCTCTGATCAGATCATAATTTTATCCTGCAGTTTAGCTCATGTAAATTACTTGCCCCAATAAGAGTACAAAAGAGCCCATAAAACACTTCAGACAGAAAATATCTGACCTACTTGACAAAGGAGAGAGATCGCTACCTAAAGCAACACCAGGTTAGAATATAAACATGTTTGTACAATCTTATGAAGGATAGTGGATTATTATGAGCAGTATTGTCTCACAAAACAGAGAGTGGTGGAGGTTAAGACCAGTTTAAAGAAAGTTTGGCAAGACACCTAATTTATCAGTCTTCACAAGGGCACTTAAGGATAAAAGATGGATGGAAGATCACAAAAAAAATGAAAACTAGAAAAATTTGCAAAAATCATTATAAGAAATTGCTTTTTATTGATCAATAACAGTGGAAGAACCACTCTTAGGCCCTAAAATCACAGTTCTGGATGTACTTACAGAAGATGTAAAAATGGCACTTGAGAACAAAAATATGAAAAGTAACCAGACTGGACAACTATATATAGAGATTTATGCTTTTTTGAAGTGATGCAATTATATAGGCTTTGAGGGAATGTATCAGATAAAGGATAAGGTACCAACATCATGGAAAAAAATCTCAAACCTAATTAATACCAAAAAAGGAGATCAAGAGAACTACCAACTACCATGCTTACTTTTCTATATATTCAAAATCTTTTTGTGAGTCCTTTATAATCAAATTAAGGACATTGTCAATGACAGTAGAGAATGAGCAAGGTTTCATAAAATTTTAAACTTTGGACACATCTTTGTTATTTCACTATTAACTGAAAGATGTGGAGAATATAAAATTACATTGAGCTTTATTGTTTGTTGGGTGAAATAAAATCCTGCCTTATAAATTACTTTATAGCAAGATGTCTCCCATCCATACAACAAAATCATTCACAATTCCTTGGAAGATATAACAATAGAAATAACCCCATTCAACAACTCTTTGATCATAATTGATAAATCAACAACTTTTTATAGATGTCAAGCACTAGTATATAAATAGAAAGACAGATAGGTAGATATAGATTATATATATGTATGCATGTATGTATACATATATACATACACACACGTACAATGAAACCATTCCTGCCCTCAAGAAGTAAACATTCTAATGAAGGAGTCACAGACATAAATAAATACAGACAAAGGAAATGGAAAGAGAATGAGTTTAAATAAATGCAAAATGGTTCAAAATAAGGCAGTTTGGGAGGGAAGGGGAAACAGTTGGAAGATCACAAAAGCTGTTATGTGCAGGTGATGCTTGCATTGTGTTATGAAAGGGAGGGATTCTGTGTTCTATTCCTAACTTTTAGGTTAGTAGAGAGTGCCTTCCAGGGATAGAGTATGGAGGTAGGAGTAGCCAGGACAAAGACAGACATGGGAAATAAGTAGGAAACAGAGAGAAGGCCAGTTTGGATCAATCATAGAGGGGAGGAAAGAGAGTAATATCCAATGACACAGGAAAGTGATTGGGACCAGGTTTTAAAAGGTTCTAAAAGCAAACAAAGAAATTTATATCTCACTATAAGGGGAGAGCAGCTTAAAAGTTTGAGTAGGAAGAGTGACATTCTCAAATCTCTGATTAAAAATGAGATTATTTAGGGTTTGTTTTTAACCTAAAAAGAGGAGTTTATATTTTGTAACTCAACTCAAAAGCCCATTGGCATGAGACTCTCTCCTCATTGGTAGAAATCCATATACCATGCCTGCATGAAGGGTGGGGCTGGATGACAAGAGCAGGAGGGAGGAGAGGTTCAGTCTTTTCACTTGCTTCAGGTTTCTTGCATCTCTGCAGCCTCTTCAGGCTCTGCACTTGCTTTGGGTACTTCTATCTTCCATATTTCATAGAGAAGATTTTCTTCATCTTGACTCCAGGTGGTCTCTCAGGTTCCCTGGATCCCCTTCCATGGTCCCAGGTCCTACCTGAATCCACCAAACACTCACCTGGATTCAGAGTCAGACAGCTCCCAGGTTCTCGTCCAGTCCTCTGGGCAGTTCTTGGTACACACTGAAGTTCACAGGGTCTAGCACATCTCAAAACCTTCACCACTTCTGCTGCCGGGAACTCAACGATCCACCAAGCAACAAACAAACAAAGCCTTATCCCATTCATGCTTCTTCAGTCCTCCAGCAGTTCATCTGGCCCTAGGACGCAGAGGCAACAGCCACTTTGGCCTTCCAGGAGGCAACAGCCACTTTGGCCTTCACCAGATTCCGGTCTCATAGAAAACTCCAACTCAGTTTCAGCAGCCCAGCTTCCAGATGGTGTGAAAATTCTGATCCTGCCACCAGGAGCCACCAGGAGGAAAATTCTTGATTCTATCTCTGTCATCTGGAGCTTCCTATCTCAGCCAACCCCTTCCTGTTATGTCAGCAACAGGAGACAGAGGTCACAGCTTGTTTTTTTCACAAAAGTGCTTAGCCTTAAGGGCTAAGTACCTGCAAAATTGATTACATTACATATAGTATTCACAACAGCTTAATATTAAAATGGCCACATAGTTTCCACCATAGTGGCCACAAAGTTTTGAACAAAGAACAATCATCTGATATCCCTAAGGAGGTTTGCCTCCTTACTCAGTCATCCAGTCATCTCAAAGTACAATAGTTAAAGTCTTCCACTCTGGGGCAACTAAGTTAACTCAATCAGTCATTTATTCAGCAATCAATTACTAAGTATCATTAATCACTAGGTACAATCATTAGAAAATACACAGACCCTCTACCCCTAGGTCACTAGTAAATTTACAATTCCTCAGTCAGTATACACTATCCAAGTAAAGTCTTCTTTCAGCTTGACTCAGGGTG
>CM053601.1:19597929-19614953 GCA_028646575.1 Pseudocheirus occidentalis
GAGAAAGGATTAAGTACAATTTTATCTGAAAGCAAGGTGATAGCTAAGTGATGCCTCCCAAAGTCTTCCACAAGATTGTTAGAGTTGGAAGATTCCATAGACACCATTGAGTCTAACCCATACCACTGTAGGAATCACCTCAACCATGTCACCAACAAGAAGTTATCCAGTTTTTGCTCATTGTGAGAATTACTGCCTGTTACTTCCCAAGGTAGCCCAGCATACTTTATAAATATCTCTAATTATTAGGAAGATATGGTTTTCTACAGGGCAGTCAAACCAACCTAGGCGAAGCAGCAAGGGATCCTGAGAAAGAGAGATGGGAGACAGTATCTGTCAAGCAAGTCAAACCACCTTGGCCACCATCTCATTTCAGACCATGATGCAAGCAGCTCAGGACCTTGAACCCAAATGTTCTGGTAATAGAGACATTAAATAATGACATTTGTAAAAAGCATTAACATCAGTTTTTGCCACTATGGTTATCCCTACACACTGAGACTTTCTCCATCATAGTTTCAATATACCATGCATTAGCATAAGAAATTAAATAGGTATTTTGGGAAAGTTTTGTAGAAGCTGCAGATGACACATGAAGGCCAGCAGATGACAGAGAAAAAGCTTAGAAACTCAGAAATGCATAAAATATATGGAAAATATTGTATAATATCAACATATTTTATCTTTTGATACCATAATAATTCAATTTCTTCTCTGGAACAAAGGAAGAGCCAAAAAATTTTCTGCAGATTTTCCAGTTTGTGAGGACACTGCACCCTTAAACCATGTGATGTGGAAGGGATAACTGTATACCCCAGGACTGTGAGATTTTTCCATCTGACTTAAGCTAAAACATTCCATGTATGTTGTCTATCCCATTAGGATAGGAGCTCTTTGGAAGCATGGACTTTCTTTTCTATTTGAATCCCCAGCACTTAGTATAGTGCTCTGAACATAGTATGAGTTGTATAAATTCTTCCTTTATTAATTGTATGTTAAGACATTCAGAGCCATCTCCAATGGTCCTGATCCATATCTTGCCATGGGACTCCAGAAGAGAAAATGAGACTGGTGACTTTGTAGAGCTCTCCCTCACTCAGATCAACTTCACTTGCAAGTTAGGGCATCTGATATCACTGTCCTCTTGGGGAATAAAGGACAAGCAACAACAGCATATTAAATACTACTCTCTCAGGCCAAGTACAATGATTCTTGATAAGGGTTTTGGATAAGCCAAGAGTGTTTTAATAATCTAATATCACATTAGAAGAAAGTGAGTAAGTCAGTCTTAGTGAAACTCTCTTCCCCCTTCATCCACTTGGCAGTTTCTTTCAATGCGACCATGAGAAGGGTTAAGAAACTCAGGGAAGGTGGTCAGGTGGCAGCAATGACTGTTGACCAACAAAGGAAGTTAGAAATCACAAGTAGTTAAGAATCACAGAGGCCTCCTCACGGGTAAAGTCCATACTCAATTATCTCTTCTCCAGAATTTCCATGATCCTTATCTATGATTTCACAAATGTGCAGTTTTCCAAATTAACCCCTACCAATTCCTATAGTGTTTCATTTATAATCTTCAAAAATTATCATGTCTGAAAAGTTAATCACTGTGTTGCCAACCAGGTCAAGAGATTCTTTGAACTTAGCTTGGATGGTCCTCTTATGATAAACACAGACTCATTCTACGACATGCACTTACCTTCATATAGAAAAAAATAAAAATAAAAAATAAAATAAATATAACATACAAAGACTGGGAGGCACAATACTAGATATAGGAATGCTAAATGGAAAAAGATTCATCATAAAAGGTACAGTGATCTTATAAATTAATGCCTTTGAGTACAAAGGCAAAATTAAGGGGAAAATATGTGTCAGTCAACAAGGTTGGTGATAGGCAAAGATCAAAAGTCCTTTATTTATAGTATCAAAGTAAGACTTTGTGTGGTTATCAAATAGGTCACAAAAACAGATAAAGCACAGTACCCAAGGGTGAACTCACTTCTGCAGAGGGTAGTAACTCTGGGGACATAAAATGGAAGAATCACAAAATATAAGTTAAAAGGGACCTTAGTAGTCATCCAGACCAACCCAGACATGAAAGAAGTTCCCATGGTAACATAACTGACAAGTGGTTGTCCAGCTTCTGCCTAAAGATGTTCAAGGAGGAAAATCCCCCAAATACGGGGCATTTCCTTCCTTTAGGGAGACTCTGTTGGGAGCTTTTCCTGAGACTCAGCCTGTATTGACCTTTTCTAGATCGTATCCATTGCTCTTAGTTCTGTTCTCTAGGGCCAAATGGAACAAATCTAGTCCCTACTTCTCATGAGAGTTCCACCTTTTCATTAGCCCCTTTTAATTTCAAGCCCAAACACTTGAAAATAACTATTGGTCTTCATAAAAAAACAGAAAAGTACATTTGACTTGTATACATCCTGACCAGGCAAGCTGAACCACTCATTTAGGAGGATGTCACGCTACTCCTAAGTTTATTCTTTCTATGTGTTTGTGCAACAGCATTATAAGGAAGAAGGATTATGGGAAGATGGCAGAATAAGACAGGAAATTACCTGGCTCTCCCAAATTCCCCTCCAATACCTTGAAACAATGTCTCGGGTTGGTTTTTAGAGGGGCAGAAAAAATTAAAAATTGGGGTAAAGCAATCATCCAGCCTGAGATAACTTAGGAGGATGAGCTACCAGGGTGGTAGTCTGGCAGAGAAAACAAACAGCAAGTCTTGGGGGCATTTGCATGGGGGGCAGTGCCTCTGTTGGCACTGGACACTGGGCCCAGGCTATGGCTGCAGGTGAGGAGCAGCAAGCACACACAGGTGAGCATGGTCACATAGGGGTAGAGGTCCTACTCACAATTCTGGGACAGAGAAGACAGGTTGTAGTCACTTGCAGGAGAGTGGAGGGTGTCCTCGTTTGGGTTCCAGGGCATAGGGGTGAGATGACACTTTCAGTGCCAAGAGGATGGAGGCTGGTGGTAGTGGGAGCATTTGTTTTCTTTTTAATTTATGGAATAATACAAGCATTTCCATAACATATTATAGTTAAAAAGGTCATTGAAACTGCAAATATATTATGTACAACTCACTATTCCTTTTAAATATATAATATATAATGCCATGTAAATGTCTTTCTTTTCTTTTCCCTTTTTCTCTTCCCTCCCCCTAACACCCCACCCTAGAGAAAGCTACTATTAGATACCAATAGGTACATATATGTAAAATTATTCTACACATACTTCTACTTATTAGTTCTTTCTCTGGATGCAGATAGCATCTTTCTTCATATGTTGTTTATTTTTAATTTGTGTATTTATAGAAGTCAGAATGACTGAGTCACTCAAAGTCATTCTTAAAACAATATTGCTGTTCCTATATACAATGTTCTCTTGGTTCTGCTCACTTCTCTCTTCACCATTTTCGTCTGAGTCTTCCCATGCCTTTCTAAGATCATTGAGTTTATCATTTCTTACAGCACAGCAGTATTCCATCACAATCTCACACCACAGCTTGTACAGATCCCCGTCAACTTCCCTGAAATTTCCAGTTCTTTGCCACCACAAAGAGAGGTGCTATAAACATCCCATTCACATTCAAAGATATATATATTATTTTTGAATTTCCCATCTTATTTTTACTCATTATTTTCTTTCTTACCCTCTGTTTTTTTACCCCATCCCTGTTACTTAAACTTTTTCCCCACCCTCCCACCCACCTCTCCAAAACCCTCTCCCCTATCTTTTCCCCCCAATCCTCCCAAATCTCAATCTACAGACTCCTCTAGAACCTCCCCCAACCTGTCCCCCAATTTTTAAACTCTCTACATATGTTCTGAAAACCTTTGCACCCTTTCAGACGTACATGTTGTCTCTTCTTCAACCCAGATGAGAGCAAGTTTCCAACATTACCAGCCTGCCACCCCCACCTGCTTCCTCTGTATTAGTTCTTCTTTTCATGCCCATTATAATAATACAGTTGCTCCTTTTACCTTTTTCTACCCAATTTTGTTTTCTAGAATCACTCCATCCTACACAGTTCAGCCCCAACCTTTCTTTCAAAATACCTTGGTAATGATGACAGAGTTAAGGATACTGATAACATTTTCATATATAGAAACAGTTTGACCTTAATGAGTGCCTTATAATTACTTTAATCTTTTCCTTATATTTCTTCTGGATCTTTTATGTCAAATTTTCCCTTGAGCTGCGATCTTTTTGTTACAAATATCTGAAAGTCTTTCAATTTATCAAATATTCATTCTTTTTTTCATTCAGGATTATATTCAACTTTTCTGGGCAAGTTATTCTTGGATACAACCCCAGCTCTTCTGCTCTTTGAAATGTAATATTCTAAGACCTATGGTCTTTTAGCATAGAAGTTATGAGGTCTTGTGAAATCCTGACTGTGTTTTCACAGTATTTAAATTGTTTTATCTTGTTTGCAACATTTTCTCCGTGACTTGGGAGTTTTGAAACTTGGCTATGACATTCCTGTAAGTTTTCCCTCTGGGATCTTTTTCAGGTGGTGAATGGTAGATTTTTTTTCTGTTTCTACTTTACTCTCTTGTTATAGAGCTGCAGGGTAATTTTGTCTTAATAATTTCTTGTAATTATATCCAGTCTTTTTTTATCATAACTTTCAGGGAATCTGAAAATTCTTATATTGTCTCTCCTCAATTTGTTTTCCAGATCTGTTGTTTTGCCAATAAGATGTTTCATTTGTGGTGGCACTAATGTTGGGGGCCCTGGTCAGGACTCAGGAGTAAAAAGGAGTTTTTGAGGTCACTCATCAACCAAGATGTAACCCAGAAGAGCAGTGACCATACTTGGCCTCATCCCACATTAGAAGAATCAGAACAATCAAAGGCCTCCCCCCAGATAAAGCTCTGAAAACAATATGAAAAACCTGAAACCTGAGACATTATACCCCATTGTTGACATGAAGTTTTAAAACTAAATGATAATAAAAAAGATAAAAAATAAATTTAAAAAACTAGATGATAAAATAAACATTGAAAAAATCCACCCGTCACTGCCCCCAAAAAGATGGGAAAAATGAAATCTAATGAGAACTTTGAAGTTCATTTTTAGAACTCCCAGGTCAAGGAGAGAATATTTCAAGTAACTAGAAAGAAACAATGTAAGTATTGTGGAGCTACTGTCGGGATAATACAAGATTTAGCAGTTTCTTTTCTTTTTGCTTTTAGAAGGGGGGAAGGCAGGGCAATTGGGATTAAGTGACTTATCCAAGGTCACATCACTAGTGTTCAGTGTCTGAGGCTGGATTTGAACTCAGGTCCTCCTGATTCCAGGGCCAGTGCTCTATTCACTGTGCCACCTAGCTGCCCCCCAAAAATAAATTTATATGATAACTTCATTACATATTCAAAATGAATAGCAAGTTGTATACAATAGATTTGTAGTTTCATGTGCAATCTTAAAAAAAAATTATACTAGCCACCCTGATTTAACAGTTTCTATATTTAAAAACTGAAGGGCATGGAATATAATGATCTAAAAAACAAAGGAGCTGGGTTTGCAACCAAGAATAACCTGCCCAGCAAAGCTGCATGTAATCATAAAAAGGAAAAAAATAGATAGTTAAAGGATATTCAAACATTCTTGAAGACCAAAATTGAGCAGAAAATACAAGAATAAATAAAATTTTCCATAATATAGCTAGGAAAATATATCTGAACTGAAGAGCCGGCATTATATGTAATGACAATTGAAAGTTTTTCAAATAAGATTAAGGATAAAGCAAAGATATCCATTATTACCACCATTATTGGACATGGTGCTAGAAGTATGTTCTGTAGCAATGAGATAAGAAATTGAGGGGGGGAAAAGGAAACAAAATGATCACTTTTGCAGATGATATGGTGGCTTACTTACAGAATCCTAGAAAATAAATCAAAAATTAATTTAAATAATTTCAGCTAAGCTGCAGGATGCAAAATGAACCCAATAAATCATTAGCATTTCTTTATGTTACCATCAAAATCCAGCAGAAAATCAAAGAAAAAGAAAGTACATTAAAAATAACCACAAATGTAGAAGATACTTAAAAAGTCTACCTACCAAGATACATACATGAATTATATGACCATAATCCAAAATACTCTATACAGAAATGAAAATAGATCTAAATAATTTGAGAAATATTGCTTGTGAACAGGCCAAGTCAATATACTAGAAATTACAATGCTATCTAAAGTAATTTACTCAATTTTATAGTGATTGAATTGCTAAGGATTACATTATAGTTCTTTTTTTTTTGCTTTTTTTTTTTTGGAGGGCAGTTGGGGTTAAGTGACTTGCCCAAGGTCACACGGCTAGTTTTTTTGTGTGTGTTAAGTATCTGAGGCCAGATTTGAACTCAGGTACTCCTGACTCCAGGGCCGGTGCTCTATTCACTGTGCCACCTAGCCGCCCCCATTATAGTTCTTTTAAAAATGATAATAATTCATCTGGTGGGACAAAAGGTTAAGAATTTCAAGAAAAGTGAGAAGAGGGTCTTGCAGTACCAAGTTTCAAATTCTACTACAAAGAGGTAATCATCCAAATTATTTGGTGTTAGTTAAGAGAGAGGGCTTGATCAATGGAATAAAACATAGAGAGCAAGGACCACTAGTAGCCTACTGTTTTATAGACTCCAAGACCCCAGCTACTAAGATAGGGACTCACTTTTCAACAAAAACTACTGGGAAAACTAGAAAACAGTCTAATAAAAATAAGGCATAGACCGACACTTCACATCATATACTACAATCACCTCCAAATGGATCCCTGACCTAAACAGAAAAGATCGCTTCATAAGCAAATTAGAAGAACAAGGAAGACATTATCTTCTAGATGTATAGACAGGGGTAAAGTTCATGATAAAACAAAGGAGAGAGCAGAAAAAAGAAAAAACCAACTGGCAAAATGCAATACCCAACCTATTAAAAACACTAGAAAGCATAGGAATCAATGTAAGCTTTCTTAAAACAATAAGCAGTACCTGCCTAAAACCAAGAGTAAGCATTAACTACAATGGGGATAAAGTTGAGATATTTCCAATAAGATCAGGAGTGAAGTGAGGATGTCTATTATCACCACTATTATTCAATATTGTATTGGAAATGCCAGCTATAGCATTGTTCCAAATTGCTTTCCAGAACGGCTGTACCAATTCACAGCTCCAACAAAAGGGCATCAATGTGCCTGTTTTTCAATATACTCTCCAGTATTTCTCGGTTTCCTTTTTTTCTCAATTTTGCCAATATGAGGAATTTGAGGTACAACCTCAGAGTTGCTTTAATGTGCATTTCTCCAATTATTTGTGTTTGTGATATCTTTCCTTTTGGTTATTGATAACTTGGATTCTTCTTAATCCCTGACCATTTATCACTTGGGGAATGTCTCTCATTCTTTTTTTGCTTTTTTTTTTGCTTTTTGGAGGGGAGAGGGCAGGGCAGTTGGGGTTAAGTGACTTGCCTAAGGTCACATGGCCAAGTAAGTGTTAAGTGTCTGAGGCTGGATTTAACTTAGGTCCTCCTGATTCCAGGGCCAGTGGTCTATTTACTGCATCACCTAGCCACCCTCTCTTGTTCTTTAAATTTAAATCAGGTCCTTGTTTATTATTGAAATGAGTTCATTATCAGAGAAATTTGCTTCAAAGATACTTTTCCCCCCTAGTTAACTATTTCTGCTTTTAGTTCTACCAGTTTTACAAAATCTTTTTAAACTTATGCAAACATAATTGTTCACCTTTTCTTTTGTGATCCTCTTTATGTCTTGTTTGTTCATGAACTCTTCCCCATCTATGGAACTGAAAGATAATGTCTCCCTTGTTCCTCTATTTTGTTTATGAAGAGACCTTTTCTGAGCTGAATTTGGTATAGCATGTGAGATGTTGACTTAAGCCTAATTTTTACCTAGCAGACTGCTTTCCTGTTTTCCCAACTCTTTTGTGAACCCTCATGACAGAAGCTAGGAGGCCCTTTGTTTTATCTAACACTAGGCTACTAAGTATTTTGTTCTTTAGTGGTTTCAGTCCCATCCAACTCTTCATGACCCTATTTGGGGTTTTCTTGGCAAAGATACTGGAGTGGTTTGCCATTTCCTTCTCCGGTTCATTTTACAGATGAAGAAATTGAGACAAACAGGATTAGGTGACTTGCCCAGGATCACACAGCTAGTAAGTGTCTAAGGACATATTTGAACTCAGGATGTTGAGGCTCTAGGCCAGGTTCCCTATCCACTGCATCACTTAGCTTTCCTTTCTATTATCTGCCATATGTTGTTAAAGCAATAACTTCAGTAAGGTAGTATGATATAAAATAAACTTATACAAGTCATAGGAATTTCCTTATATTACTAAAAAAAATCCTACCATGAAAGAGAATTCCATTTCATATAAGAGCCAAATGTATAAAATATTTGGGTGTCTCCCTCCAAAGATACAATTAGGTACTATCTGAATATAGCAAATACTCTTTATGATTAAGAAAAAAATCCTAACCAACTGGAAAAACATTAGTTATTCATTGGTAGGCTGAGCTAATATAATAAAAATGACTGTACTACCTAAATTAATTCACTTTTTCAGTGCCAAACCAATAAATCTACTAAGGATTACTTTGTGGAACTAGAAAAAATAATGAAATTCATCTGGAAGAACAAAAGCCATGAATATCAAAGAAATGAAGGGGAAAGTAGAAATAGAGAGTTCTTGGCAGTACCAAATCTCTATACTAGAAAGCAATAATCATCAAAAACAATTTGGTAATGATTCAAAAACTGAGGACTCTAATTATTAAGGCATTCCTCCCTATAAAACTTAAAACTGCCTCTTCATAACTCCTACTTCCTGCTCTTACTTCTGTCCCCTGGGGGAAAGTGGAAGAAGCCTCTTTTGATGATCCTTTAAATATTTGAAGACAGTTTTCATCCATCTTTCTACACATGCCTGTGCGCACACACACACACACACACACACACACACACATTTTCTCTTCTGTAAGGTAACTAATTCATCTCTTTAACATTCATAAATGGCATGAACTTAAGGACCTTCTCACTTATCAGTGTTCTTCCTAAAACTAGAGTTGAACATAAGACTTCACTTACCACCTAACAATGACAAAGGATAGTAAGATTCTCATATCTGTAGTCCTCTAACCTGTTCCCACTATTCTCTATGCAGCCTAAGTTGGCATTCAGTTTTATGGGTGCCTTATCAGGACAGTGGTTCTCAAATTTTTTGGTCTCAGGACCCCTTTACACCATTAAAAATTATTATTTTTGTTTTTTGTTTTTTGGAGGAAGGAAGGCAGAGCAATTGGGGTTAAGTGACTTGCCCAGAGTCACACAGCTAGTAACTGTTAAGTGTCTGAGGCTGGATTTGAACTCAGGTCCTCCTGACTCCAGGGCCAGTGCTCTATTCACTGCATGACCTAGCTGCCCAAACCATTAAAAATTATTAAGGACCCCAAGAACTTTTGTTTATGTGGGTTATATCTATTGATATTCTCTGTTAGAAATCAAGACATCTTTGTATTACTATGAAAACAGTTTTGACCTTGTGAACCTCTGAAAGGTTTTAGATTTTCATTTCATATTGCCTTTGTAGTCCATTAAAAGACCCAAATCTTTTTTCACATGAATCACTATCTAGACCTAGCTGCCTCCATTTTGTACTCATGAAGTTAATTTTTAAAATCCAGTATCTATTAAATTATATCTTACTAGATTTAGCCTCTGTCATTCAATGCATTCATTATCTCTCTCCTACTTTCGTGCTATCTCCAAATGTGATAACACTCCTTTTCTACCTTTATACAAGTTAATAACAGAAAATCTTGAAGAGGGCTGGATCCTGCAAAAGAATTTCAACTTGGTGTAATAATGATGACTTTCAAGGTCAGGTCATTCAGTCAATTCTCAATACACGTAATAGTAAGGTCATCTAGTCTACATTCCTCCAAGTTTTGTGTAAGAATACTATAAGAGATTTTATAAAATTCTTCACTTAAATCTAGGCAAACTGTACATACATTTTCCAGACAAAACAGGCTAACAATGCTGCCAAAAACAGGAAATGGATTTAGTTTAATATGACTTGTTCTTTATGAAGTTTTGCTGTAATCACGTCTCTGTTTTCTGGAGATTTACAAACCTTGTATTTTGTAACACATTTTTCCAGGAATCCAATTCAAGCTCCCTGCCCTCCAATTTTCAGAATCCATTCTTTTCCCCTTTTTTGAAAATCTGGGCTTTCCCCCTTCTCCGGTCACATGGAAACCCTCCCATTCTCTGAGGTCTTTCACAGACCCTTGGCAGTGATTCAGTAATCACATTTTGTAGTATCAGTATCACAGGCTGTAGTCTGGGTTTGATGGCATGAACACATAAAGAGTAGTTTAAAAAAAAAGAGTTGTTTAAAAGTGTCTTATTGACCATTCCTCTGAGTTTCCTATTAGCCACATTTGTTGTATCTTTTCCAGTCCAAAAACATTGTTCTTGGCAGGGGAAAAATTATCAGTGAATTTGATATTGATATCATCCCCATCTACCCCTAGACAACTCTTCTATCCTTCCTTTGAATCCTCTCTTTTCTCCATTATGTTGTTATGTAATTTTTCAGTCATGTCTGACTCTTTGTGACCCCATTTGGGGTTTTCTTGACAGAGAAACTGGAGGGCTTTGCCATTTCCTTCTCCAGCTCATTTTACAGATGAAGAAACTGAGGCAAACAGGGTTAAGTGACTTGCCCAAGGTCACACAGTTAGTCAGGCACTCCGGTTATATTTGAATTCATGAACATGAGTCTTTCTGACTTCAAGCCCAGTGTTCTGTCTACAATACCATCTAGTTGTCTCTTTCTCCAGTGTAACTAAATACAAAATCCCCTTTTGTTGTTCTTAGCTTTTCTCACCATATTCTATTTGTTCTGAACTTGGGTACTGATACTATTCTCATAGGACCAGGCTGCACATTTTAGTATTTTTCCTCTGTTACCTGCCATTACTCCCATCCTTTGTATATTGTCTAAAAACCCAATTTTTAGACTTTGGCCTCTATAGACAACCATCCCTTTTCCTCTTCACTAGGATGGCTTTTCCTTGTTTCTTCAGAATTTAATTCTTGAGAGTTTTCTGGCTCTCTTAAACTGACTTCATCTATAGAATTTTAGTCTATGCAATCCTTCATAACACTATTTGAAACATGCTCATGCAAAATTTAATATGAATATCAGACCATATTTCTTCTCTTTCCCTATTGCAGATTCTAAGGTGAAGCTCCTTCACGATTTCCATCCGTTCAGCCCCAGGAACCAATTCTTCCTGGCTAATGATTTGCAAAATCAGAGTAGTTTCTTCCTCTGTGAAACAGGCGTAAAAGCACCTCCCACCCCCGCCCCCTGCCCAGTGTTGTTATAAAGATCCAATAAGATAATAATTGTAAAACATTTATCACAGCATCTGCACATACTAAGTGCTCTGTAAGTATTAGATGTTATCATTCGTTCACTTGAGCATTGGTTCCTGTATCTTCAAAAAATATACGAACTTTACAAACCTCAAAAAATATCATCATTTCAATATACAAAGAACAGAAATAGAAAGAATTTCATAAAACCAGCTCAATTATGTAAAAAAAATTCTGTATTTTTATACTCAATTTAATACAATAATTCCAGTATGGTCCCATTTGTGTCTTTTTCAGAACTTCCTTCTGGTGTCTTTTATGTATTTATAATTGTTGCATTAACAGTCTTGTTTTTGTTTCTCTTTTAAAATTTATTTACTTTTATTTTTACATCATTCAGTTGCACAAGTTTTTGAGTTCCAAATTTTCTCTCCCTTTTCTTCTCCCCCCCCACTGCAGCATGCAATATGATGTAAGTTCTACATATAACTTCACATTAAACATTACTCAAGTTGTAAAGAAGAATTATAACCAATGGAATGAACAACAAGAAAAAAGAAACAAAACAAAACAAAGTGAAAAAGAGAGAGAGCAAGTAGTTTGCTTTACTCTGCATTCAGACTCTGTAGTTCTTTCTCTGAATGTGTTATCCCTTTCCATCATGAGTCCTTTGGAGTTGTCTTACAGCCTTGCATTGCTGAGAGGATCCCAGTCTAGCAAAGTCAGTCATCACAGATATGATATGTCTATAGCTGTACAATATTCTCCTGGTTCTGTTCCTCTCACTCAGCATCAGTTTATATAAATTTCTTCAGGTTATTATTTGCTTTTGTTTTCTTATTCATTTTTTGGCATTGCTATTACTTCCTGACCACTCCATTCCCCCATAACTCTCTAACCCCTCCCAACAAAGCAAATAAATGGTATCTTTCATTTTTTAAAAGTAAGGATATTAAAGTGAAAAATTCATGCTTTGGACATATCAGAAAATGCATGCCTCCTTCAGCACCTCTAATCCATCATCTCTGTTAAGATCTTCTGGAGTCATGGTTGTTCATTGTGCTGAGTAATCATTGTTCTGATCTTTCAGAGTAGTCTTCCTCTGCAATGGTCCAACGATCAATAAACATTTATCAAGTACTTATTATGTGCCAGGTATGGTATTAAGCCCTAGACTATAAAATAAAAAGCAGCCCCTGTCTTCCAGGGGCTCCCAATCTGAGAGATAACATGTAAATGACCTTGCACATGCAAGAAAAATTCAATATAATGGAGATGTCCTTAGAGGGAAGGCACTGGCATTAAGGGGGACCAGCAAAGATTTCTTATAGAATGGGGTTTTAACTAATACCTGAAGGAGGCCAGGGAAGCCAGGAAGCAGAGGTGAGGAGGGAGAGCATTCCAGAAATGGGGGGCAGCCAGTGAAAACAAACCAAATCTGGAGTCAGGAATCAGAAGATGAGCTACCTTTTTAAGGAGCAGCAAAGAAGCCAATGTCAGTGGGTCATAGAGGATGCAGAGGTAAATAAAGTGTAAGAAAACTGTGAAGAAGGAGAGGATTGGGTTATTAAGGACTTTAAGAGCCAAACAGAGGGTTTCATATTTGATCCTGAAGCCCCTGGAAATTATTGAGTAGAGTCACTGCTCCTTTGTCAGGAAGATCACTTTAATAGCTGGATGGAGTGAAGAGAGACTTGAAGAAGAGAAATCAAATAGGAGACCATTTGTCCAGACTGAAGTGATGAGGGGCTTCAACAGCATGACTACAGTATCAGAAGAGAAAAAGGAGGTATGTGTGTAACCCCAGTCACAAACCCAACTGTTATGGGACTCTCTCCTGATTGGTGGGGATCAAAGAGGGCAGAATTGGAGAGAGAGAAAAAGAGACAGAGACAGATAGAGACAGAGAGAGACACACAGAGAGACACAGAGACAGAGACAGAGAGAGAGAGACAGAGAGAGACACACAGAGAGAGACACACAGAGAGAGAGAGACAGAGACAGAGAGAGAGAAACAGAGAAAGAGTTATTTCTCTTCGGTTACTGTCAGTTTTCCAATGCTCTTCAAACTTTGAGTTGCTTCAAGCCCTACAGTTAAGGAGGCCAACCCCATTTCAAGTTGTTGAAAGAAAAGCCTATGGGAAGACATGAGAGAATATAACCATCTCTATCATGTCCCCATCCCCAACTTGCTACCCTGGAGACTTCAGGGACTTTCCCTTTGGGAGAGATCTGGGACTCTGTTCTGGTTGAGCTGACATATCACTCTGAATGGGAACATCCTTCATTCTGTATTGTTTGGAATATATCCTCCTATGTAAACCTTCTCTGATGATGTCTGTTTTGAAATTAATTTGGATATATGGACTTTCTTGGTTAAGTGCTATGTGTGTTCGTTGTGAAACTATTATCAGGTGGAAAAGAAGTCAAGTCTAGAGTTTGGAATCCTGCTCCCCACACTCCCAGTAAGAAACAGTCATCAGAAGATACCTTGAACCTGAAACTAATATCCTGTAGACTAACAGATTAAGGTAGCAAATAGATATGATTCTAACCCTGTTCCCCCTCTCTCTCTGAGGAAAGTAGAGAAGCCTTAACCTCCTGCTTTCTCTCCTAGTAGGAATTATAGTCTCTCTTAGAAAAGAATTAGGGAAGAAGCAGGAGATGCTGATTCTGCCTCCCTTGAGTCACAGAACAGCACTCCCCACGCTATATGGGGGGCGGGATCTTCTTGAAACATTTAGAGGCTTACTATATATACAAGAGATGTTGCAAAGGCATAATTTACAGGACTTAGCAAGTGATTAACTATGACAGGAACTGGAGGGAAGGAGAGTGAGGAGCTGAGAATGACCTCTAGGTTGCAAATATCTATAACTGGGAGGCCAGTGGTGACATCAACAGTAATAAGGAAGTTAGGGAGGAAGGACAATATTGGAAAAAACATAATGAGTTCTGTTTTGGATATGCTGAATTTCAGGTGTGTGGAATATCCAGTTTAAGATGTTCAATAGGCAGTTGAAGATGGGAAATTAGAAAAGAGGGAGAGGTTGGGGCAGGTAGGTGGCTCAGCGAATAGAGCACTGACCCTGGAGTCAGGAGGACCTGAGTTCAAATCTGACCTCAGACACTTAACACAAAACCTAGCCATGTGACCTTGGGCAAATCCCTTAACCCCAATTGCCCTCCAAACAAAAAAAAAAGGCAAAAAAATAAAAAAAAGAAAAGAGGGAGAGGCCATGACCGGATAAATAATGTGAAAATCACTGCATAGATATGATCATTGAAACAATGGGAGATGATGAGCTCACCAAGTCACTTGGTAGAGAGGGAAAAGAGAAGTAGGACCACGAAAGAGCCTTGGGGACACTCAAGTTTAGTGACTGTGACATGGATGAATGTCCAGCAGGAAGGAGAAGTGTCATGCAAAAAGAAAACCTGGAGAGAAGGCAGAATCAAGAAGAGTGTGACAGAACTAAAGGCCGCAGAGAGGTCAAGGATGAGGACTGAGCAAAAGACATGAGATTTCAGTGGCAAGATCAGAAGTCAGACAGCAGGGGTGGCTAGGTGGCACAGTGAATAGGGTACCAACCTTGGAGGCAGGAGGACCTGAGTTCAAATCCGGCCTCAGACACTCAACACACACACACACACACAAAAAACTAGCCGTGTGACCTTGGGCAAGTCACTTAACCCCAACTGCCCTCCAAAAAGCAAAAAAAAAATTTTTTTAAAAAGTCAGATAGCAGAGTTGAGAAGAAAGTAAAAGGAAGGAAGTGGATGCACTGCTTGTAAAAGGTCTTCTTTAAAAGTTTAGCCATGAGGGGCAGCTAGGTGATGCAGTGGATAGAGCACTGGCACTGGGACAGGAGGATCTGAGTTCAAATTGAGCCTCAGACACTTAGTTGTGTGACCTTGGGCAAGTCACTTAAACTAATTACTTTCAAAGAAGAAGAAAGCTTAGCCATGAACAGGAGGAGAAGTAGAGGAAGAATGATCAGATCAAAAGAGGAATTTTTAAGGATGATGGAGACATTGGCAAGTTTGTAGGCAAGCAGTAGAAAGCAGTCAAAAGAGAAGAATATAATGGGCATATTTTCTAGTTATTTAGAGTAGAATTTCTCTTTTTATCTGTTTGAGTTTGCTGATAATATGCAAAAAAATGTTGATTATTTAAATAATTGTGTTTAGCATACTTCTACTTTGTGAAGTTATTAATAATTTCAAGTACATTTTAGTTGAAGGGGTAGCTAAGAGGCGCCGGTGATAGAGTGCTGAATCTGGTGTCTAGAAGACCAAGGTTCAAACCTAACCTCAGATACTTCCTAGCTAAGTAACCCTGGGCTTGTCAACTGACTTCTACATGCCTCAGTTTCCTCAACTGTAATATGGAAATAATAATTGCATCTACCTCATAGGGTTGTAAAGAGGATCAAATTAGATAATATTTGTAATTTACTTATCATAGTGCCTGACATAGTGCTTAAGAAATGCTTGCTTCATCCTTTATATGTTCAATGTTCATGACTAGGCCATGCCAATGTAATAAAAGTGATGATTTTTATCTGTTAACTACATTTTTTTTTGTTTTTGCTTTTTTTTTTTGGAGGGCAGTTGGGGTTAAGTGACTTGCCCAAGGTCACATGGCTAGCTTTTTTGTGTTGAGTGTCTGAGGCCGGATTTGAACTCAGGTACTCCTGACTCCAAGGCTGGTGCTCTACTCACTGCGCCACCTAGCCACCCCCTGTTAACTACATTTTTAATGCTATGTCAATCAAATTACCAAAGGGTTACTTATTGAACTTGATAAAAATAACAATAAAATTCATTTGGAAACACAAAAGCCCTAGATATAGAATATCAAGGAAAATGATTTTTAAAAATCAAGATGAAGAATAGCACTTTCAGATCTCAAACTATGTGATAAAGCAGCAATTATCAACTTCACCTGATATTGGTTAAAAAATAGAACAACAGATCAATAGAACAGACTTCACAAGGGAGAATCAGAAACATTACAATTCAGTAGCTAGCGTTTGATAAAATGTAAAACAAATTCTCTAGCATAAAATTCTTTATCTGATAACTTCTGGGAAAACTGGAAATCAGTCTGGAAGAAATTAGGCTTAGACCAAGACTTTTCAATATATTTCACAATTCATTCTAATGAATGAATACATGACCTTATTATTAAAGATCATACAATGGAAAAATTAGAGAACCGGATCCTATGCCTCTCACAGGTACTAACAGAAGACATGTTCTCAACCACAAAAGACGTCAAAGCAATTATCCAATAAAATAGGTAACTTTGATTACCAATAATAATGACTGCTAACATTAACATAGTGCTTACTAATGTGCCAAGAGCTGGGCTGATTTATAATCATCTCATTGGATTCTCACATTAACCTAGGCAGGGAGTGTAATGGTAATTAATTTGTCTGATCAGATGTTAAGTAGATCCTAGTAACCTAGTGTTAAGTATAGAGCTCTGTCCATTGGTGAAAAGGTGTGAATTCTCAGAACTCTGTCCATTGGTGAAAAGGTGTGAATTCCCCTGTGACTTGGAAGAATGCTATTGGCTGAGACACTCCCCT
>CM053601.1:19615453-19631724 GCA_028646575.1 Pseudocheirus occidentalis
TTTGTTAAGTGATTGGTTGGATCTCTGATTTGATTGATTGAATCTTTAAGTGTTAAGCTGGTTTCTCCCTTAGGGAAACAGCTGATTCTTCTTTTGTTCCTTGTTCTAAATATTGTGTCTTTCTGAAATAAGATATAATACAGAGACTTTCCTTGTTCTGAAGATTGTATATAATATTGTGAACTGTTGAAACTGTGAACATTGTACTGAATAAAGATTTGTAATGGAATAAACAGTGTTCACTAATATTGTGTAATCCGAATCTTAAAAGCTCTTCACAGTAGCATTCTCTCAGGAATCTACTGCTGATTGGCTTTACAAGGAGGTGCTATTATTACACTCATTTTACAGATAGGGAAACTGAGGCAAACAGAGGCTGAGTGACTTGACCAGGATCACACAGCTGGTAAATGTCTGAGGTCAGATTTGAACTCATGTCTTCCCAACCCCAGGCCCAGTGCATCTATCTGTCCTGATAAACATTAGTGTTTTATAATTAGAGTCATTTGTTGCTTCTCCTCTGCCTCTTGTTCACCAAGCCCAGACTCTGATTTTTAGGTTCTGAAGGTGCTTTCTTTCTCTTGCTTTGCCATTTGACCCCTCCTTTATGAAATATTCTCTGAAACTGATGTTTGTTTGGGGGGAGGGGCAACAATTCCCTCAAGCAACAGGCCCTCCCCCTTACACTTTGCATTTATGTTCAGCATTCCTTTGTATGGTTCAAATAAGGGCAAGGATCACATGGTGGCTGCCTCCTCCTTTTTCTCCATTTTGGAATGTGTGTCTTCTCATGGCACCACTATCATGTGTACAAGAGTGGGCCGGAAACCACCCCCACTTCCTTTGCCCCTGATTCCCATGTAACAGGGCTTTGGCCCTTGCCCTTGCGGAAGCTCCAGGAAGCGGTAGTTTATTATGTGTTGTAGCTGTTGTTGTTGTGGTTGGAGTCACTTCCTACTCTGCGTGACTTTATCTGTAGTTTTCTTGGCAAAGACACTGGAGTGGTTTGCCATTTCCACCTCCAATATGTCTCCATTTTACAAATGAAGAACTGAGACAAATAGGAATTAAGTGACTTGACTAGAGTCACACAACTGATAAGTATCTGAAGCTGAATTTGAACTCAGGTCTTCTTGATTCCAGACCCAGCCCTCTATCCACAGTGTGACCTAGTTGCCCATTATTTAGTATACATTGTATATATGTATGGTTATATTACATAATAACATAGTATATAATATAGAAGTATATTGTATAGCCAGCTTGGTGACGCAGAGGCTGGAATACAAGACCTGGACGCAGAAGGTCCTGAGTTCAAATCTGGCATCAGACCTACTATCTGTGTGACCCTGGAAGAGTCACCTAACTTCTGTCTGCCTCAGTTTCTTCACTGGTAAAATGAGAATAATGATAGCGCTGACCTCCCAGGGTTGTTGTGAGGATTGAATGAGGTAATACTTGTAAAGTACTTCACAAACTTCAAAACTCCATAGAAAAACTAGCCATGTGACCTTGGGTAAGTCACTTAACCCCAACTGCCCTACCTTATCCCCTCCAAAATAAAAGCAAAAAAAAAAACCTCATAGAAATGATAGCTATAATAGTAAAAAAAAAATAGAAAAGCATGGGTTTCTTTCCACATATGTAGCATTAATAACAACAAAAAAGAAATATACAAATTCTGGTGCTGTATAAAGGGGCAAAGAGTTCCTTCAAGAAGGTCATTCTAAACTTGGGTTTTCTCCACCTCCCCCTACAAAGAATCATTTCTACTATGCTGTAATGAAGAGTGCAAGATTAGGTGCTAGGAGGTGTGAAGGTGGGAGACGAGACCAGTATCTGCCTCCAGCTCACACCAGCCCAGCTCCACCAGGCTCTGATTTCTCTTTTCAGGTTCCCAAAACGTTTTATCCAGTGTGCCTTCTCTTCATTTAACAAGAAAGCTGGGGGAAACAAATACATCCAGGTCGGAGGAAGAAGAAAGAGGTCGATTATAAGACATGAAACCAATACCCCATGTCAAATGAAACTAAGCAGCCTGGTTTCTGGTAATAGCTGGGTTCTGCACCTGACTTTTCCTTGTGAGCAGCTTCAGTTTGTTTTGATGGAGTTACTGAGAGGGCACAGATTTGGTCTGCACGTTTGAGGAAAGTTTTTGAAAATTTTGAGATTAACGCTTCATTCCAGACTCGTAAAAAAAGGTCTTGTGAATAACTCTGTTGAGCCACCTCCAAAAAAATTTCTACTAATTTTTGGAGCATCATGTCCTCATTTCCTGATGTGAGTTTTCCTGATCCAGGGGAGGCCAGGCCATGCAGATGTATGGCAACAGATGGGGGAAACTTTAGTGGGATCTTGAATTCGATTAAGACACTAACCTTCAGGACCAATGTCATCTTTTCAACCTTATTGCTTGATCTTTTTACAAAAAAGAGGAACAGGTATGTGACTTATTTTATTTGGCTTTGTTCTTTTAGATAACATTGTGGATGGTTTCTGGAAAGGGCTACGTTCAAGATTGCTAGTGATAACATATGTGCTGAGTTCATATTTTCCAAGTGTTCTTTCAACTTGCTGTAGTGGGAATATAAGCCAACCTTCTTTCTTCCACAAACACTTCAAAAACTCATTTCAGTTTGGAGCCTCTTAGAAGGTAAGAAAGGTGGAATATGGAAAATGTATCTTGGTGACAGTCCTCAGGCCAGAGTAAAAGTAATTGTCTAATCACAATTTACCCAAGGGCAAGTCTAGAGGAATAGGTTCCAAGTGTTTTAGTTAAAGGGATAAGGTCCAGACTTGTGTTCTCACTGGTATAGGGAATTCCCAGATAAGAAAACTGTTTCTCTTAAGCAGATTGGCACCTCTTCTGTAACACATAGTCCTAAAGAGTTGCCTAGAGCGTAGAGAGATTAATTTACTTGCCTAGGGCCAGGCAGATGATATCATAGACTTCATAGACATAGATACTGAAAGACTCAAACCTGGGTCTTTCTGGCTTTGAAGCCAGCTCTCTTTCCACCACACTATATTGCTTCTCAAATCCAAGAGATTTATCCATTTAATTCTTTGTCTTTTTACTTTCCCTGTGATGCTATTTTCTTTCTAAACCATTTTTCACTGAGTAAGAGATGACTTAGTGTTTCACCTAACATTGATGCAGTTCCCCAAATCCACCATTCGCACACCACACCTGCCATGGTACCACAGTAATAATAATTATTTATTATTCTCCTTATTGTTAAATAAAATTAAATAATCTAGATTAATGAAATAAATATAATAAAATCAAACTAAATGTTTAAATTCTTAATTCAATTAGAATAAGCAGCTTTTATACAGCACTTTAAGGTATACAAAATGATTTACAAATATTGTTTTGTCCTCACCACAACCATAGGACATAATTGCTATTATCTCCATTTCACAGTTGATGGCATTGAGACAAAGAAATGTTAAGTCACTTACCCAGAGTCACACAGCTAGAAAGGGAGGGAGGCTGGATTTGAACTCAGGTCTTCCTGACTCTAGGTCCTAAGCTCAACATGTCATATTCATACTAAAGGGTCTTCCATAAAATTTCAGCTGAAGATCTTCCCCTGACAACTCTTTCCCTTGTCCTTTGAACTGAGACCTTTCTAAGTCTGCATAGCAAATGAGTAACCTAGTGTATACTTTCATGGAAATAGATTATGATGTCAGACTTAGGTCAGCATTTAATTGAAATTAATAAACATGTTTTGTGATGATTTCTTAGATGCCACTGGTGCCCCCTTTCTCTATAAATGCATGAAAGATCTCACCAGAAAGTCTATAGTAATTTCTTGTTTTCAGTTATTCCTAGGATTCAGATGAAAGCAAAGGGTGTCTGGGTGTTGAGGTTATCCATAATTCCAAACAGGATTGGAAAACTATCCAACCAAGGATTTGGAAAACATATACCACGGTCTTCTTACAGCCAGGCTGCCCTGTGGGACACAGCAATAAAACCTCCTGCTTGAAATAGAGCTGTGGTGTCTACAACCTTGGGAACACCCAGATACGTAGTAATGGAAAAAAAATGTATTCTGGATCATTTTACTTTATCTGAATCTCTTACTGCCTTTATTCTCCTTCCCTACTAAGTACAGATAAAAGACAAGTGCCATCAGCCAAAGTCAAATAATAACATAGAGCCAGAGGGATGTTGCAGGCATCTAGGATTTTTGTTTTTTTATTTTTATTCATGAGAAAACTGAGGCTGAATATGTGACTTACCCCAAGTCACACAGGGAGTCAGTAGAAAAGCCAAGATTTGAACCTGTCTTCTGAAGCCAGATTCAGCACTGTCCCAGACACTTTGGTGGTACTCTATGCAGTATATTTATTTTAAAATACCTATAGAAACCTGGAGGTGTGTTTCTTTGCCTCAACTAAAAGTGGTACCCTTACCCTCAAGGAGTTAAAAGTCGAGACATCCTGAACAAGGAAAGAATGATGGGGGAAGGCTTTCCGGAACACATATCTGGGGGTATTGTTATGAAATAATGACTTAGACACTGGGCTTGAACGCAGATGACCACTGTCTGAAACAGTTCTTGTACCTGTGTAACTCAATCACTTACCTCAGCAGTCTATAAAATGAAAAAGTTGTACTAGAGAATTTCTTCCAATCCTAGATCCTGTAATCTAAGATCTCCTGATTTACAGGGAAGGGGCAGATGTGGAAAAGTGAGAGTGAAAAGGCAGTTGGAACAGCTGGGAAAGAATACTGAAGCATATGTGAGGGGAGGAAGCTGAGATGAGGAGTTATGGGGGCAAGATGAAGGGAGATGCTTCACTCCTCACTCAGCTCAGGGTCTCTGTTGATTCCTCCACAACTACAGTCCAGAAACTCAGTAGGTCATATTTAAAGGCAAACGAACACGGAATAGTTGACTATTAATTTATCTCAGCAAACAAACTACCAGTTACACCTACCCTTGAAGCCTCCATGTAAGCTTCATCAGTCAATGACAGGAGGAAACAGCAGCAGACAATCTCCTCCTCTTCTAGAGTGCCACAGTAACTTGCTGATGAAAAGGGAGGTGTGTTGGCTTCACATGGGACCTGTTAGCAGCTGGGACCTGTCTGCTCTTTGTCTTTTGTTTCTGCTTTTTCCCTAGACATCCTCTCTTCTGTCTCTGCTCCGAGAACCTTGGCTCCAGATGTAAAAGGTCAGGGAAAGGTCCCAGATGGTACGTGGGAAATAACTCTTAGTTTGAGTGCCTTCTTTAAAGGCTCCATTTCAGATGCCTTCCATACTTCATGAGCCTGGGCTCAGGTTTATTTGGTGGCCAGCTTACTCTCATTATTAATATGTGCATCTCTGTGAGCAGTGAGTAACAGGCTTAGGGTCTTGGCGACCATCTGCTTTTCTCTCCTCTTCCACTGATCTATGAAAAGAAATGTGAAGATCTTTGCCATCTGTTGGCAGCTTTCATGCCATTTAAATCTCTGAACCCATCTCAGTAATTCTGTAGAGTGCTTCCCTCTAGTGCCTAAAGCAAGGATAGATTCTTCATAAGCAAGTACTTCACAAAGTCTAAAAGGATCAATAGACTTTTTTCATTATTCATCACTTGAGGAGGGGGAATAAGAACTATGATTTCATTGGTATAGGGAGTCCTGATGAAGGAAACTTCCCCTATCAATTTAGAATAGCACCATGGTCCTAGAAAGTACTGATAAGAGCCACATCCAGGATGCGTCAGAACTTAATTCAGTTCTTCCTAAATCTGAAATCAGCTCTCTATGTAGTACACCATGGGTCCCTCTTCTTCAACATTTATTAAATGTTAATAACAAAGAAGATATCATAGCTCTTAACTGATAGCATCTAAAGTACAGCCCGAGTTTGAACAATCCTCTCCCCTTAGGGAAAATACCATAGACACTTGGATGTCTGGTAAGGGTCTGGGAGTAGGCGCGTGTGCCTTAACAGAGTTCCTCAAGTTTTTAGTGCTTCTGATCTTGAAGGAGTTTCTTTTTAGAAGAAGCCATAAAGAGAGATGGAGGAGAAGGAGGAAGTGAGACCATGTCTGGTTCTATGTATCTCTTGACAAGCAGAGTAAGAAGCTTGGGTTGGACGTGCAGCCCTCCTGCACTGAAGCCAATGGAAGCCAAGTGCTAAATGGATCAAAGCTAGAGCCAAGAGCAGATGTGTCCATGTAAAGTGGGACCAGGCAAGGGAGCATAGAGCAGAGCTAACTGAAATAGCATACATGTGGATGGATTCCAGAGCAAAATGAAGTTACTTCTCATTCTTCCCTGGACCGTTCTCCAGAGAAAATCCTTGTTCCTTTTTACCTACCCAACTGTGCTTCTAGGTTGAGGGAAATGGGGTAAAAGGTGTGAAGGAAATAAAGAACTCTACCCTCAGCTGTATCTCATACTGTAGACTGATATACCTTGTGGTAGTATCTCTCCGCATTCCTGTTATCTGGTGTTTGCCATCACTTTACATTTGTATCAATAAATAAATCCACATTTTGGGATAGAGAAGAGCCCAAATAGAGTTTTTTTTTTACTCAGTTCAGACCAGGGCCAGCATAAGCTGATTTAAAAAGATATTCCACATTTTTAGTCATTCTAACCAACCTTTGAACACCGAGAGGTATTTGGAATGGATGTATAAGTAGACAGGTATAGGGACTAGAGTGGTTTCATGGAAGTGCACCCTTCGATGATACTGTCTACAGCTAGTCCTAACTGACATCAACTGGTCCCTACTCTACATGAGGACCTCTCCCTGTGTTACATTTCATTTACCTTTGTCACCAAAACATTTTTCTCCACTTAGCCAAATACATGTTTATCATACAGTGTAAACAGAATAAGTAATAATGCTTTGTGTCTATGCAAGACTTGTTTAGAAACTGATCTGGGCACCAGAGGCCAAGACTTAGGAACAGGATGCTTTTGGTTTTAAATTGAAGTGTTCACCTCCATAATATAAGATATTGGATTGTTTTGCAGAGTGGGAAGGGAGAGATTGAAACTAACAAAAAGATTTTTATATTTTTTCCTCCAAAAATGACAATGGAAGCAGTAGATTACACCCATAATGTCACACGTAGCCATATGAAGATTTAGGAAATATAAATGACACCAAAGAAAATGGAAAATTGAAAGAAAAAAATGAAGAAAAGGAAGAACAAGACTAGACTAAGTATGCACAGAGCATATCTGTGATTAAGGTGATGCAACATTAAAAGTTTTGAGAGATTGACTCTCAAGATGTCTGAAAGAGAAGAGGTTACTGAGACTTGAGAAAGAATCTTGAACTTTATTATTCCAAAAATTCAGACAAGATGGCTGCCTGAATGGAAGCTCCCATATACCTAATCCAGCAAAATCTGAAGCTCACACCAGATTGTATGTGTAATAATGATCAAGGATGGTCAAGAAATCCACTGAGAAATTACAGTGACTTCTTCTATCCTAGAATTGCACAAAAATGAGCCAGATGTCCACAGGCAATAGCAAAGGGGACTAGTGCAAGTCAGCAAAGTGCTGACATGCAAGCCAGGAAACTCCAGCTAAGATATGGGCTAGAGAAACATTTAGCCTTCTAGACTCTATATCTGGTGGTAGCGAAAGTAAAACACTTTCTGTCTAAAGAAAAATGACTGGGTTTTCAGAAATCCCCAATGTGCTCTGAAGTCCACAGTTGTTAGAGAGCAGCAAAGACCAGTACAACATGGCAATTTTCGAACCAGGATAATATAGGCACTTAGGGGTTCTGAGGACCCTCGTACTCTATACTGAAATATCATACAGACCTCTGAAGATCCTCCAAGATCCAGGTGGAATGTACTCCAGGAGGAAGTAGTCCAAGGAGGTAGAGATCAACACAGAAATTCAGGAAACTCCAAGCAAGACCAAGCAGGGCTGACCAGCCCACTCAAAAGTACAACAGGAGCAGAGACTCCACCTGTAGTCCCAATTTAGAAACTAAGACTAGAGAGATGAGTAACCAAAGAAGATACCAAATAATATTTTAAAAAAAAGAGGTCCCTCCCACCCAAAAAGAGAAAGTAACTTCATAATTACAAATAGAGACCAAAAGGGGAAAGAAAAAAATGCATTTTCTATAAAGACTACATGAATATCAAAAGAAATAAAGAGACAAAAGAAATAAAATCATTGGAGGAAAATATTAAAAGGAGCATAAATAGCTTGGAAAACAAAGTGATGAAACTTTACCCAGATAATGGAATTCTGAAAACTAGAATAGATAAAATATATCATTGACTTCATGAGACAGTAAGAAATAGTAGAATAAAATCAAAAGACTGAAAAAAATGGAAGATTTTTTTGGCAAGCTATCTGGTATCAAAAACAACTAATTTGAGAAATAGTTCAGAGAGAGATAGTTTAAGAATCATTGGACTCTTTGAAAATCATCATTGTCTTTTTAAAAACTGACTTTTTTTCAAATCATAAATAAAAATTGCCCACCTCACACTGAAGGTAGAATTTCCAATCACCTCCTAAAAGAAACTTTAAAAAGAAAAGTCCCAGAAATGTCATAGCCAATAATACCATGTGAAAGAAAATATACTGCAAGTTTCCAAAATGATAGATTTAATTACCAAAGAATCATCATGAAAATCACCCACAACCTGGCAGCTTCAATTAATCAATCAACAAGATTAATTATTAAGCACTGAACTATGTTCAAGGCACCATGTTTAGTACTGAGGATAAAAAAAAAGGAAAAATCTTGTCCTTGTTCTGAAGGAGCTTACATTCTAACGGGGAAGACAATTTGCAAAATATTACACACACAAGATATATACAATGTGGGAGAGCTCTAAATGCCGTATTCCAAAGGGCAAAAGATCTCTTATGTTAATTATAATGAAGAATAACTTAACCATGCAAAGATTATAATACCACAAAGAGGAAACATACACCTTTAATAGAATAAAGGAGTTCTGGAAGTAGCTTCCTCTGCCTCTGTCACCCTGGAGCTTGGGGAGGGACTTGCTCCTCTGTCACCCATGCTGGACCTTCTAAATTACCTTGGGTGTTTGTGGACTGAGGAGTCTGGAAACCACCCCAGCTGCCAGCAAGTCAGAGGCCTGAGGCCTATTCCAGCTTTCTACACCATCTATGCCATCCCAACACATGCTCTGTTCCATGTCTGGCATGATAGACTTTTCCTGTTGACCTTCCAGGATGTCTTGGGCTGGAGATGTGTTTCATTCTGTCCTTTTGTGGATTCTGCTGCTCTAGAATTTGTTTAGTCATTTTTATAGGTGTTTGGAGAGGTCTGGGGAGAGCTCAAGCAGGTCCTTGCTTTCACTCCACCATCTTAGCTCCCTGAGCCCCGAATATTTTTTTAAAGCGAGCCATGTGAAGAAGATTCATATTTTCATACTGAATCTTCTTTTTGTGGCTACTGTGTGTACAGCAATACCTTCTTTTTCTTTCTCTCTTATTTTGTGTTGAAGTTCAGATTTTTTTTTTTTAGGAAATTCCCTCCACTTAAAAAAAGACCTAGCTTCAAATCCTGTCTCTAACACACACTAGTGGTATGACAGTGAGAAGTCCCTCAGCTTCCACTGCCCCCAGTTTCTCTCTAGGATTCTAAATTACAGAGGAGGTGCAGATTTGTATTGGTGGATGGGATTTACTCACCTGGAACTCCATATATTAATGAAATCACAACTCCAATACTCCCCAAAAAATTATTTTCAAGTTTTTCAGAATTTCTGTGGTACCAATATGGCATTTAGGATTGATCAAAAGAAGAGAAAATGGGGAGAGACCAACAATGTGGCATAAACAGAGGGTTGAACTATAAAATATAGGAGAAAGTGAAGACAAGGCACCATCAAAATACATTTTCTCCCCAAAAGGATTCTTAGAAGTCTTTCTACATCATTTCACACACATAATATGGATGCTATTTCCAAGGGACATGTGAATAGTTCTGCAAAAGAAGTACATTTCTGACCACATTAGGTTCAAGTTAGATTTATTCTCAAGCTGCTACTACCAATGAAACTTTCTCCCAAGATCCTTCCATATTTTTTTTCTTTTGCCTTTCCCAGGCAACAGTTACTCCACCTTTCCTTTTTAAATAAGAAAACTGAGACTTTGCCTCCCTAACCTAAGCTTCTCCCACTTCTTACCCTGCACCCATATAACCACCTCCTCCTCAACAACTTTACTTCATGATTGTTGAAATGTGGAAATGGATCCAAAATCATCACCTGTATCCACCTGGCCTTAAGTTAATTTTTTCCAGATTCCTTTGCTAACCCAAATGATTTTCTTTCTCTTTGTGGCTGAAGGTTCATACTATAGTATTTCAGCACCTAAGTGCAGTCCCATGACTACGGCAAATATTCAATACACACATTGAAAGGATAATGCTTGGCAAGGTCAACACAATGAATTTTCTAACTCCTTGACAAATAAACTTGACAAAGGCTGCCAGGTTCTTTCATTCTATAGTAAAAGTGAAATAATACAACGAATACAAAGGAGTTATATAAATTCTTGGTTATCTACAAATTAATTCTGTCAACTCTAGTTTTAAAGAAGTAAACCTTTGGCTTGAACTTGGGTGAATTTTTATATAATGATACAGAGGTATCTGTTATAAAGGGATTAATTATAATAGTAGCAAGTGGGACCTGTACAATTAAGAGACCAAATTTCCAGAAAAGCACAAATTTAAACAAAGGCAGGTTTTTTTGGTTTTGTTTGTTTTTACTATTGTATCAAAACTCTTTTCCACATAAATATAAAGCTGTTGTTGAATTAACATCATCCAAATCTGCTGGATTGCTGCCTAAAACCACACAGCTAGAAAAAGTCATTCCAGAGCTGTTTCCCTGTAGATGTGTCCCTTATATCCAATGATGTGGTAGCAACAAGTAGCCAGGAGTATTCTGTAGCTCACTCATACCAACCTTCAAGGCCTGTATTACAACAAAAGCAACATTGTATATACAGTGATCAATTATGAATGACTCAGCTATTCTAATCTGTACAATAATCCAAACAATTCCAAAGAACTTAAAGATGAAAAAATACTATCCAGCTCTAGAGAGAGAACTGATGAACTCTGAGTGCAGATTGAAGTTTCCTTTTTTCCTTGTGTTTTTCTTGCTTTTTCTTTTTTTTTTTTTTTTTTGGTAGCATGGCTAATATAGAAATTTGTTTTGCATGATTTCACTTGTTTAATTGATATCACATTTCTTACCTTCTCAATGGGCGAGAGGAGGGTAGGAGGAAGAGAATCCAGAATTCAGTTGTTTTTTAAAATGAATGTTTAAAATAAATAAATTTGATTGTAAAAGGAAGCAGAGGTTAAACAATACTTGTGATGTTTTGTGGTTTGATGGGGGAAATGTCACTCAAATTGATCTTTGAAAGAAGCTAGGCATTCTAGGAGGCAGAGATGTGGCATGCTCAGCTTTTCTTAGCTCTCCCCTCTGTCAAATGACTTAATAAACTTCATTCTAAAGCTTTTTCAGCTTTGGATTTTCTTCGTGAACAACACTGTCTATACCCAGATCACCCTTTCTCCTCATCTCTGCCTCTTGGAATCCCTGGTTTCCTTCAAAACTTAATTTGAGTGACACTTCCCACATGAAGCCTTTCCTGATTTTCCCAGCTGCTAGTGGCCTTCCTCCCAAATAATTACATATTATTTTGTATATATGTTGTATGTCTTTAGAAGTACATGTTATATAGAATATTAGCTATTTGCAAGAAAGGACTATGTATCCTCAGAGCCAGTGGTAAAGGCAATTGTTGATAATGATATTTGATTGTTAAATATCACTGATATTTATGAAATGATATTTAACCAATTAGTTAACTAATGGGGAAGAGAGAAGGGAAGGGAATAATCATTATATGGCACTACTATGCACCAGGTACTTTACAAATGTTTTCTCAATTTTTACGACTCTACACAGTAGGGGCTGTTATTATCCCCAATTTTATGGTTGAGGAAACTGAGGCAAAGAAAGATTAACTGACTTGTCCAGAGTCACATAGTTATCAATTTATCATATATATATAATATATCATATATTGTATCATATATATCATATGTATCATATATATCCTATCATGTGTCATATATCATATCATATGTATCATATCATATCATGTGTATCATATACATAATATCATGTATATCATGTATATCATATGTATCATATATCATATCATATGTATTGTATATAACATATCATGTGTATCATATATCATATCACATGTATCATATAGCATATGTATCCTATATATCATATCATATTAATCATATGACATATCATATTATCATATCAGTTTGTCAAATTGATGGTTGATTGTTTAAAATGCTTGTTGATTAACTGGTTAGTTGGTCTTTATGCACTAAAATTTGGAGATCTCTTGATTTCTGGAAACCAAAGAAACAGAAAATGCATTTGCACAGAAATCTTCGGGGAAGCTTGTTAGGTTCCCTCTGAAACTATGTTGGGTAACTTTGAGTTTGTGATTTTAATTTTAAGGCTAAGGGAAGATTCCTTTGAGGAAAGTGGTGATGAACTTCAAATGAGTGTCCACTATTTGCCGCCATTTTGCAGGAGATAGAGAATGTAACATTTTGCATGTCTTTCTTCCCCTTTCTCTGTTTCCTCCTCTGTTGGGTCTTTAAAATTGTTCCCTCTTCATCTTTGTAGGAAGTTAGAGAAAAAGAATTTAAGGACATAAAGGGACATTATGTTAAGTGACAAAAAAGGTCTGAAAAGGAGTTTAAGAGAAACAACTGACACATTCTTGGCAACTTACATTCATTTTGGCTTGAATGAAATCAAAAGGCTCTTACTGCATAATCATCTTATTTTTTAGCTATGTGGCATCCTACACCTCAGGTCACAAAGACTCCTTCCTGAGCTTAAATGCAGCCTCAGACACTTACTACCATGTGACCCTGGGCAAGTCACTTAACTCTGTCTCAGTTAACTCATCTGTAAAATGAACTGGAAAAGGAAACAGCAAATCATGCCAGTATCTCTGCCAAGAAAACCCCAAATGGGTTTGTAAAAAAAAAAATCAGACATTATTGAAAAACAATTAAGCAACAACTATTCTTAGCTGACTGAGACATCAATTGACTAACACTCTGAACCCATGAGCAGAGCCAACCAAACCTTATGTAACTGACTCCTTCCAAACAGCTTTTGTGTTTTGTATAAACAGCTTCACAAGAGGAAGAACCTGCATTTCCCAGTTCCTGGAGGTAAACTAATGGGGAGGAGAGAAGAGAAGGAAATAAATCATTATATAGCACTACCATGCACCAGGTACTGCACAGATATTTTCTCATTTGATCCTTATAACAATTTTGCAGAGAGGGGCTGTTGTTATCCCCATTTTATGGTTGGGGAAACTGAAGCAAAGAAAGGTTAAATGGCATGCTGTGAGTCACATAACTAGTAAGTGTCTAAAGCTGGATTTGAACTCCTAACTCCAGGCCCTCCAGTTGCCTCTTCCTAATGTGGACTTAAGGAATCAAATCTTTCAGCTCTATCCATGATCTTACTCAAAGGCCTCACACCTCAGGTTGATGGGTTGAAGACTCTTTCTTCACAAGGCTCGACTAAAGGAGTGAGTAGATCAGTTTCTGCTACCTTCAACTTTTCTATCTTTGTGTCTTCCGCATTATTGGTGGTGGTTGATGTACCACCTTCCTGGTTGCCTAACCCAAAGTTCCAATGACAAGAAATAAATTAAACTGTCACTGATCCTTAATGCCTCAAATTCTTGAACAGGCACTGAAATGATTAAAACATCACCTCCTTTCTTCTCAGTTAATTATTGTTCTGAATGACTTAGTTTGAGCAAAGTCTAGGCTTATGGAACAAGAAGAAAGACTGATGATGAATAAAACTTGTCTTTCAGTCATATTCAACTTGGCTGTATGTTTTCTAGCCAAGAGGAGCTGTTTTCACTCTGATTTGCTTAGCCTATTAAATCTTGAAGGAATACACTGCAAGAATACAGTCTACCCTATCCCTGCCTAATATTGGGGACCCACCTCATCCTCAACCACTTGATTTGGGGTATCCTTCTTTGATTGGCTGCCTTCATCTTTAAAAATCATCTGTACTCTTTTCCTACAACTCCCACCTGCTGTGTCCAGTGTGGAACTGAACCAGGTAGAGGGGTAGGCTTCACCTCCTTAATTTTCTACTACCTGGTTCAAGAAATGAGTCTGGGGGTATTTGTTTCTGTTCTGTGGTGTTTGTCCTCAATGTTTCAGGTGCCTTAGGTGTTTCCTGTAGACCCAGGAGCTTGAGCCATGATGATCTTGGAGCAAAAATTGAAGGCGAGATGGTGCATCCTGCTTGGAAACCCCTGAGAAATCAGGGTGCTGAGAATTCAAGCCCAAGGCAGGTTTGGACTTGGAACTGGGGCTGTGTTCTATACGGACTGAGCTAATCCCCTTTTCCTCCCCAGAGACTGAGTTGGTGCAGGGTAGGAGGAGAATTAAACCTCCCACATGTTGGGGGACTAAGTGTGTACATTTGTGATTATATTTCCTGAAGTAAATATTCCTTTGGAAAAACTACAGTTTCAAAATAACTTTAAAAAAATACAACGTGGTTTTCTGAAGTCTTTAGAAGGTCTTTGGAAGAATAGTGTGATTGATGCAAATTTTTTGAGGACAACCAGGGTTTCATTTTTGCCTTTGTCTCCCCAAAGGCACATAGTAGGAGCTTAATTAATGCTGTTGAGTGACTGATCATTAGGTAGCATAGGCAGAATTAATTCAAAGCAATAGCATTCCATTAAGTTATTGGTCATTTGAGACTTAACTATTTAAAAGTGAAAGTGGAGAATGGTGAGATATAGCTAAGCGGATCCAAAGCAAATCTGACTAACTTCAGAACAGTTCTGACATGTAGATTGCTTCATCCCTGTGTCAGTACAACCTCCTCTATTGTGACAGAAACTTCAAATAAAGATCTGTCCAGAATTACTGAGATGCCCAAAACTTAGCAACAAAAGCTCAAACAAAACCACAACCCCATCCAATAGGAATTCTGGAAAAAACTGGCAAGTTATCTTGTTCTTTTGTTCATGAAGTTTCCATAAGAGCAGGGAAATGAACCACTTTTCAGCTCCCTTTATTCTCCATGGCCCTCCATGGAATAGTAATGAGAAGGGGCCCAGACACATTTCTTCACAACTTTCTTAACTTTGGGGTCCACACAAGAAGGAGACATGAACTCCCTCTGCCCTCATTTGTTCTTTTTCTTTATTTTAAATATTAGTTTTACACCTGTAAATCACTAATATAGGCTTTGTGATCCACTTTAACTGATTGTATAATAATTGTTTATTATTTAGTCTAAGAAACATCGTACTACAATTAGTATTAACCATGTCTTCTTTCCTTGTACCTTCTTATCAATAGAGGCTTTCACTTCTTTTCTTTCTACATTTACTTTTTTTTTTACTATAATCTTTACAATGTCCAACAGATGCATGAATTCAAATACACAAACCACTGAAAGGAAGAATGTATGTGAAACTAGAATCTTCTGTTGTATTTTCTTTTAAAATGTATTTTAAATTTAATAAGGTACTAACAAAATTGCCCTATTTTGTTCCCTTCTGAACTTTTCTCTTCCGAATTTTTTCTTAATACTCCTTTTTTCTTTAAAAAAAAATCTCTGCCATTTCATTCAGCTCCAGTAGAGTCCTACCTTGCAATGCTTCAGATAGATAGATAGGTAGATAGATAGATAGATAGATAGATTGATTGATTGATTGATAGACAGATGTATACACACATATGTGTGTGTGTATATATACATATTTAGATGGAGAGAGAGAGAGATCATAAAGCTTTTACTTTCAAAGAAAAGGAAAGTTAAAGGAAAACTTATATAAGTAGCTATAAGAAAAGTGAGTGAAAGGATTATCTTCCCCATTAGAATTCTGAAGAAATCAAAGAGTTAGCAACAGTGAAACTATTACACCTGGGGCTGATATAGTTTGGGGAACAAGGAAGGAATACTCTTGCCTGCAGCAATAGCAGCCCCAACAGGCACAATGGTAGCTGAAGCACCAGCAGCAACAGCCTTAGCAGGAGCAAGAGCAACAGTAGGAAGTTAGTAGCAGCAGCAGAAACAATAGTAGCAGTAGGAGCAGGAGGCAGTAGTAGAAGTAGCAGCAGCAACAGTAGCAGGCATGAATAGTAGCAATAGCAACAGTAGCAACAGAAGTAGCAA
>CM053601.1:19632224-19664423 GCA_028646575.1 Pseudocheirus occidentalis
GATAGGAATAGAGATGGGGAACAGTGAGGGGGATGGAACCCAGATGGGGAAGGGGATAGTGGAAACAGATGGGGATGGGGAACGGGAATGGGGAAGAGGAAGAGGAGGAAGGTGAAGGAGTGCAGGCGCGCTTCCAGGCGGAGGGTGAGACCGGAGGGTCCCCGCAGGCCCGGAGCGAGAGCGAGGCTCGGGCGCGGCGGGGGGCTCCCGGCGGGGGGCGGCAGGTGCCGGGAGGGGCCGGCGCTCGTGCTGCAGCAGGAGCCTGTGGCCGCGGCTCGGGAGGAGCCGGGCCGGAGCAGGAGGAGCGGGAGGAGCCGGAGGAGGGGAGAAGGGGCGGCGTGGAGGAGGGGCGGGCGGGCTGCGGGAGGAGCCGGGCCGGAGGAGCCGCCGCCACCGCCACCGCCACCGCCGCCGCCGCAGGAGGAGGAGGAGGAGGAGGAGGAGGAGGATCCCGAGCCAGCCTGCGGGAGGAGGAGGAGGAGGAGGAGGAGGAGGAGAATTAAAGATGGCCACCGGCCGCTGCAGGAGACGGCTCCCAGCCGTCAGCCTCGGGGACTGTCCGTCGGGCCGCGCTCGGCCTTGATGGAGACGAGGCGCCGCGCGGGCAGCGCCGAGGCGGAGGCGGCGGCCGCAGGCAGCGGGAGCCGGGCCCGAGGAGCCCGAGGCGGCGGCGGCTGGAGGCGAGGTGGTGGCCGCGGAGCAGGCGGCGGCATCGGCGGCATCGGCGGCGGCGCCTGAGCGGCTCCCGCCCGGCCCGGCCCGGCCCGCGGGGCCCGCGGACCCCCGAGCCTCGCCCGCCCGCGCTCGCGGTGAGTGTCGGCCGCAGCTGCCCGGGAGCGGCCTCGGCCCGGCGTGGCCGCCCGGGGCCGGGTGGGGCTTCCTCCGGGGCCGGCGGGAGGGCGCGGGGAGGCCGGGCCGGCGGCCTGGGGGGGGGGGGGTCGGGGCCCGGGCCGGGCGGGGGGCGGGCTCCCGAGGGCTCCCCTGCGGGCCGCCCGGCACAATGGGCGCCCGCCCCCCGGGGGCCGAGGCCGGAGCTTTAAAGGAGCTGGCGTCCTGTGCCCAGCGCGGGGACGCCGAGGAGCGGCCCCGTAAACAAGCCCCTCGGAGCGGCTTCACGCTCCCGTCGCGGCCGGCCGAGCCCGGCTCAGCCCTTTGGGGAGGGGGTGAGGTCGCACGCCTTGTTTTTCCTTATGTAAGGTTAATAGCACATTTCCAGGTCGGCATTGCATCACAAACACAGAACTACTGGCTTTTGCGCCCAGACCAGATGCACACAATTCGACTTCAAAAGCTCATCTCAGATGTGTGTGCTCAGATTTACTACTAAAATTCTTTCTCCCTGAAAAAGAAACTACGATTTAAGGTCCTGGTTTTTATAGATATGAAAAATACTCCTTAGATTAATTTATCCATTAGAATATTAACATTTCCTACTTTTTGTGTGTGCCATATATAGCGTGGCATAAGGTTACTCTGAGGGCTAGGTACAGATTTGACCTCTCTGTTAGCCAATCACTGGCCTTGATGGATATTTTTATTTTTGTATCATAGTTGTCTTTGAATAAATGGCATACCGAGTTCTTTTGGTAACATTCTATCTCTAGCTCTATGACAATGTAGATTTCTTTTGCCGGTAATGCTATTTCTCCCAGTTGAAATTGAGGCCAGGTATGAGATGTTGTTCTAACTTTAACATTTTTTCAAAAGTAAGTCTTGAGAAAACATGATATTCAGGCTTCTGAGAAATGGATTGCCAAGATCAGTGAAAGGAAGACTAATGAATTCCTTCTGGTAGAAGTAATTAGAAGGCTTTCTTTCTCTTAGTGCCTTCCCTTTGAGATTATCTCCAGTTTATGCTGCATTTATCCTGCTTGTACATAGGTTGTTTACATGTTTTCTTGCCCATTAAACTGTGAGCTCCTTGAGAACAGGGATTGTTTTCCCCTTTCTTTGTATTTCCAGTGCTTATCACAGTGCCTGGCACATGTAAATATGTGTTGACTTGATTAATCAAAAGGGAGGAAAATTAGGGGCTCATTAAATGAGGTGTTTACTCTTTTGTTTTGGGTTATCTTAGAGTATACATGACCAATGATCAGTTTTTTATTTTATCTTTGAACCTGTTTAAGAGAAAGGATTAATGTTATTGGGATAGTTTGGGATTGAGAACCTTCTTGATATTAGATAATTTATGGTTATCACTTCTAAATGTACATATTGCAATTAAAAAAATAACATTTGAAATAATAAAACCAGTGATTGTGGATTTTAATCAGTCTTAACAATAATTCATTCCTATTGCCTTAGAACTTTTTTAAAAAAGGTTTCTTAGGTTGTCTGTTCTAGCTTGCCACCCAATGCAGGAATTCCTATAACATTCCTGATTGATAATCATCCAGGTTGTGATTTGAACACTTTGGTGAAAGGCAGTTTACTACTTAAGAAAACTGACCTTTCATTTTTGGACAGCTTTAATTATTAGAAATCTTATCCTCATGTGGAACTGTATCTTTTTGACTGATAGAATTGGTTTTAGTTCTATTTTTATCTATGTTGAAATTTGCCTCTATCAAGCAAAACTTTTAAATACAAAGATAATGTTGCTAAGATGGATTATTTCTTCATTTAATTAGAAGGTCCTAATTGCATCAATCAGGATCATTCTTGATTAGAGTTTCTCTAGAGTCTGGCTTCCGCTCTGTTCCCTGAGTCAATCAACTCAGATTTTTTTTATTGTTCTCTTGTTCTGGGCTCAGAGGATGTGGGAGTTCTTCAAGCCCATCTCCTTGTTTCCTTGGTTTCATCACCTTTGAAAACTTGCCCCTTCCATCACTGCTTCTTTAACTCTAATTTGAAACCACTTTTTGGTTTCCAATTCCTTCTTTGTAGCATACAAACATGTCCCTATCTTCCCCAGCCTTAAAAGACCTCACTGTACCTTATCATCCCCTCAAGTTGTCATACTGTATCCTTCCTTCCTTTCACAGCTAAACTTCTAGAAAAACGAAAGCTGTTTCTACTGATCACCTCCAGTTTCTCACCTCAAATTTACTCAATTTCTTCTGTCTGGCTTTCATCCTCACTGCTTGACTCTTTCCAATAAATGCTTGTTGACTTTCCAAGATATCACCATTGATCTTTTAAAGACAGTGGCCTTTTCTGAGTTCTCATCCTTCTTGACAACTCTTGAAGCATTTCCCATTATTGCCTACTATTCTGCTCCTGAATGCTCCTCTCCTTTCTGGGATTTTGTGTCATTGTTCTTGCTGATTTTTCCCCTACCTGTCTGATCAGTGCTTTTCAGGATTACCATAAACAGGAGAAAATATTGGCCAGCTCCTTGAGATTAGGGATTATTCTTTGCCTTTCTTTGGATCTTCAGGCCAGTTCCTGGCATAGTAGGCACTTAAAAGATGCTTATTGACTCCTCTTGTTGATCATCAGTTCCTATGATTTCAGCGATCATTTTGTTGCAGATGCTCTTACATTTGCATGCCCATCCTTCATCTCTTGTGATGATCCAGCTGCCTGCTTAACATCACAGCTCATTTCTCCTCTGTAGATTTATCCCTTCTTTATTTCCCTATTCTCTTAAGGGTGCTACCAGCCTATGAGCCATTACTCTTTACTCTTTACCCTCTCCCCTTTGCCCTCTGTATCCAATTGCTACAAAGTCCTATTGATTCAGGCGCCTCAACATTTCTCTGACCTGTCTTTGTCACTCACTATACAACTGCCCGAGTTTGGTATCTCATTAACCTGGACTATTGCAATAATTTCCTGGCTAGTACCTTTTAATCCAATCTTTTTCTCTTCAAACTGTCTTGCACACAGCTGCTAAATTGATATTCTTGTTGCACTGGTCAGAATTCTTCTGCTCAAGAAGCTTGAGTGGATCCCTATTGCCCCTTGGGCGACCCCGAATTCCTGTTAGGCTCAGCCATATTGTGAGACTTTGAATGCTACTATTTGCATACTCATTGCCTGGTACTCCCTCTCACACAATCTTCTATCTAGTCAGACTGGCTTAGTTATTGTTGTTGTTCCTCCTTCATTCTTAAAGAGGACCAGTGACATCATGGGGTGATGTCTTGTTTGGATTTAAGTGAGGCAGAGCTGCCCAAAGTCATCAGCCTTACTCTGCTCCAGGATCCAGTGGCAAGACATACGTCAAGATAACTGGCGATGGTTCAGGATGCAGTGGGTGATTTTAGTCTTTGGCTTAGTTAATGATGTTTGTAAAAGAGAAAGGGGGGAAGGAGGAAGGCCATCTTTTGACTTTTTTATAGGCATATATGAATACTTGCTCCAATCTCTGGGTCTTTACCCCTACTTCCCTTCAGATCTTAGCTAACCTCCTTCCAGGGGTCTTCCTGATGCTCCCTCTTACTTTGTATGTATCCTACTTTTCATATTTTTTGTATTCACTTATTTTATGGGTTTCATTTTCTCTTTGAGGGCAGGGACTCCCAGTTTTATATTTGTACCCTTAATAGCTAACATTAGTATTTAGTACATAGTAGGAGCTTGATAAAGGCTTGTGTAGTTGACTGGTCAGCATTCTAAATACATATCTTTGGATAAGCATTTCATCCACTATATACACCCCCATTCCTTTCCCCAAGGGCCTAACTACTGTATGGTCCTACAGCATTTAGCATAATTTAGCTCTATGATTTTGGAGAACTATTTAACCTTTCTGCCTCTATTTTCTTATCTGTAAATTGGGAATAATACTGAAAGTATTAGCTTGAGTTGTTAGAAGTTCAAATTGAAAAAATATGTGTAAAGTGCTTTGTAAACCTTAGAGCACACAAAAATGTTAATTGTTTTTTTCTATTAATATTTTCTCTCTCTCTTTTTTTTTAATCAATTTGTTTCCCAATTTGAGAGCTGTGGATATTCCTTTAATTTCTTGTAGTGTAAAATTAGCCTTGTCAGTAACATTATAAAAGGACTCACAACTCAGATTTGGCAGAAATAAATTCTCAGGGTTTGGGGAATTTAAAAATTGCTCATATAATCTAGGTAGAATCCAGAAAAATGTTTCATGAGAGAATATCTGAACTTGAACCTGGCTCCCAAGAGTCCTAACTGATACGAGTTTTGTGACATTGTGGAGGTCCTTTTACCCCCCTTATCTATAGATTTTTGGCTTTTGGATTAACGAGATCCCTTCCAACTCCCTTCCAACTCTTAGCGTTTTTGTCTTTGGCCTTCTATGGGATTTGGTTCTTTGCTACTTTGTTAAAAGAATCTTCTCCAGTTATCCAAGTGAGCTTTTAATAAGCTGCTGAATCAGAATTGACTACGTGGTAATCTAGGTACTAGGCAGCTCAGTATAAAAGATAGAAGACTGGCTTTGCACCCAGAAACACTGGGCTTCAGGTCCTGCCTCAGATACCACCTGTGTGACCATGGGCAGCTCTCTAGAACTATAGTTTGCAGACAAGTTGTGCATCTTCATTAGTGAAAGTATTTCTGCTTCTGAAGATTCCTGCAAGAATAAATTTAATAAGGATACATTACTCATTTCCCTCTGTCCCTTACCTCTTTTTTTCCCATTTATACCTTCTCCCACTCTCATTTTGTCCCACAAAATATCTTGATTCACTTGTAGAGAGATTGTAGGGTTTTGTTCATGGTGCTTTGATTGTGTTTTTTACCTTCACTTCTCCTATTTCTTTAAGTTCTCTTTTCTTTATCCCATGTGTGCTTTTTAAAAAAAAAAATCTATTTTATATTGATCCCTCTTTTGTTTTTACCCTGAAGGTCAGGGACTATCTGTCTCCCTGACTGTTTCTCTCATATAAGTAACCTCTAAAAATGAGGTAATTTATTTCATTACTTATTTTTCATTAGTAATCATACTTATTTATCTTTGTGTTTCTGGTATTTGGGGTGTTTGCAGGTTAAATTATATACTTGTCTTTTTTTTTTTCCTCTGTAGGAATGCCCTGGTGCATGTTTCTCTTTTGTCAAATGTGAACTTTTTCATTGATTATGATCTTGGGCATGCAAGGTCTGTCAAGCTTGTAGCTTAAATTTCTTTGCTTTTTAGAATATGCTATACCATTCCTTTCTGGTTTTTTTTTTTTAGTAAATATGGAATAATTTTGTGTAATGCTAATTTCCTTTTTTCACATTTGAAATCTTTATTCTGGCTGCTTATAAAATTTGTTGTTTGGCACTAGAATTGTTCACTTTAAGCACTGTATGTCTTGGAGTTTGAAGTGGAGTGCCTTTTTTCCCCACTGGAGGTGAATTCTAGATGCTTTTGATTAGTGCTTTACTTTCTGGATTCAGAAGTCCTGGGGAGTGTTATTGTGTTATTTCTTGCATTACAGTGTTTAGGCTTTTTAATGGGTTTTGTTCTCTTGAGAGATCTTTAATCCTTAAATTGTTTTTGTACATCTTATCCTGTCTTTAAGGTCACTGATTGTCTTATATAGAAATTATTTATTCTTTTGACATGTCTCCTTTTGTTTTCTCTTTTGCTAAACTCTCTTCCACTTCAGCATTTTTTTGTATTCCAGATTTCTTCATCTCTCCTGGAACTCTCCGTGGTAGATTCAATATACTGAATTTTAAAAAATTATTTACATAGAGCCATAAGTTTTTATAGATGTATTCTTAATTTTATGTTCTTTTTATTTTTCTTTTGAATTATTATGGAGTTTCTTGTTCTGTTTCCTCTTGGGATTTCATAGAATTCTGTATTTTATCAGGCAAGGATTCACTTTCCTAGGTGGTGTGATGTTAAGACTGCTTTGTAATCTCTTTGATGATTACCTGGCTTCCTAACTTCCATCTTGCTCCCAGGCTTGAAACCGTATTCTCCATTCCTTCCCTCAGTCTGCTCCCTTGCCCCATGTCTAGTCTGTGACTGGGGTCCATTTTACCTTTGTAACCGTAACCCTCCCCCTTCCCCCGGTAACCTGCTGGTCATCCGCCTCTCCCTAATCTCTCTCTGTCCAGTCCATTCTCTACCCAGCTGCCACAGGGATCTTCGCATGCAGGTTTGACCGCATCACCTCCTCAACCTGTGTTTGAGTGTACAGTGTCTTTCCAGGGAGTCTTAATCTAGGGGCCAGGCCAGAGAGAAGGCAGCAGGTTCCTCCCTGCTCCTCTCCTCACCTGACTGGGCAGGATCTCTGCCTGCTGCCTTTTGTGGCAGTATGAGGAGATTGCAGGGGGTCGAGTGTTTTGTAAAGAGGGGGTCTCGAATGGCTGCTACCTACAAGATCAGTTTGTGTAATCCTTCCAGGACTGTGGAGGCTGCTGGGAGAGGAGTGCTGAGTGAGCACTTTACTGAGGTTCTCTCTTTTCCTGTGGATTCAGCTAGAATTGCTATACATCTGGCACGAAACTCCTCATTGTGGGGAAGGGGGTAAGTTTGAGAGTGTGGATCGGGGAAAGTCAAGTCTGACATTTGGTTGGTCACATGACCTGGAACAAATAAATTATTAAGCTAAGAGCCTTGGCTGAATTTTTTTTCTAAACAATAATTATGTGCCGTGTTGTTTCAATATACATGGATTAAACCTTCTCATCAATTTTAACAGAACATTAGTTTGAGAAAAGTATCCTTCTATAGATTTAATTTTAAAATGGGAATACTCATAGTTCCAGTTCAAATACTTTATAATAATGTAAAGAGATATTGATGTGTGTTTTAACCATTTCCATGAGAGTGGTTAGTGGTGGTTTTAGTAATATGATCCTAAAATTGTAAAAGCTATGACTGTATCCTTTTTTTGGGTAGCTAAGACTGCGGTAGATCTAATTTCTTTTTTTTTTTTTTTGCTTTTTGGAGGGCAGTTGGGGCCAAGTGACTTGCCCAAGGTCACACGGCTAGTTTTTTGTGTGTAAGTGTCTGAGGCCGGATTTGAACTCAGGTACTCCTGACTCCAGGGCCAGTGCTCTATTCACTGCGCCACCTAGCCGCCCCAGTAGATCTAATTTCAAATCCATCCTCAGACACTAAAGAGCTGTGGGACCATGGAAAAGTCACTTACTGTTATCAGCCTCAATTTCCTCCCCTGTAAAATGGAGATTATAATAGCACATCTTTCCCAGGGTTGTTTAGAAGATCAAGTGAGAAAATAATTGTAACGTGCTTAGTACAGTGGCTGCCATTATGTAAATGTTAGCTCTGATTGTTAGCTATTACCTGTACCATCTCACTGTGACTTTTAATTGTGCACTGAATATGTTCAAGAGTTCTGTCAGAGAGGAGAGTTCAGACAGTGAGCTAAGCTTGCACTCTAGAGAATCTGGATTTGAATACCACTTCTGACAACTAGCAAGCTATGTGCCTGTGACCATGGGGAGGTTACTCTAAGATGAAGATAGTCATTACTGTATAACCCACGGTCCTCACAGAACTGCTGTGGGGAAAGCCTTTTGCAAACCTTCAAAGTGCTATAGAAATTTGAGTTGTTACTTGATTCCCAAATAGGGTCTCCACTTGCTTTAAAAGGTGATAGCAATCGTGTGCACAATGTGAGTCATAAATTTTAAAACTTTGAATGGTAATGTCTTTTGTAGTCAGCAAAAATCTAAAAGGGGAAATAGGACTGCCAACATATTTACTACGTCAGTACAGTCTGGCTTGGGTAGTTTGCTATGTCAGAATATCCGTTTAGCAGCTACAAAACCAGAGTACAGTAGAGCTTTTGGAAAACAATGATTTTTTTTCAAGTAGTCGAAAGAGTTTAAAGTTATTTTTTTTAAGTGGCATACTTTTCCTCTCTACCAATGTCTATACTTTTCAGTCTAGTTGGAAAGTTTTCATTTTGCAGTTACTTTCTAAATGTATACTTGCTTTACAAATACTTCTTGAAGCAGGAAATGTATAAAAGTTTCTTGCTTTCATGCTGTCCAGTTTTATCAGTGCAGTAATCCTTAATGACATTTAGAAGTACTAATTAAATTTTTTTCTCAGGAAACAAGTGAGCCAGTATATATTGGGCATGCAATAATTTTGAATATTTCAAAATATCAGTATTTGTGGTAGTGTATGGAATTGCCAAAAATGAGATTAATATTTATGACATTTTAGAATATAATCTCATTATTCACATATGAATAAACTGTAAGCAAATTTGTCATGCCATGAAGACTTCCAGGCCCCTTTTCCCAAAGGATATTCTGGGATTATCTTTAGTTAATATTCAGGGAATGCATAATTGGAACATTATCTTGAATTAATCCTGATTATGAAGGAAAATGGTACATTTCTGATTGTTATATATAAATCATAAAGTTAAATCCATACAACAATTCTGTATCTCTAAAAGGAGAGCTTTGAACTAGATGATCTCTAAGTAAACTTAGCTAAAATTCTCTTTTGTACTTCTCTTCAAAATACTCTTCAGTTCCTTTCAATTCTCCTTCTGTTAGTTCATAAGGTTTTATTTCTGCTCTTTTATTGAATCACATTGGTGGCAAGGGAAAATTGCTGGTATCAGAAATTACATCGGTTAGGTGACTACAGAGTCTAACAAGTGGAGTAGTTTATCTACCTGACTGTGTGTGTGTGTGTGTGTGTGTGTGTATATGTATGTATGTGTATAAAATCACAAGTACACATAAAACACTGAATATTTTTTGCCTTAATCATCGTTTGTTGATTGGGTTCTCTAGAAGAGGGGGTCCTTTCTCAACCTCAGTCCTACAGCACCCACTGGGTATCAACCCCAGAATTCCTGGGTAGAGCCTTAGCCTGAGTGGATTTTCCTGCCTGATTGTCTTAACACCAGTCCCCTTCTTGACTCACTAGGGTCTGGAACTTCCTGGACCCTGTGCAGACTTCCTGACTTCAGAGCTTATAAAACTACAAGGCCCTAGGGGCACCAGACTATTAGGGAGCAAAACTTCCCAGAAACAGGGCCAGCTGGTGAGGTCACCTTTTTTCTGTTTTGTTTTGAAACCTACTTTGGTTGCTCCACCTTGAAGTACCTTACACACGATACTGTTTTGATTCTTGATGCTTTCTGGAATTCCTATTGTGGTTGACTGACTTAGATTTTCTGATTTTCTTTACCAATTGAAGTATAGTGTTTTGTGTTGGTAGGTAAGTGTGTGTGTGTGTGTGTGTGTGTGTGTGTGTGTGTGTGTGTGTGTGTGTAATATAGTCAGTGAATGTGTAATTTCTTCAGATTGCTGAATTTTTAAGTGACCATTTGTGAAGAGCACCTTGGTTTATTTCTTTACCATTATAATGCTTTCTGCTCTACTGAATGAATAATACTGACTTTTTGTGATTTTTGCTAGGTTTACATGTGCATTTTGATGTGGTTAAGAGCTTAGATTTGTAGCCCTACGTCAATCTGCCCCTGATAGGTGTACTGTAGTTAAAAAGTACTAGCATTTTAGTACACGTTTATTTGACTATTAGGTGAATAAGGCATTTCAAAGGTAACTTTCTGTGGACATGAAGTAAGTTCTTACCATGTAGTATGCACGGGGGTTACTTATCTTCTACTAAGGGTTACAATGCTTGGACCAGTAACTGGTTGGTTGGTTGTTCTTCATTTTTAAAGAGCTTCAAAATGACATCTATGTTAGAGACTAGTTGTTGGCAGTATACTTTCTAGGGATGAACACACTGATAATGAGGTCGATGCATTCATTTACAGAGCTAGCTCAGTGTTTGGGAGACTCTGAAGTAAAGTGTGGGAGAGAAGAGGTGTTAGACCAGGGATGGGAACCTGTGACCTCGAGGCCACTTGTGGTCCTCAAGTATGGTCCTTTGACCGAATCCAGACTTCACAGAACAAATCCCCTTAATACTTTGTTCCCTTTTCTGTTTCTCCACTTTTAATTTTATGTTTAATATATCTTTATATTTAATTATTTATATTTAAATTGTATTTAATATTTATCCCCTTTTGTTAAGAGGATTTATTCTGTAAAGTTTGGATTCAGTCAAAGGGCCACACTTGAGGGCCTAGAGGGCCACATGTGGCCTTGAGGTTGCAGTTTCCCCACCCATGTGTTAGGCTAACTTCCAAAGTAAAGGTCTACAGAACTCTGTTGTGCTGACTGATAAGTAAATATAGAGGAATATCAAGGGATTTCAAGAGAGAGAGAACACTGTCAACTGGAAGAATTTGGGAAAAGCCTAGGATACATAGTTGTAGCTAAACTGTGCCTGGAAACAGTGCTAGGCATTCTAAGAGTCAAGAGCTGTGAAGGAAGTGTACTTCCTTGCTGGGTGTGGGGATGTTGTTTATGGGGAACAGCTAGCTGGCCAATTTGATTGGAATAATGAGTATATAGAGGTGAATAACATGAAAGGAAATGCAAAGAGAGCCATCAATTATATTTTTATGTTGCCTGATTCTTTGAAGTATTAACTATTGTGATTTTTTTTTTCCGCAAGCGGTGATTTGTGATGATAACAAATTGTGATATTTATATTCAAGAGTGAGTTCTTCTATGAGTTAAAAGCCTGGTATTTCTATTTGTCATGGGGATAGCAGTGGCTATGGAAGGCTGTTGATTTTTTTTTTTTTTACTGTTAGTACATGATAGAGAGAATAATATTGCCTCAACTAACATCTTCTAACTGAGAAATCATTACTATGCCTGCTTTATTGTGTTCCAACTTTTTTGGTCAATCCTCAGGGACTAGCCCTGACCAAATTTAGATCCCAAATTCCCCATTTCCAAGTGCCTGGCTGAATGTTATCTTACCCTTTGTGATGGCTGCACTAAATGCCTCCTCCCCTTCTTTTCTCTCTAATGTCTTCTTAGAACCCATTGACATTAATCATGTATACCTGATTGTACTCAGATCACAAACTATTTAATATTGATAGAAGGAAAAATTTTTAAAGACAAATCTGCTGTGGAATTGCTGAATAATGTGTATATGAAGCCAGGTCAATGTAATTCAAAACCAGTTTGTTCTTGTGATTTATTATTTCTTGAATTCCCCGATAATTGTAATGTTACTATTTAAGTTTCCTTTCCTTTTAGAAAATCACAGTAGAATCAGATAAATTAGCATGGATTTCTATGTTTTCCAGAAGATATACCTTAGATAACGAGCTCCCTCATTGCCTATAAAATAAACCTTTCTAAAGAGCATCTTCTTTTGCATAGAGCTCTAGAAGAGTTTAAATTTTTTATTTAAACAAATTATTGTTTATGTTGGAGTTTATCTTTATTTTCCAAATGATTTATTAATGAGATGCTTTTTGCTCTACCTGCCCTTAAACCAGACAACATATAAGGTACTAAATGTCGGAAGGCAGGTCGGGCACATTACCAGGAAGCCGGACTCTCGAGTGAATGACTATAGAAAGCCGTTCTTTCCTTCGCCAAAAGCGCTGCTAGAAATGTTACGTAGGAGACCTTTTGCAGAGGCATAAGGCGGTTAGACGGTACAGTACGCAGAGCCCTGGGCCTGGTGTAAGAAAGACTTGGGGTAAAATCCAACCTCAGATCCTTATTGGTTGTGTGACCCAGGGCAAGTCATTTCACCTTCATTTTCCTCAGTTTCCTCAACTGTAAAATGGGGGACATTAACACTTACCTCCTAGGGTTGTCCTAAGGATCGAATGACATATTTGTAAAGCTGTGTAGGTGCTGTGCCAGTGCCTGGTGTGGAATTGCTGCCATCTAAACGTGATGATTATGATTATGACTAGTTAAAAGGAGGTTTTTTACTCCCTCGGCTTGTTTTCTGTCAGTAGGATCGGGTGGGATGGACTCTTCAGTTACTTTATCTTTTTTGCATAATTACTTTCTAGATCAGCCAAACGTACCTGACGCTCCACCAACAATGTATCAGTGCCCGGCTTCCTCCAGCTCTGTCCCACGTTGACTTATCTTTGCCAGATTTTTTCGTGTGTGGTAGAGCCGCTCTAGGACTGTTTTGACTTGTGTTTCTTTTAACATTAGTGACTCGGAGCCCTCTTTCATATGGTTAACAGTTGGTAATTCATTTGGGAGTTGTTGATAGTCTCTGACTCTGGTTAATCTTGTAAAAAAAGCTTGCAGGTATTTGTGATCTTTGTGACCAAAATAGGGATCATGATAATATAAAATACTTGAAATACTTCTGTTCATACTGATATTTCTAAGCTCCGAAAGCTCTCACCTATTCATGTACATCTTTATTACACCTAATGTTTTCCCAAGTATATATTTTTGCTTATAATTTGAGTTTACCAGATGAATAACCCATAACCACTTGAATTATGTCACAATAATTGCCATCCTGAATGAACTAGTTGTTACCCTTTAAAGTGAATTGTTTCAAAGCAATTTCAGGGTTTTTGAATGAGAGCCTAATCTTAAAATTATTTGTGAGATTGGTAAACATTATAGTTACTTACTATTTGGTTACTTTTTTTCCCTGCTTTTTGGAGGGCAGTTGGGGTTAAGTGACTTGCCCGACGTCACAGGGCTAGTTTTGTGTTAAGTGTCTGAGGCCAGATTTAAAATCAGGTCCTCCTGACTTCAGAGCCAGTTTTTATTCACTGTGCCACCTAGCTGTTCCCGTTCTACTAACGGTGGGCTATGGAAGGATTTCTAGAAATGACCGAAAATGATAAAGCAGGGAAGTCTAGAACCCTGTATGTAGGGGAATGTAAAGGACTTGCATTCCTGCATTGTCTTTCAAAGAGGTCTCTGTCTAGTATGATGTGATTGGAAAACATCAGCACTTTGTATGCTGTATGTGAAAGCATACTGTTGGTCAATAAGTTGGTGTTACTATAGCATTATAGAATTTAAATTGTGAATGGGACCTCAGAACTCATCCAGTCTAACCATCACTTTTTAATTGAGGACACTGAAACCCAGAGAGATTGTATCATGTCCAAGGCCTCACAATTGCTTGGGGACAGAGCCAATTCTAGACTTGCAGGCTCCTGACTCAGTCTGTTTCTCCTTCTGCTCTTCTGCTTGCATTTTGGACATAACTTATGCAGTTGGAAGCTCTGTCTAATGCTTTTTCTGATTACTGTCTGCCATTATTGTTTGGTGCTCATGCTATTTGTTATTTTGGGGGAAAGATGGGAAATAACTGTATTGTAATGGCTGAGGAGTGTACTTGGAGGCAGAAAGCTAGAAAGCTGGCACAAAGTGGCTGTGTGATGGTAGGCAAATTCTTAACATCATTGATCGTCTGTTTCCATCTGTAATAAGGAAATAATATATCACCTTCAGCAGTGTTGTGAGGGAAGTGCTTTGTAAAATGGTAACACACTATAAAAATGGGAGCTATTTTTAATTTCTCTTGTGTGAAGATCTTTTGAATGTATTCTGAAAGAATGTCTTCTGCCTGGTCTACTACTGGGCATTTGAATGGGTGCCCCATGGACATCTTAAACTCAACGTGTCCGAAACGGAATTGTCTCTCCTCCCTGATCTTGCCCTCTTCCTAACTTCTTTAAAAAAAACTTTTTTTTTTTTGCTTTTTGGAGGGGGAGGGCTGCGCAATTGGGGTTAAGTGACTTGCCCAAGGTCACACAGCCAGTAAGTGTTGAGTGTCTGAGGTCGGATTTGATCTCAGGTCCTCCCAACTCCAGGGCTGGTGCTTTGTTTGGCCACCTAGCCACCCCGAAACTTCTTCACTAATGTTATTGAGGGAACCCCATCCTCCAAGCTAGCCAGGCTGGTGACCTAGGTTTCATCCTTGATTCCTCACTCTCCCATTTCCAATTAGCTGCCAAGTCCTATCGTTTCTTCCTTCTCTATATCTTTTGCATGCTCCCCTTTTTTCTTCTGACACCGTCATTATCCTTGTACACACTCTCATTGCTTGGGACCTGGACAATTGCAATAGCCTTCTGGTCTCCTTCTCTGCCTCAGTTCTTTTCTCATTTTAATCTTTCTTCCACTTAATTACAAAAGTCATCCGGTTACCCCTCCTTCTGCTTCCATTCAATAAATTCCAATGGTTCCCTACTGCCTCCAGGACCAAGTGTAAAATTCTTTGTGTTTTTAAAGCCCTCCATTGGCTGACCACTTCCTGCTTTTCTGATCTTCTTACATCTTCCTCTCTTTTCTGTACTCGTTGGTGCGGTAGTTCTGACCTCCTTTCCATTGGGCACCAGCCACCGTTTCTGGATTCTGTGTCCCTCATGTGGGCCATGATCTCCTTTTTTACCATAGCTTCCTGGTTTCCTTTAAGTCTTATTTAAAATCCCATCTTATACAAGTTGTCTTTTCCTTGCCTCCTTAATGCCTGTGCTTTTCCTCCAGGGAAATTCTCTCCAATTTATCTTTAGGTTTCTCATTTGTACATAGTTATTTATATATTATCTCCCCATTTGATTGTGAGCATTTTGAAAGCAAAGGCTGGTTTTTGCCTTTTTCTGCATCCCCTGAGCTTATTATTAATACAAGTGCCTGGCACCTTATATTCACTTAATAAATGCTTGTTGACTTGACTGGCATATGGTGAGCTCTTAATCAATTCATGTTGGCTTGATTGTAGACACTTTTTGGTATCACATTTGCTTGGGTGACATGACGTCAGCTGACCTCAGTATACTTCCAGCCCAATAAAACAGTTTCAATGAGCATCTTTTGAGTACTGGCCTACCAAATGTCCTCCAGGATATCACCGTTAATCCTGTGTGGCCATTGTGTAGCCAATCTGGATGACCATAATGCTCCCCCTCACCTCCTTGAGTAGCTTTGTCTGTGATACATCAGACTTCAATATGGTTTATTATGTTATTTTGAGTCCTATCATTATGACTGAAGCAAATGCACTGTCTGGATGCATGAGATCTTGATTCTTGCTTTTGAATTTATTGTTATAATGAAACAAAAAAAGATAATGGGTACAAGGTAGTAATTTCAGTCAGATTTCCTTTACATGAAGCAAAATAAGCTCAATTAGTAAGTAAGGATTTGGCTTATCTGCAAATAAGTAAAACTAAATAGAATGATACATTTTCTTCTGTCCTATAAGTAATCATTTCCTTTTTGCTTGATGTTTCATATGTAATAATTGCTCAGTAGTCTTCTTGAGGATCCAGTAAGTTTTTTTCATAAACAGCAATTTAAAAAATAAATATGTTGGGTCAGCATCCCATTTCTAAGCGTCTGAGGGAAGGTGGGCAGTGAAATGAAACGTAGAAACTAGGAAGAATGTAGAGCAGGGCAACAGAAATCCATTGTTACCCTTCATGATGTTATCCTTACATTTTACAGAAGAAATACAGTGTATCATGCAGACAAGTCTTAGACCAAGTGTTTTTATATTCTAGTCGAGATAGAAAAGTAGTTTTTCAGGATAGGTAGTGAAGCAGTTGGAGAAACTGAAATGGACCTACATAATGAAAAATGATGCAGTTGCAGTAATGTATCTATAGCTGAGAAGATTATAGATTTGTCTTGGAGCTCATCTGGTCCAGGCTCCTCATTTACTTGCTTTAAGCTACACAAAGAGTAAGTGATAAAAAAAAAGAAAAGAGTAAGTAATAGAACTTGGATTTGAATTCAGGATTTTCTGACTCCAAATCTAACACCTTTTCCACTGTTGACTTCTAACTTTTTCTTGTCTGTTTGAGGCCTTGTAAGAGCTAAAATACATATCCAGGTACTTTCAACGACTGGCTCAGGGAATGGGGGAGATGTTTTTGACTGTGCTATCATCTTTTAAGGTAGTAGCATCTTTACCTGCAGGTGAGGTGACCCTGTCTATTTAGGCAAGGTGTGGTCAGATAATAGAGGCCAAGGAGAACAATTTGTACTTTCTTTTAAAAAAAATTTTTGTTTTTTTTTATGTGACTTATATTTCCCAATATAAATTTCCTCTTTCCCAGAGAGCTATCTCTTAAAACAAAGAATTTAAGAAAGGTAGAAATATCCAACCCCTCTCCCCCCGACCCTCTATTTTTTACTTTGGTCATTATAATTTCACAGCATTTGGTTATGTCACAATGTTTCATGTTGATGTTATATTTGAATTCACATGGTTTTAATAATGCTGCATGCTGTTTTCTTGGTTCTTACTTCACTTTGTATCGGTTCATATAAATTTTCCCAAGCTTTTCTGTATTCATTGTTCTTTGCAGTGCAGTCCTATTCTACTTCATTCAACAAACGTTTATTATGTGATTGATTCCGCTAGGGTTGTTATTAAGTGCTAGAGTCACAAAGAAGAACATTTAGGAATGGCCTCTTGCAGATGGTATGATTTAAGCTGAAAGGAAGCCTAGAAATAACTTTAGGGAGTAGAAGGTGGAGAGCTTTCCAGTCATGGTAAGGCAGCCAGTGTGTAAGAATGAGGAGACTCGGTGTCATGGTGGAAGAGCTGTGAGTAGGCCAGTGTAACTGGATCTAGGAGTTCATGAAAGGGAACAAAGCATGAGAGTGATGGAAAGACAGGAAAAGCTCAGTGTGTGAGGGGATTTCATTACTAAATAGAGGTTCTTCTTTTTGATTCTGGAGGTAATAGGGATTCACTGGAGTGTGCAGAGTAGGCAGGAATGATGTGGTGAGGCTTAAACTTTAGGAAAATCACTTTGGCAGCTGACTGGATGGATGATGCATTGGAATAGTGAGAGACTTGAGGCAGGAGGACAAACAAGAAACCTCTTAAAACTGTTCAGACTCAAGCTGATGAGGGTTTGCCCGAGGTTTGTGGCTGTGTGAGTAGAGAGAAAGGTGTAACTATAAGAGGGTGTGTGAAGGTGGAAATAACAAGAACAGGCAGCAGTTTGGATATATAGGATGAATGGAATGAAAAGTTGGGGACAACATTAAAGTTTCGAGCCTGACTGGCAAATAAGTTATTATCTGTAAAGCACTTGGCACAGTGGCCAACATATATTAAATGCTTAATGAATGTTTGCTCCCTTAGCCCTCCCCTTCCTTTTCCTGGTAAGGGAGTCTGGAAGACAGGAGGTTTGGAGGGGAAAGATACTGAATTTTATTTTGGAGTTTGGAGCCTGTAAGAAATCTAGATTGAGATTGCAGAAGGCAAGCTGGTGGTGTGCTTCTGTGTTTCAGGAGGTAGATTTGTGTCAAATATATGAATCTAGTAGATGATTATGTATTTTAAAAAATTTACTGAGTTTTATTTTCAGTTCCAAATTCTTTCCCTCCCCCCACAGCTCCCTCCCCCATTGAGAAAGCAAGAAATATAAAACCTTTTACAGATATTAAATCCTGCAAAACAACTTGCCACTTAAGCCAGGTTTCTGGGGGAGGGAGGTGGTAGAAAGAAGAAAAAGGAGAAAAATTGCTTTAATCTGCACTGAATTCTCTATCTGGAGATAGTATTTTTCATAGATGTCCTTTGGGATTGTGGTAGATCATTATATTGATGAGAGATACTAAGTCTTTCACAGTTGATTATCTTTGTAATACTGCTGTTACCGTGTACAATGTTTCCCTAGTTCTGCCCCTTTACTTTGTGTCAGTTCATACAAGTCTTACGTTTTTCTGAAACCACCGTCATCATTTCTTATATCACAATTGTATGCTATCACGTTTAGTATACCTTAAATGGTTCAGTTTTTTTTTCAGTCATGTCTGACTCTTCATGACCCCCTTTGGGGTTTTTTGACAGATATTGCAGTGGTTTGACACTTCCTTTCCCAGCTCACTTGACGGATGAGGAAACTGAGGCATACAGGGTTAAGTGACTTGCATAGGATCACACAGCTAGTAAATGTCTTAGGCTGGATTTGAACTTAGGAAGATGAGTCTTCTTTATTCTAGCCCTGGTTTTCTGTTTACTGTGCCACTTAGCTGTCTTAACTTGTTCAGCCATTCCGCAATTTGTGGGCATCCCTTCAATTTTCAGTTCTTTGCTACAACAAAAAGAGTTGCTATAAATATTTTTGTACATATGGTCCTTTTCCTTTTCCTTTTTAAAAAAATCTCTTTGGAGTATAGACCCAGTAGTTGTTGTTGAATAATTTAATAGCTTTTGGGGCATAGTTCCAAATTCTTCTCCACAATGGTTGGATGAGTGCACAGCTCCACCAGAAGTGCATTAGTGAACCTATTTCCTACATCCCCTTCAGCATTTGTCATTGGCCTTTTCTGTACCTTATCCAGTCTTCTGGGTTTAAGGTGGTACCTCAGACTTGTTGTAATTTGTGCTTCTTGGGAGAGGATAACTGAACCAATGAGAGCTGATCAGATAACCAAGGAAGATAGTATGTATAGAGAAGGGAACCTAGAGCAGAAATTTGGGTGATACCCAGAATGGGTTGGTTAGGATCTGGACAAAGACCCACCAGAAGAGACTGAGAAGAAGCAGTCAGACAGGAAAACTCCATGAAGATCAGTGACACAAAAAGAGAGACACAGACACACAGAAAGACAGAGAGCCAAACACACATACAGACACACATAGACATTCATAGACATACATATACAGAGAGACAGAGTGGGAGACAGAGAGATAGACAGACAGACAGACATACACACACAGACACACACACAGAAAGACAGAGAGCCAAACACACACACACAGACACACATAGACATTCATAAACACACAGAGAGATGGAGAGGGAGACAGAGAGATAGACAGACAGATAGACAGACAGACAGACACACACACACACAGAAAACAAAACCTGGAGAGGAGACTGTGTAGGAGAAGCAGCTGATCAATACTACAAGGTCAAGAAGCATGAAGATTAAGAAAAGGCCATTAGATTTGGCAATTTAAAAAACCATTTGGAGACTTTGGACTGGGCAGAAGCTTATTTAACCATCCTCCAATCAATGGGCATTTATTTTGTTTCTTCTCAGATTATAAAAAAGTACTACTGTAAATATTTTGGTGGATGTAGGACCTTTCTTTTATCATTGATCATTTGGGATCTGTTTGCTTCTAGTGGGATCTCTGGGTCAAAGTTTGTTATTTTCTTACCATAATTTAAATTGAAATTCATGATTTCAGTTCTGCAGAACATCTCCTTCATGCAGGGCACTGTGAGACAGCCTGGAAATGCAAAAATAGAAGTGAGCGCTGGAAGGATACAACATACACAACTTAGAAGAGGGAGTGCAGATTCTCTAGTTGGCCAGTCATCTAATCTGCCATTATGCTCCAGGTATACCTGGCATTATCTCTGCTTTACCGAAGCAGCTTGTGACTTTCCTATGATCATGCAGCCAGAAAGTGTGAAATACAGAAATGGAACCCAGCTCTTTTTGACCCCAAGTTCCACACTGTATCCACTACACCATGCTACTTCTAGCATGTGAACAGACTGCTTATGACTTGGGAAGGGCCCTAAACAGTTGTGCTTCTTTCTCTTTAACCCCTTTATAGACATTTCTTGACTGACTGGGAACTAGTTATAGCCAGCAGCTCAGCTCACACTTTAAAGGGCAAGATGTAGTTAGATTGTAAAATTAGATACGAAGGAAGTGGTTAAAATGGCTCCTCTGGCATTTGTAACTGGATTCGAAACATTTAACCTTGTTAAAAAAAAGTTAGGCTATATCTGGTATGAATTGTGTCCAGTTAGGAGAGCCATACTGTTTCAAAAAAACACTGATAAAATTGGGAAACATTTGGAGGACACTGAAGGAGCTGGTGATGTTTAGTATTAGTATCTATATTAGTATAGATGAGAGGAGTCCGAGGAAGTAATGACGGCTGACTTCAAGCGTTGAAGGACTGTCATAGAGAAGAGGAATCAGATTTGAGTGGTCCTAGTGGACGGAGCTAATAGCAGTGAGTGGTGGACAGTGCACAGGCAACTTTAGTGTTGATGTTGGGAAGAACAGCAATTACAATGACCTGAAAGTAAAATGGTTGGTTAGCTTTGGACATTTGTGGCTTTTCCCTTCACTGGAGCTGGGCATGAAAAGCTTTTGGTCTGTTTGTTGAAGGGATTCTCAGTTGGGTTGGTGCCTCTGTGGTGCCTTCCTACTCCAAAATTCTGTGATTCTATAAATGACTATTTAAAAGGAACTTGAAGTAAAACGTCTTTTTAAAACACCAGGGCCTTTTTAAGGTGAACCTTCTAGAGGTGTATAACACTTAACCTCTCTGGGCCTCAGTCTCATCTCTAAAATGATGGGGTTATACCAGTTATAGTAGAGCAGTGGTTCTCTACCTTCCTAATGCTGTGACCCTTTAATACAGCTCCTCATGTTGTGGTGACCCCCAACCAGAAAATGATTTTCGTTGCTACTTCATCACTGTCATTTTGCTACTGTTAGGAATTGTAATGCAAACATCTGATATGCAGGATGGATTTTCATTGTTAAAAACTGAACATAACCCACAGGTTGAGAACCACTGTACTAGAGGGTCCCAGCTGTGAGTCTGTGCTACTAGAGAAATTAAGGTACTTTTCTTGGGTACTTTTTTTTCTTTGTTAATTATTTCTCAGTTACTGTTAATTGGTCATCATTTAGTTGGTCATATGGGTGCTGTACGTGCATCATGAGACCCAAAGATCTGCTGATGTTACATGGCTAGCTCTTACATTTTAGTAACTTCCTTGTTAAGACTTTAATGAAGTTTTGGTGTTACTTTATTCTCTTACACAATAAGAGGATATGAGAAAGCATATTAGGCTGGAAACTCCTCATTTCACAATCACAAAGACAAAGCACAAAATGTTAATGTCTTATTTTCTCTCATGGCACCTATGAACAAAGGAAATGAACTTTGAAAATCTTAACTATTTAAAAAATGAACATCCTTAATACATTTTACTTTATGGAAAAATGTTCTTTTAACTAAGAGTTTATAATAAGTTAGTCTTATGATGGGAAATGAATGTATATAAAGAAAACACAGCTCAAATAACGCCTTTGTGAAGTCTTGCCTGAGTCCCACAATGGCTGGTTCCTTCCCTAACCACTTTGTATGTATTTATATTAATTCTCTATACATATTCTGTGTAGGCATGTTATATAGATGTTGGATTCCCTGACTGAATATAAATTCCTTGAGAATAACAATTTTTTCATTATTCAGATTTATATCTATAGTCCTTGGCACATAGTAGGTACTTAATTAAATGCTCATTGATTGATATACATGTATAGCTTCTGTTCCTGGTTTTCAATAGAATCTTAATAGCCTAGCTTTAAAAAAAAATTCTGACATTTTCTTTTGTGTTTTAAAATAACAAATAAGGACTTGGAGAGTCCTTCATTTTGGGCCCATGGCTGAACTCTTAGATTAGAAGGCTGATTATAATCAGAGTTCAGAAAAGGGAGAGCCTGTTCTGGACTTCAGTCTTGAGAAAAACTTTGTAGATGGGGGGATGTCCCCTTGAAGCTGGTAGATATGTGGTATGTATGTACACACACACACAAAACTAAGTTTTACAACAAATGTAGGAAGGAATCAGGAAAGAATAAAAAGCTTGTTGTGTAGCAGTGAGGGTCCAGTTGAAATTTGTAGTGTGACTAAAATTATACAAGTTCTATAAACTTTCAGCAGCATACAATGGTGGAGGACTATGTAATTAGTCAGAATTGGGCTTCGGAAAGAAATAATTGGCAGGTAGTAGGCACAAAGGCTCAACAGGTAGAGGACAATGTCAAGTTGTACTGGGCTGACTGTAGTGTCAAGATTTTGAGGAATGTGAGGCCAGAGAGGGTCTGATGGTCCAGGAAACCAGAGAGATGTGGAGTAACTGCAGTGTTTAGAAAGGTTCCTGAGAATACATTCATAAGGGGTCAGGTTGAGGAACACATAGAAAGATAATAGAAAACATAGCTAGCATTGAAAGCATTTTACAATGATCTCGTTTTGTCATTAGAGCCCTGTGAGGTAGAAGCTTATTCCCTCATTTTATAGATGAGGAAAATGAAGAACTGTGTATTTGAGTGACTTGCCCAGCGTCACTCAGGCAGTAAGTTTCTGAGGCCACATTTGATCTTAGGTCTTCTGATTGCAGGCTCAGCCCTCTATTAACTGTGCCACGTAGCTGCTCATTGGAGCTTATGGTCAGAAGACTTCCAGAGGTTTTGATTGTGGCAGTGGAGAGACTTGTGAGTAATGATGAGTATAAGCACCCCTAAGCAACTGAGGCAGAGCGGAAGTACAGAATATAGATCATTCAAGTTGAGTTGGTTGAATTGGAAGCAAAGATGTTTGAGAGGCTATAAACATGTGCTTTAAGTTCCCAGGTACAAGGGAAGGGGTTTGAGAATTAGAAGATTATGAATCAGGTGCTGAACCCTTTGAGAAAGGAAAGGAAATGATTTGGAGGCTGGCAGACAACTCTGTTGGGATCTAGATTGGGTGATTATTTTTCGATAGAGATAAGTGTGAAAGGACTGTGTGACTGACCAGAGGAAAGGGGGGAGGTGTGAATACTGCAGGAAGGGGGCAGTAAGCATGATGATTTCTTCCCCTGGCCCCTTGCCAGGGATGCAGGATCATCTGGGAGAGATCCAACTTTCTGTGTGTCAGGGAGATGCAAAGATGGCAAGAGGAAAAAGTCAGATACCAAGGGCAGTTTGTTAAAAACATGTTTAGTTCACATAAGACCAAATGTATTGTATTTGTCCATGACAAATGGGTTCATTTATGATATTTAGAAATATCTAGGTCTTTACAATGAGAATTGTTTTCAGAAATGAGTTAGGTGATTTGTAATCAGGTTAAGCAGGTAAAATTAATAATCAACTTCCTTTTATTTTATTTGCTTAAATGCGTTTTTGTTACAAATACTAAATAACATGAACCTTTTCCTATATAAAATAGAATAGGAAAAATATGGGACCATGAATCTTTGTACAACTTGTTCCTTTGACCCTAGTCTTTTTTTGTTGTTGTTATATAATAAATTCAATTTGTAACTTTCAAAGCTGTCCTGCTTATATTTCCTTCTGAACCTCCCTCTATTTCCTTCTTTGAATAAAAAAAATGCTCTGGTGATCTTTGCTTTCTCCTCTCTTCTATATTTTTTTTTTCTGGAGGTGTGGGAGAAGAGGCACAACTGATACCTTCCTTCTCCCCCTTCCCTCTTAACTTCACCTCCCTTCAGAGAGGTACAAGCATGTTTCATCATTGGTTGTCTGAGTCTTAGTTGGTCATTAATTGATCAGAGTTCTTAAGTCTTTCAAATTTCTTTGTCTTTTTTTCTTTTTTAAAAAATTGATTTGTTTATTTACTTTCAGTTTACAAGACTCAGTTCCACAATCCCTTGAGTTTCAGATATTTTTCCCTTCCCCCCTCCCCTCATGGCGGCATGCAATCAAGTATAAGATCTGCAAATACTTTCACATTGGACATTAGTCTGGTTGTATAGAAGGGTTGTAACCAATGGAGTGAACAGTGGGAAAGAGGAAACAAATCCAGACATGGAAAAGAATGATAGCATGTAAATTGCTTCAGTCTCCATTTAAACTCTGTTCTTTCTAGATCTTTCTCTGAATGTAGACATCTCCTTCCATCCTGAGACTTGGAGTGTTGTCGTATAACTGTGCGTTGCTGAGAAGAGTACAGTCTATCAAAGTTGGTCATCATACATACGATGTGTCTGTGATTGTGTACAAATTTTTCCTGGTTCTGCTCTTTTCATTCAGCATCTGTTTGTATAAGCCAGTATTCCATTACATTCATATACCACAACTTGTTTAGCCATTCCCTAATTGATGGGCATCCCCTTAATTTCCAGTTTTTTGCCACCACAAAGAGAGCTACTAATAAGTATTTTTGTACATATGGGAAATGGTTTGAATTTATTTTTCTTTATAATGTTAAATGTTCTCATTGAATTTGGCTTAGGGAGTTAATGACATACACTCTTAATTGGGTATCTTGCCATGCAGAAGAGTCAGGGGGAAGGGGATGATAGAGGGGAGGGGAGGTTGAGGGGGAGTGTTGTTAGGAGCACACACTTCTGTAAAGGGACAGGGACAAAGTAGAATATAGAACAAGGGGAGGGCGCGATAGAAAGGAGGGAAATATTGTCAGTGTTATACAATATGTCCATTGTGGAGATGTTCTGTGTAACTGCACATGTACCGCCTGTATTGAATTGCTCGTCTTTCCAGTGGGGGTGGGTGATAAGGGAGGAAGGGAAAGAATATAGAATTTAAAGTTCTAAAATTATATGTTAAAAATGTATATGTAATAATAATAAAAATTATTATTATTAGTTACATGCAACTGGAAAATAAGATATATAGGCACTGGGGTAAGTAGATCCAACTTGCTCTACCAGAAAGTCAGAGGGGTGATGGGGGAGGACATAGGAGAGAACAGATTGGGGGAGGGGGCAAACATGGGATAACTGTTTTGGGGGGGTGGGTAGGGGAAATACGGGGAGAATATTTGTGACTCAAAATCTTGTGGAAATAACGTTAAATGTTAGCACATAGATTGTTCTCTGGTGCTGCTCACTTTTTTCTGTGGTAACTCATAGAATGCTTCCTACATTTTTCTGAAATTGTTCATTTTTTTCAGTAATATTCCATTATATTTGTATACCATAATTTGTTCAGATAGTTACACAATGATGGGTAAACCCTAATTTCCTATTCTTTCTTTAAAAAATTCTATAAGTATTTTTATTTATATGGATCCTTTTACTCTGATCTTTTGGGGCTATAAACCATTAGACATTGTTCCAAATTACTTTCTTAAATGATTGGGCCAGTTTGTAGTTCTGCCAACAGTGCAACAGTGTGCTTTTCTTCATTTGCACTCCCACAATTCCAGTTTTCTTTTTTTTGGTTATCTTGGCATGATGGTCAAGAGGTAGAATCTTAGAGTGGTTTTAATTTGTATTTCCCTTATTGGTGATTTTCCTATGGCTGTTAATTGCTTGAATTTCTTCTTGTAAGAACTGCTTCTTCACATCCTATTTATCTATTGGTGAATGACTCTTGTTCTTATATTTGAATATTAGTTCCTTATGCATGTTGGAAATCAGATCTTTATCAGAAAAACATTGTTGGATAGGTTTTTCTTCCAGTTATTTGCTTTTTTTTTATCATAGCTATATTAGATTTGTTTGAGTAAATACTTTAAAATTTTATGCTTTATGTAATCAAAATTATCCATTTTATCATATGTGATCTTTATTTATTTGGTCATGAACTTTTATCCAAAAATCTGATAGGTAATTTTTTCCCATGTTTCTCTAATTTGCATATGTGACCTTTTATATCTATGATCACATACATACCCATTTATAGCTTATCTTTCTATAAGGTGTGAGGTGTTGTTCTGTAATTGTGTACCAATTTCTCCTGGTTCTGCTCTTCTCACTCAACATCAGTTTATAAAAGTCCCTCAGGTTATTATGAAGTCCGTCTGCTCCTCATTTCTTATAGCACAATAGTATTCCATTACGTTCATATACCACAACTTGTTTAGTCATTACCCAGTTGATTGGGCAACTCCTTAATTTCCAATTCTTTGCCGCTACAGAAAGAACTGCTATAAATATTTTTGTACATACAGGTCCTCTTTCCACTTCTATGATCTCTTTAGGATACAATCCTAGAAGTGGTATTGCTGGGTCAAAGGGTATGTATTTATTTATAGCCCTTTGGACAGAGTTCCAGATTGCCCTCCAGAATCGTTTAATCAGTTCACAACTCCAACAACAATGCATTCATGTTCCAATTTTTCCACATCCTCTCTAGCAAATATTATTTTCCTGTTTTGTCATCTTAGCCAATCTGACTGGTGAGATGTGGTACCTAAGAGTTGCTGTGATTTGCCTTTCTCTAATCAATAGTGATTTAGAGCATTTTTTCATATGCTTATAGTTATCTTTAATTTCTTTCCCTGAAAACTCCCTGTTCATATTCTTTGACCATTTATCATTTGGGGAAGCTGTATTGTTCTAAATCTAACTTTTTCCACATACTGATTTTCCCAGAGATTATATAGTATGACCGAATTGGATTTATACCAGGAATGCAGGATTGGTTTAATTTTAGGAAAACTACAAATTTAACAAAATCAGCAAGTATTAACAGATACAGAAAAAGCTTTTGATAAAATCTAACATCACTGTTAAAAAAAACCCAAGAAATTTAAATATACCTTTCCTTAAATTACAAATATTATATGTCTAAACCAAGAATTACTCTTGTAATGGCGATAAATGTGAATCCCTTCCAATAAATTTAGTGGTGAAACAAGAATGTTCCTTGTTACTACTTCTATTTGATCTAGCTCTAGAAATGTTAGCATATAGGACTAAGACAACAAGAAGAAAATTGATAAAAAATAGGTAAAAAAGAGCAAAATTAGCACTTTTTTATAGATGATGTGATATTATACTTAAAGAACCCCAAAGACTTAACTAAAAATTAATGGACCCAACTGGCAACTTCAGCAAACTTGCATATAAAAAAATCCACACAAATCATTAGCAATAAAACCCAGCAGGAAAAGAAAGATGTTCAGTTTTAAATTACTAAATAGACACAGGAACTCTAAAAATGCAACTACAAACAACTGTTTACAGAAATAAGAATCCTATGGGGCGGCTAGGTGGCGCAGTGAATAGAGCACCGGCCCTGGAGTCAAGAGTACCTGAGTACAAATCCAGCCTCAGACACTTAACACAAAAAACTAGCCATGTGACCTTGGGCAAGTCACTTAACCCCAACTGCCCTCCAAAAAGCAAAAAAAAAAAAAAAAAAGAAATGAGAGACCTAAATATTTGGGAAAACATTAATTATTTGTGGGAAGGACAAATCAGTATAATAAAAATGACAGTAGTACCTAAATTAACTTATTTATTCCATACCATACCAATCAAACTACCAAAAGATTACTATGGACAACTAGAAAAAAAATGTTAATGAAATTCATACAGAGGAAAATAAGGACAAGACTGTTGAGAAATAATGCAAAGAAATGGGAACTAAAGGATCCCTGCAGGGCTAGATTTCAAACCATATACTACAAAGTAACACTTTAAAACAATTTTGTACTAGTTAAGAAATATATTGATCAGTGGAAGAGATTTGGCACACAGCATATGGAAGTAAATCTGCCTAATATTCTAATATTTTATAAAGACCCTAGCTATAGGAATAAAGATTTACTATTTAATCTCCAGTTAGAGAAAATAATTCTTTCTTTCATGGCCCCTGTTGAATATAATTTTTATCATATTTATTGGTCAGTAAAAGGTATATTTATTATTTTTGTTTTCTCATCAGTTTTTGTAAAGGAGTTATGCAAAGGAGAGATCCATTAGAATTATTTCTGTTTCCACTTCATCATTGCTCAGTATCCTAACTTTTCTAAAATTCTATCAGACTTTTTTTGGGGGGGAGGGGAGAAGGCAAGGCAATGGGTGTTATATGACTTGCCCAAGGTCACACAGCTAGTGTGTCAAGTGTCTGAGGCTGTATTTGAACTCAGATCCTCCTGACTCCAGGATTGGCGCTTTCTTCACTGTGCTACCTACATGTCCCCTTTGCTTATCTTTTTGTTAGATTTGTCTAGTTTTCAAAAGGGTAAGTTGAGGTCCCTACCTAGTATAGTTGTACTGTCTGTCTCTCTCTAATTCTGCAAACTTTTAAGTACATAAATTCTGTGCTATTTGTTGCCTTTTTAGTAAATATTGACATTATTTAATATTCTAGGGTGTCTTTCACCTTGTTGTATAATTGACCTGTTTTAACTCTGTTTTACTGTTGCTTTGTTTGAATTCATGATTACTGCCTTTGCTCTTTTGAATTCACCTAACGCATGGTAAATTCTTCTAGCAACTGGAGTTCATGTGAATCTTTATGCTTCAAGTATGTTTCTTGTGCAGAATAGATTATAAGATTTTACTACCCTCTTAGTGAGTTTTATTTTATGGATGGATTCATCTCATTCAAATTTACTGTTATTTTTTTTTCCTGTCATATTGTTTTAAACTTTCCCCTCACTTTGCCCCTTGCTTTACACAGAAAGAGATGAAAGACGAGGAATGTAATCACCATCATCCATAATGGAAAAGTTCTGCTTCTGGTACCTTCCCTGTCTTCTATTCCCTTTATATTCCCAGTGCTTCTTGCCCTTTCTTTTAAATCACCTTTTAAGGATCTAAAGTGGAAAAGGTGAAATTTCTCTTGGAAGTTGAAGTATTTTTTTTAATTTGTGAAAATTCCATTCTTTATTATCTTCTCTCTTAATCCCACCTGCCCTTTCCCTTCCTATTTCCCTTTTGAATTTGATGATTTTCTATACCCAGCTCTGCTTTTCTACATAACAGTTTATATGTGTGTATTTGTGTGTGTATGTGCACAAGTGAGAGTGTACACATGCAACCTTTCTTTATCTAAGCGTGGTAATAGTGAGGTTTAGGTAATGCTCACTCCTATCCCTTCCTGTGTCCACGCATGTGAGCTCCTTTTGCACACCTCTATTAGGAACACTCAGTTTTCTATCCTCCTTTTCCTTCTGTCTTTCCTAACATTTCCCTTTTCTTTCTTCTTTTAAATTCATCAAAATGGAGAAAATCCACCCCAAATGTTCTGTTTAACTCCTCCTTTCACCTTTGTAGACATTGAGTTTTTGAAGACTTACTTATTTCTTCACCTCCTATTAGAATGAGTATTTATCAGCTCTAGTCTTTTTTTCAGGCATGCTTTAAGGTCTTTCATTCCATTCGAGGGCCCTACAGGATTATATTCTGCTTTGATGAGTAAATCAGTCTTGGGTTAAGCCTTTATCTTTTGCCGTTTGGAATGTTTCGTTTTTAAGATATTTAATTGTTTCCAGTCAAAACTTCCAAAGTCTTGAGTGATCCTGACTGTAGTTCCTTGGTTCTCTCTCTCTCTCTCTCTCTCTCTCTCTCTCTCTCTCTCTCTCTCTCTCTCTCTCTCTCTCTCTCTCTCTTTCTCTTCCCCTTTCCCTCCCTTCCTCCTCCCTTTTTCTCTTTCCTGTCTTTGTACACTATTTTTTCTTTGACCTGGAAGTTCTGAGTTTGGTTACAACACACCTGGTAGTTTTCCTTTTAGAGGTGATCACTGGGCCCTTTATATTTTTACTTTGCCCTCTGTTCTAATAGATCTGGGAAGTTTTCATTTATAATGTCTTGAAATAGAGTGTTCATGCTTTTTTTTGGTCATGGTTTTCAGGACATTTAATGATGCTTAGATTCTTTCCCTTTTCCCTGTTTTCTAGGTCATTTGTTTTTGATAGGAGATATTTGATATTGTCTTCTATTCTTTCCATCTTTTCTGCATGTGTATGTATGTTTTTCATTTCTTGGAGTCTATCTGTTTTTGTTTTATTCTAGTTAAAATTTATCATTTTTCTAAATTTTATCATGGATAAAAATTATCATATATCATTTATCATAAAATTTATCATAGTTTTAAATTAAAATTTTAGTCTCTAGAATCATTTTTCCCCCCTCAGATATTCTTATAGTACTTGTGGCCAACCCCTTTTTTCTTCTGAGTTTCTACTTGTGATTGTGGAATTTCTTCTTCTAGGTTAGATTTTTGGGTGTCTCTGAATCTATAAAAGTTCTTTATGCTAGCTGATGACTTCTTCTGTTTATTCATATTTTTAGCCTTTGATTCTGAAGTAGAGTTTTGTACTAAACCGAAGCTCACACCTTCTTTTACTTTTGAGTGGGATGGTTGACCCTGCTTAGTCTTGACTGAGTTCTTACACACTGACATACATCTTCTAGGATATGTCTGATTTGAGTTCTGTTAAATTTGAATTTATTTTAAATTTTAAGATTTTGGAAAAGACTCTCCCTGGGATCTTTGAAGTTCAGATTGCTAAATCTTGAAGACCTTTGCAGTTTGTGCATTAAGTTTGAGTACCATGGGATCTCTGGTGTCTTGAGGTATCTCAATCTGAGAAATGCTGTCTTGGTCTCCACTGTTCCATTCTACAACCAAGATCCAAGTGATAAGATATTGCAGTCCTTGGGAGCTTCCTTTTCTGAGCCTCCCATCATTCTGTCTCTGGATTTACAGAATTTAGTTGTCTGCTTGATCTTTGACTGGACCAGTCAACTCCTAAGCTTCCTCTACTATTCTTTGGGGCTTTTGGCTGCCTTCTTGAACAGTTCGCCTTAAGATAAAGGTCTTCATTGTAGTTTCTCTTTGGATTTTTTTATCATTATTTTGATCTGCTGCTCTTTTTAGGTTTTTGCTGGAACGACCAGAAGTCCTTCACTTTCAGTACAGCTATTTTAAAATTGAGAAATAAGTATCAAAAATATTATTCTAGTAAGTTATTTATAGCTCTGAAATTTTCATAAAATATATTTACTTTGTCTTTCAGGATCACAGTATAAATTTATGAGGATTTTGCATTCATTTATTTACAGTGCTTAATTTTTCAGAAATTTCCATCACATGTATAAATTTCAGAGGGAAGTTTTTCTTATTGTTATTACTAAGAAAAATTCCAGGGCAGCGTAGAAATAGCAAGATCCCGCAGCTCCCACACCACGACCCTAAACACCATAAAATTATGAGCCCACAGAAAGCCTAGGACTCTCAGACTCACAAAAATACAGAGAACCCATCTCTCGCTGAAGGCAGCTCGGCAGCAGGGGCTCATTGCGGGGGGCCTGAACGGAGGCTGGAAGAGCCTGAAGCTGAGAGGCCAGGCCTGGGACGGTGGGAAGGAGCTGAGCCGAGCCCCGCAGCCAGTCTTCAGAGGTTGTACAGCCTCCAGCACCTCCACATCTGCCAAGGTGTGAGGAACAGGATGGAAGAGGGACAGCTCACACCACAGCGGACCAGAGACCCAGCCAGCACAAAACCTCATCTGAGTCTCCCAAACCACAGCTTGAGACAACTTCAAAGAAAATCTAAAGCACCTGCCTAAGGGGAATTAAAATCCTTAGAGAGGGTTAGTGAAAGTGAAACTTTGAAAATTAATGTGGGGGTGGTAAAGCAGTTCGGCCAGTCTGCTCCGGGGTAAGGAAGCAGTGGGGGAAGGGAACTGCTGGAACTAGCGGTGGCCCCCACCAGGCTGCTTCAGAGACCCTGGCCTGCGGACTTCGCAGGGGGGCTGAATTGATTGATCAGGGCCAAGTGCTCTTGCGTTGAGCGGCCTGGATCCGGATCATGGTCTTGGGCGGTGGTCCTGGGGTGCACTTAAAGCAAGCCAAAGCTGGGGGGACTTGCAACACCCCCCAATAGCTGCAGCAGTTGAGAAAACCCCAGCAATTTGGAACAGAGCTTCCCCCCTTGGAAGCAGAGTTTCACAGACCTAAAAAAACCAACCAATTAATTGACTGGACAACATGAGAAAGAGGAAGCAAAATAAAAACACCA